>CM048845.1:73262032-73862032 GCA_026545225.1 Cornus controversa
ATAAACATTTCACCTCTGATACGTATTAGGGATATATTATAGTTTTGGTTAGGTGTATTTATTTTATATGTATAAACGTGAGATTTGTATACGTATATATATATATATATGTACATGCGTGTATATATAATCTAACTCATGGTTTTATACGATGTCATAACTATTAGATTAGTTCAAGAAACACAAGTAATAAGGTTTGCTTGATATTAGGTTGGCTGTGAGTGTCCGATTTGTCATATATACATATATATGCTGTTATGGACATACAATGATGCTCATATGTTTGTTTTGACTATATAAAATTTATTTTTTACATGTATAGATTGTCGTAATTATTGCTTGTATGTATTCATGTTAAATCTGATATATAAATGTATATGTTGCTGCATTTCTGTTTTGATGTTCTTCATGTTATAATTGGTGGGTGCATAAGTGACTGCAAAAGCTTGTTTAAAATGTAGAGGGGTGATTAGGTTTACTTGCTCGTTTGCTTAATTTTTTAGATTAATTCAATTTTTAGTCTAATTAAAAATTAACCAAATACATAAAACAAGTAAATAAAGTAAAGTGCAGAATAATACCCGATATACATGAAAAACTTAGAAAGGAAAAAAACCACAGGTGAAGCTATTGCCTCGAAGAACCAAATCCACTATCGTTGAAGCAAAGTACAATAGATTCTATCCCAAACTCACACTCATTCCACTTTGTCAAGAATTTGATATTGAACGCCTCAGGCCTACTCTTGCGACTCTTTGTCCAATTGCTGCAGGTTTCAGGCCAACGTCACAATCCTTGCATTATGTCCCCTTCGTAATGCGATTGTTTTCTCCTTCCTCACCAACGAACAGTTGAGAAGAAACCAAATGAATCAGTGACTTGATCAATAAGAAATCTTTGAAGCGATCTATAAATGATTGATCAAGCAGAAAGAGAGACACAACCCTAATCACTCAATGTATATATATGTGTGTGCTCTCAAAATATAAATCATAAAATAATGAAGAATTTTCTGTTAGGAGCAACGGAAGCGAATTAAAACCAATCAATGACAATCACAAACAAAAACATAAGATATATGCGGTTTGACAAAACCTAGTCTACGTCCACGGACGAGAAAAGATTCACTATTATTCTATAAAGATATTACAATAGTAGAAAATACACAAGACATCGTCATATACACAAGCTCTTCTCCCAGAGCTTTTCACCATATACCAATCCACGAGACTCTCTCTCGCCCTCAGTGTTTCACTTTACCAAACCCGTAACTCTCTTTACCCATCAACTCCCTCATGAGGCTATATCTCTCTCAACTTATAAGTCCCAACGCAAAACCTAGGTAACTATTTATAGAGTCTCTAATCCAATTCCTTGGTGAAGAAGGATTATAATTTTTAGAGTACAAGACTTGCCTAATAAGAAATTACCAAATACAATACAACTCTATAATAAAAACCTAATTAAACATGGAATATGAGCCATAATTCTTAACAATCTCCACCTTGGCTCAAATTCCATCAAGCCAATCATCGCTTTCCACAACATATGAATCAGATATCTCATACGGCTTCAATCTCGCATAACTCTAATTGTCCCCATTGTATGCTGCTCGATCAGTCAAACCTTCAAAGCTCCACCTTAAATACTCAAGCTTCATGTCATGCAACCCATCACGATTTTCTAGCTATCGTGATCAAATAAGTCGATTGATTAACTCCACTTGCAACTGAAACCCATTGGAGCACCATTGAGGCTCCTTGTGTCTTCGAGATCTTCATCAAATAAAAGCTGAACTTCCTAATACGAACCTTTGACTCTTAAACCATTTGTTGGAATCAACGAAAGCGAAAATATATTAAAACCAATAGCAGTAATAACAAACAAAAACACAAAATATACCTAGTTCGACACAACCCATCCTATGTCCACAGATAAGAAGAGATTCACTATTATTCCGTAGAGATATTACAACAGTAGAGAATACACAAGATATGACCATGTACACAAGCTCTTGCCCCAGAGCTTTTCAACATGTTCTAATCCACGAAACTCTCTCTCACCCTTAGTATTTTACTCTACCAAACCCGTAACTATCTCTACCCATTAACTCTCTCATGAGGCTACATCTCTTTTAACTTATAAGTCTCAACACAAAACCTAAATTACTATTTATAGAGTTTTAAACCCAATTCCTTGGTGGAGAAGGACTATAAGTTCTTAAAGCCCAAGATTTGCCTATTAAGAAATTACCAAATACAATACAACTCTATAATGAAACCTAATTAAACATGGAATATGAGTCATAATTCCTAACATTTCTGACAAAAAAAAATCAATGTTTTCTCTCTAAAAATAATGATATTCTGAAAGCGTGATTAGAGAGAAAAGATAAGAGAGTATTTATAGATGATGAAGTCTTATAATTACTTTTAAAAAAACAAGTTAAAAATAATTTTAAAACGTTTTTCAAAGTTTTAGGAATTTTTAGAAATCAAATTTGAGTCAAAACATGAGTTTTTAATACAAAACGGGCCCATCAACAAAGTTGGACTAGCCCGGGACTCACTTGGACCATTCCACTATGGCCAAAACCCATTTTTGAGATCCCGAGATTACTTGGACCGATTTGGGGTTCATCTGGACTAGTCCAACCTTGAAAATTCTAAAAAAAATTACTCCTAAAACCCTAATTTTCAAAGCCGAACTTCACTTTAAACAATACTAAATGTTCTCACACACTTTCCTTGATGAAATGACTCACATACTTGATCAATGATGTCCACACACATTAGTATTCACTTGAATGCTTCAAATGATCAAGTTCCTTGTCTCAATCATTCATGATCTGATCATATGCCTGAATTGGTGAAAACACTATCCACGCTCTCAGTCTTTAACGTCATGATCGATTACAAAGAATTGAACAAAAAATTATAACTCGATCAACTTCGTTTTAACACCGAAATTTGTCAATTACAAATATATACATCATAATTTCCCTCTTTGGCAATTTTGTGGCAAAACCGACCTCTGCAACCATACCTAATCCACTGAAAAAATCATATTACAATATGTCTAAAAAATACAAATAAATATAACGGAAGAAAATTAGAACAAAAAATTATAACTCGATCAACTTCGTTTTAACACCGAAATTTGTCAATTACAAATATATACGTCATAATCTCCCCCTTTGGCAATTTTGTGGCAAAACCGACCTCTGCAGCTATAACCTAATCCACTGAAAAAAATCATATTACAATATGTCTAAAAATACAAATAAATATAACTAAAGAAAATTAGAACACACCAAAAGATCAAACTTCACATGTAGTGACTTCCCGAAGAAGAAATTTGACATCTGCACATCATTCGAACAACACTACCTGTGAAAGTTTAAGAAAGAAATATAAACCAAATATGCTCAAAAGTTGACTCAAATATCTCCCCTCAATCATATGAGTACTAGTTCTCTCCCTTTTTGAAACAAATTGACAAAGTAAAGCATAAGAAAAAAATAACTAGCAATAAAAGATAAATATCAGAGGAAATATATGAACTTCATTAAAATATATCACAATAGCTTCAAAATAATGGAGTAACATACATAAAACATAAACATATAATTAAATAAAACACATCCCAAAGCATGATAAACATAAACATAACATGTACATCAAAGCAAGTAAAAGGACTCTAGACACAACATACTAGCAATAAAGTCTATGGTCTAGCAAAAAGCACTAACTAATTTTACTCATTGAACAAGTTCTAAGTCATAATCCTAGCAAAAAGATGAACTAGTCCGAATCATCAAAGCATCAAAGCCCAAAAAAAAAATCATCAAACTACAAAAACTTAAAAACTAGGAAAACGTTTTTGGATTTTTTTATTTATGTGAAGCAAAAATATCTATGATAACCATTCAAATATTAATGTCAATTTTTCACATAAAATAATAATGAGTTCTAAACATTCCAAAAAATTCATGAAATTTGCAAAAACACAATTTTAATACCCATAAATTTGCCAATAAATTTCATGATCAATCCACAATTTCAAATACACAATATTTATAAAAATTTTAAAATTCATCTAATAAATTTATGTGTGTATACGATCCAACATCATTAATAATTAATCAAATTTCTTTGATTATTTGGCTAAAGCACATCGGATAAAAAATATTTAGAGCAACACATGATCAATTTGAACATTGAATTTTTATTTTTTATTTTATTTATAAGATGACGGTTTTCACTCTTACAGGTAGCCAGCTCTTTCTTCAAAACAATTTATTATTTGATATCTCATTGAAGATTTTGTCGTAGTGGTAGATTCGGACAAATTCCGAAGGTAACCTTTTTATTTTTGTCTTACATTTTCAGCAATTCTTTTCATTCTCTTCTTTTCTTTTTTCTGTTGAATTCAATAAACATAGAATATTTTCTTTTTATTTTTATTTTTTAATCATGTAGATACTCAAATTGCTACTCATACAATGTAATCTAATCAGCTTCACATTGATTTTCAATCAATTATTTCAGAGTTGGGCTAGTGCACAAATTGTATGGATTCGAAAGATAAAAAGATTCACTACTAAATAAAAATGCAAATTAGTCATCAATGTTTAGATCATAAATTCAAGACCTTCATCCATTGATAAACTATGTGTCTCGATTATGCATCCACAAATCATAATGAATTTAAAAGAAATATGAAAAACTCATATTATATCACAAAAAATATGATTCTCACATTCTCATAATTATTATCAAAATAAACAAAATCTAACATACACTACAATGTATGGCCCAATGGAAAACAAATAAAGAACACAAGCTCAGTCCATGACCATACAGATCCTAATGATCTCAATTAGGGGGTTTTGCACCCAAAGATCTATTAGGAATAAATCTCATAGTATAAACAGGCACAAATTTCTCCAAATCCTCCTTTTTCGTCCAAATTGTTTTGACATACAAACTATCAGGAATGTAGTGTAGATAATTAAAGGTATTTTTCTTCTTATTTAATTTTTTCTTAGCTTGAGAATTTATGGATTTATTCCAATTATTTGACTTTCTAGCGTGAACCCTATTCTTAGCGAAAGAATTATGCACATGAAAACTAGAAGAATAATCCTTTCTCTTCCTATAGCAATAATGTTAACTATGTCCAGTTTTATCACAATAAGTACAATAAAACACATTGGACACATCTTTAGCATGCATATACTCAACTTGAAGCTTAGGTTTGGGTGTAAACAAGTTAAAGTTTTTGGGTTTAACAAAGACAATTTGACCATTCTATTTAGACGATGACCCATCATAACCTAGCTCAGTCTTATCTCCTACAGACTTATCAACACTAATCATGTTATCAAGCTTAATCTAACTAGAAGTAAATGTAATCAATTTTTCTTGTGATTTTTTAATTCAAGTTCAAGAAAATCAATTTTAGCAATAAGAGAATTTGTAGTCGAAATAGCTTGACTTATCTCGCTTTCAAGAAACTTTACCTTATTTTGAAGGTTTTGATTATCAGTTTTATATTCCTCAATCAACTTTAGTTTCTCTTTATTCACTTTCTTCATTTCTTTAAATTGTTCCTTGTAGGCCTTTTTAATTTTGATTGTTTCAGCAAACAACTCTTCACATGCTTTCTATTTCACCTACATCAGAAGAAGATTCATTAGCAGTATCATTATTCACAATAGAAATAAAAGCAAGAAAATCATTATCAATAGAAGAATCATTATCAAAATTAAAAAGATTAGACTTCTAAATAATAGCTTTCATAGCTTTCTTTTTATCTTCTGAATTATTCTTAACACTAAAGATAGTCTTTTTAAGACTTGGACATCGAGTAGATGTATGACATTTACCATCACATGTCCTACAAGTAATTCTAGCATCCTTAGAATCTTCTATCTCTTTTTCCTTTCTATCCTTACTTCTAGACTAGGAAGCATGGATACGGATACGGGACACGGCTACGATACGATATGGGTACGGCGATACAAAATCTCAAAAAAATAGGATATGGGTACGGTAAGATACGGCAATATAAAAATAACAAATTATATTTTTATATATACAAAAAATAGAGTTATTAACATTTCTTTATAAAATATATTGATTAACAAACAAAATAAGAGTTAAGAATCATATTGCATAATTTGCATAGATAAATTTTATATCAAATCGCTGCAAACTTCAGGTTAACGTCATAATCCTTGTAGAAGGGTAACCAGAAAAACACGAACACTCCATGAATATTCTGTCCCCTTCGTAGTGCGATTACTTTCTCCTTCCTTACCAATGAACAGTTGAGAAGAAACCAAACAAACCAGTGATTTGATCAATAAGAAATCTCTGAAGTGGTCTTCAAATGATTAATCAAGCGAAGAGAGACACAACTCTAATCACTCAATGTGTATTTATGTGTGTGCTCTCAAAAATATAAATAAAAAAATAATGATGAATTTTTTGCCCAAAAAAAAAATTCAATGCTCTCTCTCTAAAAATAATGATATTCTGAAAGCGTGATTAGAGAGAAAATATAAGAGAGTATTCATAGATGATGAAGTCCTATAATTACTTGAAAAACAAGTTGAAACCCCTTTAAAATGTTTTCCAAAATTTCAAAAATTTTTAAAAATCAAATTCAAGTCAAAACAAGAGTTTCTAAAACAAAACGGGCCCATCAGCAAAGTCAGACAGTCCAGGACTCACTTGGACTGGTTCAACTTTGTTGAACTGAGTTGGATCGGTTTGGGACTCACTTGAACAGGTCCACTGTGGCTAAAACCCATTTTTGAGATCTCAAGATTACGTAGATCGGTCTGGGGTTCATATGGACTGGGCCAACTTTGAAAATTATGAAAAATTACTCTTAAAACCCTAATTTTTAAAATCAGACTTCACTCTAAAAAATAGTAAGTATTCTCACACACTTACCTTAACTAAATGACTCACAAACTTGATCAATGATGTCCACACACATTAGTATTCACTTGAATGATTCAGATGATCAAGTTCCTTGTCTCAATTATTGATGGTCTGATCACTATCCATGCTCTCGGACTTTAACATCATGATCGATTACAAAGAATTGAACGAAAAATTATAACTCGATCAACTTAATTTTGACACCGAAATTTGTCAATTACAAATATATACGCCACAGCTACTTTTACATACTTTTACGTAAATTATGTGGTTATCTGCAAGACTTTAAAGACTCGCATCAACCGTTGTTATTACTCTCATGTTATATTTGGGAGTACTAAATCGATGTCTTGTAATTAAAGTTAAAGGAAATTTAATTGAAGTTTGAACTAAATTTCTTTCAATTTTCATGGTAAGGTGCGGTTCCATACTCCCAAATGGGTGTGGCAATTCGTGTTCCCTTGTCGATCTATAAGTATTCTACTAAACAGCTCAGCCCTAACCCGACCCATTTAATAATCGTGTCAGAGACCCTCAACACTAACTCAACTCATTTATTAAACGTGTTACACGTGTCAACCTGTGTAACCCGTTTAATAAACATGTTATATAATGACACGACTTGTTTAATAACATTTTTAATCCGGTTAACATATATTATAGGAGTTTCTTTACCCCTAAAAATTTCTGTGAAGATCATATAAAAAATAAAGTACATTTCAATACATAAATCATAAAATCAAACTATATTATAAATTTTGTATCTATATATAAACTCAAAAACATACTAAGGTGATTCAACAACTGAAAAGGCATCATAACAATCTCATCATTGCGTTTTATGGCTATATCAGTCCTGTAAACAAACAAATAGATTACTAACAATTGCAATATATATAACTATGTATACATAAGTTTGTATAAAATCATAATATAAATAACTCATGTTGTAATAATATCATAATCATGTCACGGGTTAGACAGCTTAAATCCAAACCCAACTCAAATTTTGCGTGTTGTGTTCATGTCGACCTATTTATTAAACGTGTCGGCTTACCTCAAATCCAAACCCGCTAAATTCGAGTCGTGTTATCGTGTCGTGTCCAATTTTACCACCCTTACTCTCAAATATAGCTTTAAGATAAATAGTGTATACACTTTGTCTCTCTTTTACCACAATCAACAACTTAATAAGAAATTAGATAACAAAGTCATTAGAATGTTTTTTTTTTTTTTAATCTTTCAAACAATTCATTATGTGAATCTTAATTGCACCTGCCACAGACCCAATTAATAAACTCGTTTAAACTAGTGAGGCACAAAATCATAAATCATGTACTCCGTAATAATTAATCTTAACATAAGAGGATGCAAGTGAAGGTAATAAAGCTACCATTTTAACGATAGAAATATATTTAGATGGCTACACATATAAATTGATTCGTGAATATGAAAAAGCTCAAACCAGGCCACCTTGGTTTAGACTTAATGGAAAATTAACACGTCTTACGCAAATTATTGAAGAAGAAAACAGTAAAATGGCTTCATCAACTTTCTTATGAAGCCAAAATTTGTGGCATATATATGACCAAATTAATCTTATTTAACAGTATAAAATTCTAACTTTTCTTTTAAATGAAATGAGGGCATGTTTTGGCATGAGATCACAAGCACAAATAGTACTCACTATATATATAACATATTCTAATACTATTTTACATATATATATATATGTCTCATCTGCTGGAAGTGTCTAAAAGAAAAAATATTTTTGTTAAATACATGTTTTAATAAGGCTTTTTTTATATATGTAAATAGTATTAGAATATGTATTGACCGTTAGATGTAAAAACGTATGCCTAGAATATTGCGATAGATATATATTTTTTTCGGTAATTAAAATAATGCTTTAGATTTGCTGTAGTATATATAATAAAATTATCATAACAGAGCATATACATATATTGTGGCCGACACTTTCCAATAGCTTTATCCTTTTGGTGACGTATATATATATAGATATATATATATGCCCAAAAGACTTTTGAAGATTCCCGTTAACCCTCTTGTTCTTGCGCTTGATTTGAATTTGATTAGGTGCAAGCAAAATCAATCTTTTACAAACTTACCCACCTCTTTCTCGCTTTGGTACATTATTGCTTTTGTTTCACAAAGGATCGATGGCAGTCACTTCAGAAACTCATAGCTTCAAGAATTTGGATATGTTTTAACAGAAACTAAAGGAGAAAATGTCAGGGAAAAGATTTCTTCTTGTTTTGGATGATGTTAGAACATGAAGTATGAATACAGGGAGCTCCTAAAACATCCTTTTATGGTTGGGGTACCTGGGAGCAAAATTATTGTCACAACTCGCGATGAAACCGTTGCATCAACCATGACTCTCTCTCCGGCTTACCATCTAGAAGGGTTGTGGGAAGATTAATGCCCATCTTTATTTGCTTAACATGCACTCAAGAAAGAAAACTTCGATGCAAATCTAGATCTAAAAGGAATTGGTGAGGAAATAGTGAATAAATGTAAAGGCTTGCTTTTGACAGTAAAAACACTTGCATGCCTCTTGCACAACAAACCACGACGAAGTGAGTGGGAAGATATATTGAATAGCAAGATATGGGATTTGTCCGAACAAAGAAATGATATTCTTCTGGCTCTTAAATTGAGCTATCATCATCTCTCATCTCATTTGAAGCAGTGTTTTACTTACTGTGCAATATTTTCCAAAAGACTATGAATTTGACAAAGATGAGCTAGTTTTGTTATGGATTGGGGGTGGTCTTCTGCAGCTATCAAAATGTAAGATGCGGATGAAAGATTTTGGCTATGAATATTTTGATGATCTATTATCTAAGGTCATGTTTTTCAAAAAACACATGGTAGTAAATCACATTTTTTGATGAATGGCCTTCTAAATGATCTAGCTCTACACGCCACTGGGGATGTATGGTTTAGGCTGGATAAGTTTGAGGGTAATGAACAATTTGAAAATCCTAAAGGAGCTCGAGACTTGTCAAATATTCGTCACCAATTTGAAGTCCTTCAACGGCCTCTTTGTAAAGTCCTAACATATGCAAACTTTTTTACCATTAACACATTGGGATGGACAAAGCAACTTAGCTAACAAGGTTTTGCATAACTGAGCTGCCAGACTCAATTGGCAATTTCAAGCATCTAAGATATCTTAATTTATCTGAGACTTTAATCAGTCAATTACCTGAATCAGTTACTACTCTCTATAATTTACAAACATTATTATTGCGTAATTGCAATGATCTTTGTATGATGCCCTCAAACATTGGAAATTTAATTAATCTACGCCATTTAGATATTGATACTGTGAAATTACGAGAGATGTCCTCGGGAATTGGTAGATTGATTAATTTGCAAACATTGGAATTTGAGGCTTTTACGTTGGAGTATTTCTATTACAGAGTTGCAAAACATAATGGATATTTGAGACGCAATTCAGGCAGATTTAAGGGCTAAGGAGGACATTGATGAATTGGTGTTGGCATGGTGTGGTGACTTCAATAATCTTCAAAACAAAAACCTTGAAATGAATGTACTTGACAAGCTAGAACCTCATAGAAACTTGAAAAGGCTTCAAATTGACTTTTACAGGAGCATAAAATTTTCAAGTTGGATAGGTGATCAATCATTCTCTGAAATGGTGAACTTGAGTCTTGTAGGCGGTAGAAAATGCAAATCTTTACCTCCACTCGGGCAACTACGCATGCTCAAAGAGCTAAGCATTAAAGGCATGGATGAAGTACAAAATTTGGGAATGAGTTGTATAGGGAACATTGTTCTTCCGGACTTTCTTTTCCATCATTGGAGAGTCTGATATTTGAGGACATGCCAGCATGGGAAGAATGGTCTTCTTTAATTTTTACTGGTGTTGAAGAAGCTGCAAGACAATTACCTTGCCTGCATGAGCTTAGTATATGTTGTTGCCCCAAGTTGGTTAGGGTTTCACTTTTAAGGCTTCCCTCTCTTCAAACATTAGTCTTGGAAGGGTGTCAGGTGGTGGTGCTAAAAAGTATCGTTGATCTTATCTCACTATCTAGCTTGGAAATTGTGAATCTTATAGGGCTAGCTTAGCTCGAGGAATCATTGGTAATGCAGTCCTTGGTAGTCCTTGAAAGTCTTGTCATTACAAAATGCAACCAAACTGGTGGTTTTGTGGCAAAATGGAAGAGGGGTTACGCAGAAAAATATTCTTGTCCGTCTACAAAGGCTGAGTTTTGAGTCATGTCCCCAACTTGTTTCCTTTGGTGAAGAATTAGATGATGTAGGGGTACCTTGCATTAATCTTGAGGAACTATATATATATATATATATATATATATAGGAGATTGTGTGAATCTTGAGAAGTTGTCGAATTAGCTAGATAAGCTCACGTCTCTCACATCTTTGAACATTAGTGGGTGTTCAAAACTTGTGTGGTTTCCAAGGACAGGTGTCCCTTCCACGCTTAGAAGACTTGAGATACAGAATTGCGATGCGTTGAAGTCGGTGCCTGAAGGCATCTCTGGTCTTGAACACTTGGAGATCCATGGTTGTCCATCATTGAGGTCCTGGCCCACCGAAAATATGTTACCCACCACTCTTTAGGTTCTTGAAATTTCTTATTGCATGAATTTGGAGAACTGGGTTTCGGAGACGACGAAGCTTCAGCAACAGCAAGAGGAGGATGAAGACTTTAATATTAATATTAATATTAATATGTCGTCATCACTTCAAGTTTTAAGCATCAGCTATTAAACGAATGTGATGTTGTGGAGTCCTTGGCCTTCCCAGAAAGAGGCTTACCCAAGCTCAGAATACTTGATGTCGATGGATGCGTGAATCTTCAATCCTTGCCTATGACCAACCAGGTTAATTCTTCAAAACCTCGAAAGCCTTTCTATAGGTTTGTGTCCAGCTCTCAAGTCCTTGTCCTTGTCCTTTCCAGAAGTGGAAAGAGGATTAGGCTTGTCCATCAGCCCCAACCTCAGAAGGCTTGTTATCTGGAGTTGTGACAATCTGAGGTCATTGTCGTTTGATCAGATTCAAAGCCTTCAATCCATAGATATAGATGATTGTACATATCTTGAGTCCTTTCCTCAAGGGAATTTGCCCCCCAACCTAATTGAACTTTCTATCGTTCCTTCGAGTTCATTTTCGCCTAGGTCTAAAAAATATAGACTGGCTTGAATGGAAAGCCACAAGGGAACAGGTGATGAGATACCACATCTAAGAGATAGCTAACATAACATACACCTGGAACTACTATGGTGTTGTTATTCCAGGTGAGTGAGTCTGTTTCATCCAAGTTTCAAATTCATCATCCTTTTTTTAGGCTGAATAACCATGTTGGAATATTGACACAGAAAAATGTTGTCTACTTGAAGCGTCTCCAACTTGCCCATATTTTGAATCAATGACGATACCACCTGACAAGCTATTCTTGCTGTTGACATGCATGTTGGCTGAAATTTGCATTGAAAGAGATAAAGACAGTGAAAGCCACCAAGAGAACTTGTTTCTTGGAAGTGACAATGTTACAGTGAAGTTTCCAATCTCCGTAGATATTTTCATGGAGAAAGTTATTGTCCAATTTCAGTAGCTTCAACTTCTCAAGATTATCCACAACCACTCAACATCCCTTCAATTGAGTTGCTACATGGATCATGGCACTGTAGGTACCCCAAAAGAAACAAATGAGGAGGAATAGAACTGTTGAAACTATGCTGGCTCAGGTCAAGATGGACAAGTTTTGATAAATTAAAAAAACCCAAATCCTAGAATTTCACGAGTCACCAGCAAGCAGAGAAACATAATGAGTAAAATATGACGTGTACTAAAAATTATATACTATTAAAAAATTAAAAAATAAACTAGATCCATTTTTAACGGGTTAACCCAATAGAATTCATCAAACCAAAAAATTACAAATCTCCATTTGCTACCATCTTTCATTCCAAAACCCTAGCCGCCAGGCCTACCACACCCCATCCTGAGCCACCGCCGCTGCCACCACTCCATCTCTCTTCCACCCTCCTAATAGCTGCCACACCCCACGCTATGTCTCCACCACCACAGCTCCCCACACTGTTTGCCGCCCCCACTGCTCCCACACTCTCTCCATCTCTCCCTGCACCCGTTTTTTTTTTTTTTTTTTTTTTTTTTTTTTTTTTTTGGGTAACATATAAAAACATTAGAAAGACGTCCTTCTTATCCAGGCCCTCAAATCAAAGCTGAGAGGCATCAGAGGGAGCAGACATGATGACCCTTCATTCCATGTGCACATTACCATGCTTCCTTCATTCTTCAATTTACAAAGCATCGGCTTATTGTACACGAATACAGATGTCAATGATGATATATATATCTGTAAACTATAAAACTGAGATATAGAGAATATAAACAGATATGGTTGGACAAAACGAAACCCTAATTATAAAAGAACTAATAGCTGAAGAGCCTAATCCCACTAGTTTGTTGCTCCTTGTCTTTCAATGTTTATACAACTTAAACCCAAAAACGTGGTGGGCAGCAGCAGCTATTAGAGTTTTTAATGGATGTTACTGGAGAGAGATGGGGGTGTGGCAGCGGCTATTTGGGTTTTGAATGGAGGTTGGTTAGCAAGAAATCATATTTGCTAGAGAGGGTTTTTTTTCTGGGTTCTACCCATTTTTAACGGGTTTGATCCGTTTTTTATTTTTTAATAATATATACATTTTGGAACACTTGTCAACATTTGCTTGGGCCACGTCAGCAAGGAGGACCAAGTTGGTTCTCCTAGGAGTGGACCAAAGTATTGTCCTTAATAAGATACACAGTAAGCTGAACGGTAGATAGAATTGTACGTGCCAATCTATGTAGCTAAGACTACTGCAATTAAAAAAGCTAGTTAGGGACGATGGTGCCAATGTAGCCAAATCCCATAATAGTAAAGGTTAGAGTTTGGAGGAAGAGGTAAATGAAGTAGTTGTTCTTCCCATAGAGAAAATCATAACATCCACAGAAGAAGAGGAATGCTCCGAAACCCAACTCCAATAGATTAATTCTGTGAATTTTAAACCATGAAACAATATTAAAAGAATTAAGACTAGATAAATGTGTGTATACACCATTCATATGCAAAATTTAAATGCAATATGGTTGAAAATAAAGACACTTTCTATGTAGATTTGGTAATATGGCCATGGGGGATTTGGTGCACAAATAATTCAAAATTTTGCAAACTTGAGGATGTTAAGTATTATATTGATGATAAGGGAGAAATGTAAGGACTTGGATCTCACCTGTCTGCAATCCTAAATCGGAATTTCTTTGGTGCTTTAATGTTTGATTTGTTTTTAAGAGCATCTCCTAGTTTTTCTGTGACAACCCATTCATTAGCTCTCCCTGCTTCTAGCAAACCAATAATAGTGGCCTTGGTCCGGAGCAAAGATATCACATTCTCAAAAAGGACCCAATAAAACAATAGGTGGATTGACCTGCACTCAGTTTCAAGTTGAGAAAATAAGTCTCGATAATTTAGAGTCTATTTGTTTCAATTTTCTGAGAACAGATAACTGAAAATCAGAAAACAATACAAAATTTTGTTACATTAGAAAATAATGCATGTTTTCTGTTTTCAAAGAAGTGAAAATCTGAAAACTGTATAATAATCTGTTTGGGTTGACAATTTCTGAAAACTGTTTTATGAAAATTTAGTTAAAAAAAAAAAGGAAGCCAACATTGAGAGAAATAACAGTTTTTTTAGTTCTTGAGAGCTGTTTATAAAAAACTGAACCAAACAGATCCTAAAAACAGTTTTCTAGTTCTCAAATTGTTTTTAAAAAACTGAACCAAATAGACAGATAGATTTCGCTTCTACAAGAAATTAAAGATGATCATGTCATGAAGATAATGTGTGTATATAATATATATACATATATATTGGACCTTGGAGTTCCAACGGAATTGAGAATGATGATGATGCAAGGAATGTAAATGGCTCCCCATTTTGGAACTTGGACTTCAGGAACCAAAATGGTCAATGGAAGTACAACACAGTAAAAGAAAAAGGTGACCATATGAGCTATGATCTTCCGAACAAAGAAGAAGCTGTAGATCACATATACCTTCTTCCATAATGATACTTTCTGCACATGCAATATATAGCTAATAAGAGATCAATTAACGTACAACTTTTGCTCTAAAACTTTCAAGTATATATAATAATTTTTCCACAATGCATGGATATTGGGCCATATTAATTCATACAGACAATTCACTGACCTTGTTTCTAATGATTTCCATCACCATTTTCCTGAACAAATTAGCAGGACCACAGGACCACCGGTGTTGCTGAAAAGTGAAGGCTTTGAAAGTACTGGGAAGTTCACTTTTCACCTATATATGAAATAAAAATAAATAAATGGTAATTATAGTTAAGTAATTACTGAAGATACACATAAAGAGTCCGTGATTGTGCTTAATGCAATTCTATTATAAGAACTTCAACCCCTGCATGCCCTCAATTGCCATGCCTAAACCAAAGTTACAATGGAAGTAGGGACAGACCAAGAAATTTTATTTGCGGGGCCAAATTAGTAATATAAAAATAAATTTTAAAAAATTATAGTTAAATATTTTCTTTACATTAGAATTTTGAAAAGTATATCTAAATAAGAATATTTATAAATTAATTGAATACTTCATAAATCACCAAGTGCATAAAATGAGAAAAATAATAGAGATAGGAATTATATTTGAAATTTTTAACATTTCCTTAGATGTGGACTAGGAAGCACAGATACTTCTACAAGAGTAACGTACCGTACCGGATACTTATCGGATACCGATACTCCTCGGATACTCGCGGATACGTGTGTCTGATGCTTCCTAAACGTATCCATAATTTTAAATATATTTTTGATTTCTAACATAGTATTCAATACTTCTTAGATACTTCGACCATGTATCTAATACTTCTTAGATACTTCAGAACACATTTCTAACAAGTTTTGAATACTAAAAACGATGTGTTGAGATATATATCATAATTTAAGACAAAATTTATCCATACAAATTATGCAATATGATTCTTAACTCTTATTTTATTTATTAATCATAATTTTTTTATAAAGAAATGTTAATAACTCTATTTTTTGTATATATCAAAATATAATATGTTATTTTTATATTGCCGTACCAGGCAGTACCCATATCTTGTTTTTTTGAGAATTGTAATATCGTCGTACACGTATCATACCCGTGTCCCGTATCCATGCTTCCAAGGATGCGGACTTTAAAAATAAGAACTGAAAGATTAAAATTGAATTTTTATAAATTTTGGGGGCACGTGTTTAAATACTATTAATATTTTGAAATTAATTATTTATAGTAACCTATGTTTTAAGGATTTACAAAATTTTGCAGGGACCATATGGCCACCCTTTTGGTCCCCACATAATTCCGCCCCTTTGTGGAAGTTGGCAATTCAAATCTACACAAATATTTACTATTTAATGAGGTGAAGTTTCAATTGTTGTTCCAAATTGACAAGAGATGTAACGATCATATAAAGCTAGCATATATTTTTATTTAATTCTAATTTTTTTTGGATGTCACTGGTCAAATTATTAAAGTGTGTCATCTGTTACAAAACCAAAACGCTCACCATACAAACTAGACCAAATAAAAAAGGAAAATAATTTTGATGCAGATGAGTTTAGGGACTTGGAAAAACGAGTGAATTATCAGCCTTTGATGGTTTGATGTTGGACCTGTCAAAGACTGGTGAGGCACTTGATTTCAGCTCTTAGAAAATGATGATGATATACCTGGAGGTCACCAAGGTAAATAAATTTCCAACCCTTGAGACCAGCTCGGACAGAAAGATTCAAATCCTCAACAGTTGTTCGGTCCTTCCACCCACCAGCTTCATTGATAGCAGCAATCCTCCACACACCAGCAGTCCCTGCATGCATTTATTATACATGGTTGATGATTTGATGTTCGCCAATGATATATAATAGCATCTTTGCTTATGGATATATATTTTTCATCACAAGTGTCTAATTATTCTGCGAGGTCGGTCAATTTATGTCAACCCACCAATTTATTGCTCGTAAGTAAAGCACGCACTTAGATGAGGCTATCACAAGACCCATCTGGTGACACCATTCAAGAATCATAGTTTATCTCTATCTGTCAGTCACCATATATATGAATTGGAAAAGTGCTATACCGTAGTTGTTGACATTGTCATGTGTGGTCCAATAGGTCGGATAATACTTGCCTACTCACCGTGAGTAGCAAGTTTCTACTGAGTGGTAAGTGCCATAATAGTATTATGACAAGTGTCCCAAAATTTATAAAATATAACAAAAATAGAATCAATACTGGTTTGACCCATTTTTAATTGGGTTAACCACATCTTATCTCTCCATATCACCTTTACGGACAGGAGAGAGTTCTCATTCCAAGCTTTCTATCCCAACCAAGGACGGACCTATTAAGGACCAGTGGGGGCAGCCGCCCCCACTGATTTTTTTTTTATTTACAAAATTACCTATGAGTTTTGTTAAAATCTTAAAAATGCCCCCACTCAATTTTTTATAATATTCCACTATATATTCTTCTTGTTCAAAGCCGCTCCCTGTCATACAATTTTCTGGATTCATCACTGATCCCAATTGGTCAGTTCATGAATCAAAATATATATATATACACACACACACTTATATACTTGCATATACATATGTACAAAAAGGTCAGAATTTCGTTTATGTTCTTTAGAACCAAAAGATCAGAATTTCGTTCCACCATCGCTGTATAAATCTATATACATATATAGACATAAATGATCTTTTGCTCACCAATGAGCAAGAAATTCTTAACCATTGGATATGATGGCTATGTTTTTTGGTAACTACTTTTTTACACTTAGATCATATCCAATGGTTACTATGTTTGATACGTAGAAAATTTCTTGTTCACCGGTGAGCAAGATATCATTACTGCATATATAGACAAATAAATGCATGGTATTGAAAATCTACAAAGTTGCAAAAGGGAGATTACGGTTAATGAATGGTTGATACCATCTATTCTCTGAATCTTTGATCTAGAGAGGTCTTAAATTGAAGAATCTCGAGCATTATTTTTCTCATCATCATCTAATCGTTTTCAGAAATGGGTTAACCCATTCTCATCCATTTTGTTCTTTGCTGTATTTGATAATGTTGTGAATAGAATACAGTTATAGTCAACTATTCCTTAATTAGGCTTATATTAATTATTCCTTAATTAGGGGCAGAATCACTGCTTTCCATGTATTGTTGTTATCCTTACTTTTTGTTCTTTAGATCATTATAAATTCATATTGTAGTCACTCTTTGAATTATATAATAAAACAGTCTATTTCTCTCCTATCTCTCTAAGATTTCTCTCTCAACTTAGCTTATATTGTTGGCATGGTATTAGAGCATCAAGATCAAAGTTGAAGACATAACGTATGAAGTTGCTTCTTTTTCTTCTTCCTTTTCTTTTTCAATTTCTTCTTTCCCGGTTTCTCTCTTTTCTATATATTATGTTTCTCTATTCTTTCTCTATCAAAATGACCTAGAACCCTAGGTTCAAAAAAAAAAAAAACAGAAATTCTTTCTCTGTAATTCTGGCAGAGATGACTTAAAAAAACATAAAACATTATGTTCCTTCTCTATTTCATGTTAGTATTCTATAGTTCTCTCTATAATACTCGGATTGTCTCGTCTCTCTATTTCATGTTCAATATTCTATAGTTCTCTCTTTTCTACTCGGATTGTCTCATCTCAACTATCATGGGTGACAAATTGGAAAACAAGGACTCTCTCTTTTTCGGTTCTATAACTACTACCAAATTAAAGAGTTCTAACTACCTTCAATGGTCTCGGGCAGTCCAAGTTTTTCTGAAAGCTCGTGAAAAACTTTCTTGTATCTTGTCACCCAAAACCAAGGAGGAAAAATAGATTGATGCATTGAAACAGGAGGATGCACAGATTATGACTTGGCTATGGAACAGTAATAATGTCTCGTTTCTAGAGTCTGCTAAGGAAATTTAGGATACACTCAAAGAGATACACTCGTTAGAAAAGAAATTTTTTCGCATCTATCAGTTGTACCAGGATATCTTTTCTCTCAAACAAGGTGGTTGTTCAGTTGAAGAATACTACTACTCGGAACAGAAAGACATGTGGGAAGAACTTAATGCTTATCATCCTCTGACTACGGATTTAGAGACTCAGAAACAACACAAGAAGAATTTCGAGTAGCAAAATTTTTATCAGGGCTTCGGCTAGAACTTTCTCCCATCAGTTCTCAAATTCTCTCAGGCAGAACTTGCTAACTGCTGGTGAGACTTTTGCCCGTGTTCGACATGCCTCCATCCACTCTTCTACTACAGAGAAGGAGGATCGTTCTGCCCTTGCTGCTCCAGCTGAGCGATTAGATACTTCACGTGGTGGCCAAAGAGGACGTGGTCCTTCTCATACTAGTAGAGGTGGTCGTGGTGGCAGGATTTGTACACACTATGGCCGCACCAATCACTTTGTTGATTACTATTGGGAACTTCAAGGCAAGCCTGCATAGGCAAATCAAGTTGTGGTTGCGGGGGAGTACAGTAATCTTGCTGCTGAAGAACAGGTTCCTATCTCCGAAGCTGAGTATGATTCAATTTTGTCGAGCGTGTCAATCCTCCGTCCACTTCCACAGCTACTTTTGGTGATTCGGTACTTGTCTTCATTCTTCCTTCAGTACACCTTGGATCATTGATTGCGGGACCTAAGATCATATGATAGGCAACTCCTCTCTTCTGTCTGACATTAATCATGTATATTCTCCTTCGGTTGTCTAATGGCACCAAGTCTCCAGTCCAAGGAACTAGTACCGACAGTGCTTTTAGTCTAACCTTCTCTTTTGTCTTGTATCTACCTCAGTTTCCGTTTAAAATTACTTCTGCTCTAAATTGTTTAATAACATTCTATCCTACTCATTGTGTCTTTCAGAATCTAAAGACGAAGAGGATGATTGGCGGGGGATTTGAGAAAGATGGGCTCTACTACTTTCAGTCATCTTGTTCACCTATTTAATTTGCACTCCATACCTCGACTTCTCCGTATTAGTTGTATTGTCGTTTTGGACATCCTTCAGCTAACAGTTTTCGGTGTTTAGTTCATTCTTTACTAAGTTTTTCTAGTTTTAATTGTGAAACATGTGAACTTAACAAGCATTATAGGACTACTTTTAAGCTTAGAACTGATGGGCCTTGTTTATACTCTTTTGAG
Source organism: Cornus controversa (assembly GCA_026545225.1). Classification (NCBI taxonomy): domain Eukaryota; kingdom Viridiplantae; phylum Streptophyta; class Magnoliopsida; order Cornales; family Cornaceae; genus Cornus; species Cornus controversa. Next base: position 73,282,308 of record CM048845.1, read on the forward strand.
CTTGTTTACTCTGATGTTTGGGGTCCAGCCCAAACTACTAGATTGGCTGGTGCCCGTTATTTTATTTTCTTTATTGATGATTATTCTCGTTTGACTTGATTATTTATTCTTAAACATCGATCTCAAGTCGTTCATGTGTATAAATATTTTTATGTTGAGATAACTAATCAATTGAATGCTAAGTTATACATTCTTTGAACTGATAATGCTTTTGAATATAAAGATGGTCTCTTTCAGCAATTTCTTGAGTCTAGAGGGTGTCACCCATCAAACTTCCTGTATTGACACTCCCCAACAAAATGGAATTGTTGAACGAAAGAATGGACCTATTCTTATTATTACCCAGGCTTTGATAATTCAAATGAATGTGCCAAAGCATTTTTGGGGAGACGCAATTCTTACTGCGGCATATCTATTGAAAAGAAAGTCATCTCGAGTCCTTAAAGGAAAATCACCTTTTCAGATGATGTTTCCTGATAAAGACCCATTTTCCCTTCCTCCAAAAGTGTTTGGGTGTGTTTTGTTCATAATTTAAATCCAAGATGAGACAAACTTGACCCTCGAGCTCACAAATACATATTTTTTAGCTATTCTCGCACTTAGAAAAGAAATAGGTGCTACAGCCCTTATTTGAGAAAATATTTTGTGTGTGCTGATGTGACATTCTTTGAGCATATTCTATATTATTCTAAGGAGAGTAGTCAAGTGGAGGAACCTATTTTCCAAGACATTGTTCTACCATCTCCGATTCTTAATACTTCTCCTGCTCATAAGGTTTATACTCGACGTCCTCACAGGAATACCACTTCTACTCTTACCACTGCCCGGGACAAATCTCTTATGCCACTTGCCCCAACGGTTGAACATGTAGAGCCTTCCTTGCATCCTCTATCATCTTCCTCGGCGCCTATAGATCGAGTTGTTCATCCTTCTGAGTCTAATCTTGATCTTCCCATTGCATTTCGCAAAGGTGTAAGGGTTTGTATTGATCACCCATATCTCATTTTGTTTTATCATTGTCATCTGTCACTATTCTTAAGTCATATAGGGAGGCTCTTTCCCATCTTGGCTGGCAGAAAGCTATGGAGGAGGAAATGCATGCCTAACAATTGAATCATACTTGGGATCTTCTTCCAAAGCCTGCATGTGCTCATGTTGTTGATTGTCTTTGGGTTTTCATAGTGAAACAAACTCCTGATGGCACTATTGATCATTTAAGGCTCTTCTTGTTGCTAAGTGTTTCACTCAAACCTATGGCATTGACTATACTATGACTTTCTCACCTGTGGCTACGCTAAACTCTGTTCGCGTAGTTATCTCTATCCCTGCCAATCTTGACTGGCCTCTTCATCAGCTCGATGTCAAAAATGTTTTTCTTTACGGTGATCTTACTGAGACAATACATGGCTCTTTTAAGTCTAAGGGAGAGTGTGTTTGTCACCTCAAAAAATCTATTTATGGACTCAAATAGTCACCTCATGCATGGTTTGATAAATTTAACAAGGCGAGGTTGCTCATGGCATGACTAGAAGTTAACCTGATCATTCAATTTTCTTTAGAAAAACAGTGCGGCATCGTAATTTTGGTGGTCTATGTGGATGACATCGTCGTTACTGGGAGTGACAAAGAGGGGATTCAGACCTTGATTCATCATTTGGGTTTGAATTTTCTCATTAAAGATTTGGGCAAGCTCCGTTATTTTCTTGGTATTGAGGTTGCTAAATCAAATAAAGGGATTTGTTTCTATCAGAGAAAATATACTCTTGATATCTTAAGGGACACTGGTTATCTTGGCTCTAAACCTGTAGCAAACCCTATGAAGTCTAATCTGAAGCTACTACCACCTGAGGTTATTGACTTGGTTGATGATCCAAAAATGCACAAATGACTTGTAGGCATGCTGATTTACCTAACCATTACTCGTCCAGTTATTGTCTATACAATCAATGTTGTGAGTCAATTTCTGGCCAACCCACGAATCCCTCACATGGACGCGGTTATACGGATTTTGAAGTATCTCAAAGGGGCTCCGGGTCATGGTCTTTTCTATCAGTCGTCTGGACATTTACGTATCGAAGGTTATACTTATGCTGATTTGGCAGGTTCTCCATCAGACAGACAGTCAACAACTCGTTACTATACTTTTATAGGAGGCAATCTAGTAATTTGAAAAAGTAAGAAGCAATCGGTTGTGGTGTGGTCCAGTGCTGAAGCTGAGTATCATGTCATGGCTCATACTTCCTCTGAGCTAACTTGGTTGAGAACTCTATTACAAGAATTTGAATTTTCAGTTCAAGACCATCTTTTCTCTATTGTGATAACCAGCAGCTATTCACATTGCTAGTAACCCTGTTTTTCATGAGCAAACTAAACATATTGAGGTTGATTGTCATTTCATTCATTCTAAGGTGACTTCCAAAGAAATTGTAACTTCGTTTGTATCGTCTGGTAATCAGGTATCTTTACTAAGGCACTTCCAAAGCATGCCATCGATTTTATCTGCAGCAAGGTGGGGAGTTGTTGACATCAACGCTCCGGCTTGAGGGGGAGTGTCGTGAATAGAATACAGTTATAGTTAGTCAATTATTCCTTAATTAGGGTTATATCAATTATTCCTTAATTAGGAGCAGAATCACTGCTTTCCTTATTTTTGTTCTTTAAATCATTATAAATTCATATTGTAGTCACTCTTTGAATTATATAATAAAACAGTCTATTTCTCTTCTCTCTCTCTAAGATTTCTCTCTCAACTTAGCTTATATTGTTGACAGACTAAGAAGCACAGATACGGATACGGGACACAGATACGACACGACACGGACACAGCGACACGGCAGATCCTAAAAAACTAGGATACGGACACGGCGGGGACACGCAACTAATAATTATATCTTTTTATATATATGAGATCAACCTAACAATGAAAATTCACAAATCATAATAATTAATGAGCTATAAAAACAATTAGTTTATCGTTTAAAGAACTACACAATTGAATCTACTCCACAATAATGATAATAGTTGTTTTCTAAAAAAAAATTGAAATATTATATGGTATGACTGCTATATTTTATTAAAAAAATTCAAAGAAGTCATCATATTTACATTTTAAACTATCTTTCTTTTTAAAACTTTCTAAAAACTCTCTAACGATATGACACGCGTGTCGGACACGTGTCCATGGTGTGTCTATGCCGTGTCCGTGGTATGTCCAAAAATAAAAAAATTAGGACACGTATTTTGGTGTGTCCGACACGTGTCGGGGCGTGTCCGACGCGTGTCGGTGTCCGATACGTGTCCGACACGGATTCTTCGACCTTTTAGGTATGTCCGTGCTTCCTAGTTGACAGATAAATTTTGGGAAACTTGTCATAATAATATTATACCACACACCCAATCAGTAGACTTCCTACTCACTAGTGAGTAGGCAAGTATTGTCCCAATAGGTCAATATAAAATGCAGCTTTTGAAATGTAGTTAGTGATGGAGGCACTGTGCAGTACTTGTTGTTTTGGATTCTATTGTGCGTTAATAAAAATAAATAATAAATAAAAAAGAGAAGGTAAACATTACTAAGCTAAAAATAAGGTGAGTTAGTTACCATTAAAACCAAAGAAGGCATGAGTGGATGAGCCCACTTCTTGCTCCACCGTGAAATGGTAATCCAATGACATCTCCTGCATCCTCGTCATCAAACACTCGTCCGCGTTCACTACATAGTTAGATACCCATCAGAAAACAATTACAATTACCCTTCAATGTCATTCTGGAAAATTGATGCCCAATAAGAAAAAGACGATTCAGACAAGATTTTATCGATTTAAGCCGACTTATCATGAGTACCATTACAGAAGAAAAGTGTACTTCCAGCGGGTCCCACTACATAAATTCGCTGTGGCTGCTGAGTTGGCAAGCTCCCATTGGTTTTTAACCAAATTTATAAAAGTACACACTTGTAGAAAAAAGTTCATAAAAAAGCTGTTTACTTTTGTTGTCACCTGATTAAAAAAAAAAATCATGTCAGCATCGAATTTAGTATTTTGACCCAAGCGTCGGGGTGAGGGTCCACCAAATCTGACTTGTTCATGCGATACTAATCAGTTTGGACCACATGATGGAACTGAAATGACATATTTACCCTTCACCAAATCATACTACCTTAATTATCTAACACTTTCATGCCGGTTAGTTCCCTAAAGAAAATATCAATTTCATCCAAAGGTATCAACCCTTGGGCATCTCAAACAACAATTCTCTCAGTTAATCAATGCAAAGTAAATATAAATAAAAACAGTATGTTCAATACTCTATTTATTTAATAATTAATAGCAGGAGAACTGGGAAAAAAATTAAAAATGCCAAGACCAATGGTATGTCTAAAATAAAGGCTGTCATGTCAATGCCCCTAACTAATCACATTTTGTATATCGAGAGTAGCTGGTCTAGGTGTATTTTAGAATATGTGGGCTCAAATGTGATCTCAAACGTCTCAGAACAAACAAGTGTGTCACCATTTGAATGGGTAGCCAGTAGTCCCACCACGTGACCTATGCTATGGGGTGTAGAGACCCCGTGTAGTCTGCAACAAACGCCGCTGACGGAAAACAACTATATGAATTAATCTATAAATTAATATATATGTATACATGCACACACAACTTGTATACATATTAGATTTACCATTTACCAAAAAAATAAATAATAAATAAACAAACGAAAAGAAAAATGTACATATTCATGTAAAAAGATGATATAAGAGGAGAATTACAAAAAAAAATCCTATTCTTTAATGAACAAACTAACTATATTTTTATTCATTATAAGATTTAATGCTCCTATAAAATAAATATTAGGATATTTTTGTCATTTTTTTTAATATATAAAAATATGGACATGTATATAATGCATATAGATTACCAAGGGGCTGCGGCGTAGTATTACTTCGTCACGTTCTAAAGTAAAAAGTTGAGAGTCAAGTCTCTGTTGGAGCGAAGTGAGTGTTTGAGTTTTATTGCCAAAGTAAAAAACAAATAATTTTTTTTTGTAATGCATATAGATTTTCCCACATGTGAAATAAGGCCGTACAAACAATCATTTTCACTAAAGAAAAAATGTAGGTAGTAAATTCTTCTAGGAGAATCAACAATAATGGTGAGAGTAGGGTACACCACCGACACTTTACTTGGAGAATATGCATATGTAGATAAGGTTATTAATAAATAAATATTTGAGTGGGTATATTTAGGCTAATTAAACAGAAGAGTAGCATAAACATGGCATATGTAGTAAAGTTTGAAGCTTACCAAACCTCCAACGAGCCTGAACAAGTGCAATTTCAGGGTTGTGGACGAGAAAAGGAATGGCTCGCAGGAGATAGTCCTGTTTGGGTCGGAAATCGGCATCAAAGATGGCTACGTATTCACAGTGTTTGACATAGTCATGCTCCAACCCTTCTTTGAGAGCACCAGCTTTGTAACCTTCCCTGTTTTCTCTTATTTGGTACCTTATGTTAAGGCCTTTGCTAGCCCACCTCTGGCATTCTTTCTCCACCAAATACTACAACATTAATGTGCTTTAATAGTAATAATTAACCATATATATCAACACAACCGAGATCACAAATTGATTGTATCTCCAAGACCCGAATCAGAAATTCAATAATATGATATGTTAATATTGTTGGTGTTTGGTATGTGGATATTCGGTGTCATATCAATTATATATATATGGTCGAACCTGAAACTGAATGCCCAATTCAACCCAAAACCATATCTTCAATATATTGTCTTTGGAATAGAGTACACATAACTATATATAAATATCAGGAAACTATAGTTAAATGCCATAAATAACACAAGCCTAGATCCATTGAACCAAAAACGAAAAACAAAAACCATTGAACCAAAAAAAAAAAAAGTCTTGTTATGGCAAAACCCAGATCAGGAATTCAACAATTAGCTATAAAAATTAGGCTAAATTGGAGAAATACTGCAACAGCACTGAAATTTCATGGACAAAAAAAAATTGATTTCTTTTATTCTTTTGGTAAGGACTGTTTGGATGGTTGAGTCTGGTTTTTGAGTACCTTGATGGCAGGGTCTGTAAAATCGTCAAGTACTTGAATCATGAGACGATCTGATGGCCATGAAAGTCCATATGCAGCTCCAATTGAGATCTTGTAAACCTGTCTCAAACACACCATAAACAGAACAGACTCCAAGCGTTAGCTCTTTCAGTAAATAGTATGAAAATGAACAATGCCAAATGTCACATTTCGACCAAGAATACACACACAGTGATGACAAGCCTCTCTTTCATTGAACATTGGGATTTGAACAAGGACCACTGGAAAAGCTGAATTGCTGATTTCCAGGTCTTTCCGAATTAACTCCCATTTGTATCGCTTATCAGGCTTTTTCCAGAAGATCTTGACGAGGATGATGACCACGCCCATGTACAGTCTCTCCATGAATACCATGAGTGACATGGTCAAGCATATATACACACCAAGCCTTAGCAATGGTACTATCAATGATGCTTTGATTAGTTCCCAAATCAACCCAATTTTCCCTGCTATGTCCCCTCTCGTTCCCTGGAATATCTCTGTTATTAGACCATTTGCAGAAACCTCACCCATTTTATCTCTCTACCTTAAAACAGGGGACCCAAAACAGGGGATTAGATGTCAACTTGGTCAACTCTAGAGTGACTCCAACAATATAACTAGATCTGTTCTCTCTCTCTCTCAATTGTACACCAATGTCATAGAGTGAAGCACTTCAAATTTCATTACAGGCTATACTGAGACAAGAGAGTGTGAACCTAGTGGCTAACCTCTCTTACAGTCTCCGCGGAACGGTACTCCTGTTTCTCACAATCAAAGTACAAGAGAGACAGAACATTGTTGTGGCATTGTGTAAGGGAGAAGAAGAGTTGTCAACATATACTAGTATACTACCCAACAGAGCAAGGATCATTTTTCAACACACTTAACAAGTCATTTCAATACTCCAATTTCAATTACTACAAATTCACCAATCCACCAAAGCATCTCAATACTTGAATTACAAGACACCAAATTTATGCATATAATCAAAACCCCCAATTCCTTGAGCATTCCATGAAACTAAAAAATAAAACCCATTCCATATGAAAGTAAACCAAATCAACCGGGAAAAAAAAAATCAACAAGATCATTTGATGCAAGATTCCACCAATTTACCCAACTCCTCTTTTTAACAAATTTTATCAAACATCTTGCATACATAATAACTTCAAGAAATCAATTCTCATCTCTTATTTAAACAAAGACACACATCCAAACATGGATAAGAGGAACAAGAATTATGCTTCATCACATACTCACTTTAATTCTTGAAGCACCCCATAAATATCACTCCTCACGCCTAGAAAGAAGTTGTGGATGAATTGTTGTTGGGAGATCGATATGTATATATGTACAGGGAGAGCGCGAGCGCGGAGAGAAAGAAAATGAACTTTTCTATTTTTCACTTTTATATGTATTTTTATGTTTGCCTTATTCGCAAAATCACCCGACTTTTGTTACAAATGTCTCTTTGCACCCAAAATGTTCTATGAAAAATTATCTTTTTGGCTACCCATTTATACTAACCCACAAAATAATTTCTCCAATTAATTATTTACCTTCTCTCAATAAGTCCGAAAATAAATCCCGTGTCTTGTCACCCATCCTAGGCCCACACACTTCAATATTTTTGAAACATAACTAAATTAATTTCAAATTAACGCACATGACACTAAGGCGCTGTTTGAATTGACTTTTGAAAAGCGACTTTCAACTTTTCAAGCTTAAAAGTCATTTTGGAGAGTATTTGAATTGATAAGACGGAAGAGTTTCGGAGTCCAAAAAGAGCGTTTAAAGGAAGTTAGGGGTACTAACTTCCTGATTTAACTTCTACTTCTCTTTTTCTTCTGCGTAAAAGCCAAAGCAAAAGTTCTGCCAAACAGAGCCTAATACCGTGTTACTATATATTACACACAATCTTTACTACATCCAACACGTAATGCATGTTAAATATTAAGGTAAATTACTCACATCTCTTCTGGAGTTTACTTTAATTACTCTCAGATTAAAGTAGTAAAAAAAATTTAGTCAACCTTCCCTCAAGTTTAGTTGACTTTATTCTAACCACTCTTGCCGTTAGTTAACTGTTAGTAAGGTTAAAAGTCAGTTAAATATATAAATTAAAATGTCAAAAATGTCCTTATATGCTGTAAAATGACAAAATTAACCTTATTATTAATCATATGAAATGACTACTTTAGCCATGAAATTTTAGACAAAAAAAAACCATTACCTTCTTATCACTTTTATTACAAATAATTAATAATTAATATTTTAATTTTAATATTAAATATAATACTTTACCATTGAATATGTATAATTAATCAAATTATGTAAAATATAGTTAATAAAATTTATATTATTAAAAACATATAGATAATGTCATATATATATATAGTTTATTCATATATTAGAATATGATTAAAATTAATCGTAAATTTCATATGTAACATGTGTTAAAATATATAATTAGTTATTGTGTACCAATTGTATGAAATTTATGATTAATTTTAATCATATTCTAATATATGAATAAACTATATATATATATGACATCATCTATATGTTTTTAATAATATAAATTTTATTAACTATATTTTATATAATTTGATTAATTATACATATTCAATGGTAAATTATTATATTTAATATTAAAATTAAAATATTAATTATTAATTATTTGTAATCAAAAGTGATAAGAAGGTAATGTTTTTTTTTTTTGTCTAAAATGTCAGGGTTAAAGTGGATATTTCATATGATTAATAATAAGGTTAATTTTATTTTTTACATTATATAAAGGCATTTTTGACATTTCAATTTATATAGTTAACTGACTTTTAACCTTACTAACAGTCAACTAACGGCAGAAATGGTCAGAGTAAAGTCAACCAAACCTGATGGGAGGTTGATCAAATTTTTTTCATTACTTTAATTTAATCTGAGAGTAATTAAGGCAAACCCCAGGGGATGTGAGAGTAATATATCCTAAACATTATTATCTAAAAAAAAATATGAGTCTTTAAAATGCACACGTCATATGTATTCTTGCTAATATAAAACATTATTTTAAAGAAATTTTTTGGGTCTCTACGTCCTCACCACCTTTAGATTTTGTTTGGATAAACATAAGAGAAAATAAATGAAATGATAACATAAGTTATGAGAGAAAAAAAGAAAAGAGAAGATAAGCATGTATTCATGTTTAGATAAATTATGAAAGAAAATAAAGGAAATGATTGTATTAAAATGTAAAGGAGATAAAAGAAAAGAAATCATTTTAATCAATTTACTATCATGTCCTTTTATGTTTATATTACAAGATATATCTAAATGTCTTTTAAATTTTGTTCTTTAAAATATTAGGGTTCTTTTTGATATTATGAAAGATTCACTTATTTTTATCATTTCTCTCAAAATCTTTCTACTTTTGGGAGAATAGCATATGAGAAATTTGGAGGGATAAGCTATCCCTCCAAATCACTCATAATCTTTTCTTTTCTCTTACTAATGACAATTCAAACACAAAAAAATACTATCATTTTCTTTCTTTTCTTTTGTTTTCCTTCAATCTAAGCAAGCCCTTAAGAAATTCATCCCCAAAATTCAACATGTACCCTATATGAGTAAGTGACTCTGAATATTTCAAATGAATCTCATACCTAGGTTCTCACATGGTCCTACTAGTCTGAGATGGAATTCCACGAAACTAAGTTTAGTGACCCAAATTAAAAATAAAATTTATAAAATATCTAATTGGTGGCAACCCTATCTTATGCTTACATGCACTATATTAAAATAAAAGTCCCAGTTAAGATTAGACAAGTTAACCCATAATAAAAACAAAATATTTAAAGATTATGTGTTTTCTTTTAGAGGTTTTTTTTTTTTTTTTTTTATGAAAAAGCTTGTTTTGAGAAGAGTGGGAAAAGGAGAATTGGAGGTCACTTGAAAATAAGAAAATTATTAAGTTTGGAATTATTGCTAGAGGTAAGTGAAATTACTTTTTTTTTTAAATTTATGGTTGTAAACTTAAGTAAACATATTTTTTTTCTTTAATCTAAGTAAGAATAATTGAAAATATTTTCATTAATATTAAATATATGTGTTAGAAATAAAGAAGAATATTGTATTGAATTGATATATGAATTGATACATAAATGTTTATTTATAAGCACATAATCTTGGAGGTTAAGTAAAGTTATGAGATAAGAAATTATAATCTTAGATGGTTTAGGAGAAGGTGTAAAAAATTTATTAGGAAAAGATATATAATCTATAATAGGAAATATATAATCTAACAGTCTCTCGCAAACTCAATGTGAGTCATATGAAGTCAACTTGAGTTTGGAGATAAAATCTTGAATGCGGTTCAAGAAAGCAATCTGGTGATGTAACCAACTGTGGCTGCGAACACATACAAAGTAGTGCAAAAGAGCCAGAAAAATCAAAAGTGGCTCGTTAGAGCGAAAATTGACTTGAAAATCAGAAAATGATCTCACTAAAATTAGCGACTTTGACACACAAATGTTATGACTTGTGAAAGCAATTTGGTGACTGTGAAACACATACAATAAAACTGCAAAAGAGCGACGGTAATACCGAAAACTGCTCGTTGAAGTAAAAATTGATTTGAATATCAGAAAAAGGATTCATTGAAATCAACAACTTTGACACACAGATACTAGTGGGAGCCAATGAATTGAACTTAAACTAGGCTATCATATTTTTCTTTTATTATTTGCATAATATATATATCGTGAAAGTTATTTTGACCATTACCCGCTAGAGATCACGGAAGGTATTTTGATGATTACCCATCGGGGATGAAGCCGATGGTGTCATCCCCGGTGATGACGCAACGAAATTTGAAGATTATTGAAAATTGATAGACTTTGATACCATATTAGAAATAAAGAAGAATATTGTATTGAATTGATTTATATTGAATTGATACATAAAGGCGTATTTATAGGTACATATTCTTGAAGGTTAAGTAAATTTAGAAAATAAAAAATTTTAACCTTAGATGGTTTAGAAAAAGATGTAAAAAATTTATTAAAAAAAATGTATAATCTAACAATATATATATTTACGTATGAAGTTATGTGTGTATATATGATTGTTGGAAAACTCTAGCGCAATAGTATAAAAGGAAAATGTTAAGTTTGATCGATTTTGGCCTCAGATGGTGGATTAAATGAACACTGTGAAACAGTTATAGATTAATAGGTTAGGACATACCCAACATAATCATATGATAGACTTGTTAAAATATGGTCGTGTTTGCTTTATTCATCATTTAATGTGTACTTGATTTGTTTGGGTTATATATCAATGAACTGATATGTACACAACATCAATATATATGTCAGTATATGTATATCACAGTATATGTGCACATTAGTTGATCATTTATTTATGACTTAAATACTACTTAAGTGCTCAAGAACCGCGTGATTTTCGTTAAACGATGTGTAATAGTAATTACATTAGGTATGTATTAATTATGAATTAACTTAATTAAAAATTATTTTGTGTTCAATTAAAGGAAAAAATAATTAAAAAATAATAATAATAATTAAATGGGCAAAATGCACTCACACCCCCTGAGGTTTGCCCTAAACATATTCATATACAAAGTTTGCTTAAACTTATACTCACACACCTAAGGTTTGGAGTTTGACTGCACACAACCCCCAATTGAAATTTATCGGTCAAGAAATTATTTAAAATGTCTGTTGTAGCATTTACTAACTGAAAAGACATTTTTAACCTTACTTTTCACGTTAAAATATCATATTGCTCCCAACTTTTCTTTTTTACTTGACAAAACTACCCTTATTACCTTATTATTTTTATCCCTCCTCTCTTATCCTCAAAACTCACTTTCTCTAATTCTTCCTCTCTCTCTCTTTTTTTTCTCTCTCTTCCTCCATCTCTCTCTTTCCCGAATCTGTCTCTCTACATCTAACCCCCTCTTTTTTCTTTATTTTATCTACTTCTCTCTCTTAATTCTTTACCCTTTTTTCTTTTATTTTTTTCTCTTTCACCGTTTGTTATGACAGTGCACATGAAAATTGGCAATGATAGCATAGCTTTGGTGGTGGCAGTTGTGTCTCGACAATAGTAGAGAGAAGACAACAGATGAGACCTATATGAAGAGTGTTACAAGAGTACATGAGTTTATTTGCAAATATGAAAAAGTTAAAAGAGAATATTTTGCATTTTGCCTTTTATTACAAAGTATGCATACATTTATTTCAAAAAGAAAAAAAAAAGTAGTGATGACACTTATAAAATTGAAAAGTAAGTACTGGAAAAAAGAAAAAAAAAATATCATCCAAGATTAATAATAAAGTAAATTTTAGCCTCAAAGTTCGAATTTTTTCAGATTAAATTTTATTTTTCAATGACAACTAATATTGGGTCATACACATAATAGAGAAATAATATAAATTATTTGCTAAATTGAATCATCAAAACACATTAGACTCCTTTCTTTATTTCACAATTCTTTTTTATAACTAAAAACCAAAACAAAAGAATTCAAAGAATCTTGTTACCCCTTCATTAAATTCAAGAGACACTAATATAGTAATATATCGATTGAAGAGTTAATTTAGTCATTTTATTTTAATAAAATTTTTAAATCTAATATAGTTATTATATTGATGGGTAAAATTATAATTTTTCATGCAAATTACTAATGCAATTTTGTTTAGGGGTGTAAGTGTAGATTTAAGCAAACTTTGTATACGAGTGTGTTTGAAGCAAACCTCAGGGAGTGTAAGTGTACTTTGCCCTAATTAAATACATGGATTAATACAATTGGTTTAATATACCATGCAAGCTATATATTGAATGTATTTTCATTTGAGTGTTTCTGATATGGTAGTTGATATGTATGCGTGGTTACATGGATGGAGGTGAAGAAGTGAGATTATTGTGATTGTTCACGAGGTAAACATGGGTGTCTACCTAGGTAGTATGAGAGACGACCATCAATGACAATTTCAGGTGTGTTAGAAGATATATGTTATGTTAGGGTGACACCAACCCTTCCTGTGACACTAAAATTTGGTAATGGTGAAAGAAAGTTTACATTACATTACATAACATTACATCACTTGCATCTACTAATTGTTGTTTGTTATTATACTATTTATAATTTATTGTTTGTTATCATACCATATATGTGACGTATGCCATTGTAATTATTTGCCTGTACTTTTCATACATTGATATTTAATTGCTCTATGTATGTTTATATTGTTATTATTTGTTTAGTTAATAAATGTTTTATTTATTTGTGTTAGAGAATATTTTTTAAATATTTAATTAACATAAATAGCAAAAATTTAGATTAAAAAATACAAGTGTTTTATTTACTGTGTTGTTGAGTTCATTCCATTCCTTAACAAATTTTAAGTCACTGAAAGAATAATTGAGATGTCGCTTCCGTTTCTACTTATTATTATTTGTATTGTTATTTTTCATTGAAATTTCTCTAGAACAATGTATTCCAAATTTTATTTGGAATTTGATATTAATCTGATGTTGTTATAATATTGAAAGTGTTTGGAATGCGTTTTCACCTTCAACTCTAATGGATTGGATTTTTCAACTCTTTTAAGTTCATTTATTTCTTTAAATTGAGATATTAAAATTAATGTATATTTATGGATTGATTTTAATTTTCACAATTTTCGCGGGAAGGAATTTAACTTGTTATGACCCTGCTTACTAGTCATGTCCATGACTTTCAAAAAGCGTTTATCCTTTTCAAAGTGTATAAATTTTATTTTATTTTTGTTTTGATGTAATGTTATTATTCATAAAAGAAAGGGTAAAATACATTTACACCATATGAGGTTTGCTCTAACTATATATATATTTATAATTTAGGAAAACCTACACTCATACCCCTGAGTTTTGGCGCATGATTACACTTAATCCTAACACTATATGTATTGTCTGCTTTACCCCTCTATTGACTAAAAATACATTCTTGACCTTATTTTTCTTTTTCAATTAGACAAACCTATCCTTACTTCCCTTTTAACCTTAAATCACACACACACATATTGTTGCAACACTAAAAATATATTGCAAGTTTTATTAAATATATTTTTAATATATGTTATATTACGTATCTTACTAAAAAATAAATTTAAATTTAAATAAAATTTAATATATGGAATATTATGTATATTACAAATTTTACTAAAATAAATAAAATTTTAATATATTGTAATTCTTATTTTTTAAGTAAAATATGTAATATATATTAAAAATATATTTAATAAAATTTGTAATATATTTTTAAAGTTACCTTTGATTACTTTAATCTTTTTTCCTTTTAATTAAACTATTTTAATTTTATATCACACACCATCATTGTGAGTAAAAGGAACCAAAATACCTTATTCCCTCGTGTGCTAATTATGCATCAAAACAGTGTCATTTCGGTTTATAAATCACAGTCAAATATCAGACTCCATCATAACAACATTGGTGATGACTTAAAAATATATTACAAATTTTATTAAATATATATTTTATATATGTTATATTACGTATTTTACTAAAAAAATATAAGAATTACAATATATTAAAATTTTATTTATTTTAGTAAAATTTGTAATATATGTAATATAACATATATTAAATTGAAAATTCTCCGTTTTAATTTGTAATATACATAATTTTAGTAAATTTATTTGTTTATTTAAAATTATTTTTTTAAATAAAATACGTAATATAACATATATTAAAAATATATTTAATAAAATTTGCAATATATTTTTAGTGCTACAACAATATATATATGTGTGTGTGAGAGAGACTTAAGGTTAAAAGGAAAGTAAGAATAACTTTGTCTAATTGAAGAAGAAAAATATGGTCAAGAATGTATTTTCAGTCAATGAAAGAGTAAAACAGATAATATATATAGTGTTGGGGTTGAGTGTAATCATGCGCCAAACCTCAAGGGATGTGAGTGTAGGTTTTGCCAAATTATAAATATATGTGTAGTTAGAGTAAACCTCAGGGAGTGAATGTATTTTACCCTAAAAGAAAATAAAAAATTCTATGTTATTACTAGTCTTGGTAATATTGAATTTCGAAATTTCATTTGTACAGGTCAAACACGTTTATAATAAATAACTTTCAAACTCAAAGACTTGACTTGTCGAAAATATTGGCATGAGAAAAACAAAATCATAGAATTAACATCGCTTAACATTTTAAAATATGTAAATTCAGATGTGAAATTGTTGTGTTTGTATGAAAATTCATCACTCAATGAAATTTGGTCCAGTATATTATTTTAGAATGAAGACTTAAAATGTCATATGAAAGTCAAAATTCTATAATTAAATATCAAGATCTTTCATAAAATATGTTTGATCATTTGCTGCACAATTTAAAAAAACAAAACAAAAAGTATATGAGAGCAAGCATAGGATGAGCAAATTACCCGAGAAAAAAAAAAGTAGAAACTCTACCATGAGCATGTCAATTGTCAAATCAAATATATTTAAGGGTAAACTGCAAATAACTCCTGAAGTATGTCCAAATTTACAAATAATTCTCTGAACTATCTTTTGTATGCAATACTTTCTGAACTATTACATCTTGTTACAAAATTCTCCATGCTTGTCATGTGATGGGCAATTTTTTATTAAATGACTACAATGCCCTTTTCTTATTGAATTAAACTTAACCCATTTTACTTGGTAAAATAAATTATGAAAATTTCATACTATTTTGATGACATATTCTCCATCATATTTGCATAGATTTACCTTTAATTCTTGAAATCAATTGTTTTAATAAAAAATTTAAGGAGAAAATTTTAAATCAATTTAAGTAATTTCTTAATTTTTCATGAATATAATGCATGAAAAAGAAGTTTTTTTTTATTTAAGTAATTTCTCAATTTTTCATGAATATATTGTATAAAAAACTATTTTTTTTCTGTAAAAAAGTTTAAACGAGGTATAATAAATTTTATTATAAATTTTAATAATAAATTAATCATTTTAGAAAATGACTAAATTTTGAAATAATTACAACTCTGTATTTTTTTCCATTGTTATGATAAATTTATACCAATAATAAAATTAAGATAAATGGTATAATAAATATTAAGATAAGAGAAAAAAATAATAAAAATAATTTAATAAGAAATGACACATTAAATAAGAATGGGTAAAATTATCTTTTGTGATAGGTATGTCCTTGATTGCAACAAATCATTAGTTCAGGGGGTAATTTGTAGTTCAAGGGGGTTATTTGCAAAATGACAATAGTTTAAGGGATTTTTTTTTTTTGCACTTTACCCTATATTTAGTGAATAAAGTAGGGGTGACATTTTTTTTTTGCAGCCGCCTAAGGCCCCAACCAATAGAAGGCCTCAAAATTATTATTTTTCTTTAATAAGAGTTCCTAAAATTTTATTTTCTAATATTATTAGACTTCGTAAAATTTTTGTTTCCTTGTATGGTTAGGCCTCAACCAATGGTAAAAATTTAATAATAGACTCAAATAATTTAATTGATTTTAAAACTTCTAATTTATATTCTTATCTCAACACCTTCCTCTTTTTTCTCTCCGTCATTTCTAATTTCACGTTTTTGTATGAATTGTTGAATATATACTTAATGGATAATTGTAAAAAATTAGGAATTATAAAATTTTCCATCTTCTCATGTTAACTTTTGTCTTTTTTTTCCTATTTCTTGCGTTTTCTCTTACAACATTTTTTTTTGTTATAATTAATAATAAAACAACAAGAAATTTAGGTGAAAAATCAACAAATGAATAACCAAGTCATCTAAAAGAATTAGAAGATAATACAATAATGAAAGAAAAATATATTAGCACTTAGATTCATAATGATAATCAAATATGTGATAAGAAAATTTTTACGAAGAACATGAAAAAAAAATGGAAGAAAGTGAACCAAGCAAAAAAAAAAAAAAGATCTTATTCAAAAATCATATTCTATTCCCACAAATATTTATGCACTGGACAAATATTGTTAAAAAATTAAGAGATTTATTAGTAAAAAATGGTCCAATTAAATATAATAAATATAATATTAATAATTTTTATAAAAACATTATTAACTAATATTAATGATTTATATATAAACATTATTAACTAATATTTGGATTCATAATGATAATCAAATGTGTGATAAGAAAATTCTTTACGAAGAACATGAAAAAAAAAATGGAAGAAAGTGAACCAAGCAAAAAAACAAAAAAAGATCTTACTCAAAAATCATATTCTATTCTCACAAATATTTATGCACCGGAAAAATATTGTTAAAAAATGGTCCAATTAAATATAATAAATTTAATATTAATGATTTTTATATAAACATTATTAACTAATATTAATGATTTATATATAAACATTATTAACTAATATTTGATAGTAATATATTACATGTTAAACGGTCACTCTTATATTTTTTGCCTAAGGCCTCAAAGTATGTTGAGCTGCTCCTGATCGCGAGTTAGATAGCTTAGACCCAAACCAATCACAATTTGTGCGTGTCGTGTTTGTGTCGACCCGTTTATTAAACGTGTTGGTTTACCACAAACCCCAACCAACTTAATTTGTGTCTTGTCGTGTCTAATTTTGCTACCCCTATAATAAAAGCACAAGCTCATAACAAGAACACTCTCAGCATAATATTTTTCACTTAAAAATCACCAAGAGTGATTTATAAATAAAACCATAATTTTCATATTGAATCAAAATTTTAATCTCAGGTATTTTCATGTAAAAATCATTTCTAGTTAGAACACACGATATATAAATCCAGATTGATTTGAATTTAAAAAAATGATTTAGTAAGTTTAAAATTCATAATTTCTAATGCAATCAATATTTTCCATGCTTAAAAGAAAGAATTATGTCCTTTCATTTCCAATATTGTTACGACAAATAGATTAAAAGGCTTAGGCAAGGGTTGATGACATCGGAAAAAAAAAACGACTACTAAAACTTTCAAGAACTAAATTTTATACTCACTTAAAATTTTTGCTCTATAATATTCAATTTGGATTATCAAACCTACATAATTAAATAAGCAATCTATTCAGAATTGTTTCCTAAATTATTTTATTAAACAACCCTAAACTTTTCAACTATGAGTTTTCAAGAGGAATCAAATCACTTTCTGGGTTGGAATAGTGTGGATCATATCCCGTATACACAACACAATATATTATTTACACAATATAATACATTTTGTTTTGAAGGTTAATACATTGCTTATGCAATACATTGCTTATAAATCAGCGATGCACAAGTATTGTCTAAGCGGTCTAAAATAGTTATTACATAAACGATGCAAAATTATTGTATAACCAATAATACATTGCTTATGAATCAGCTATGCACAAGTATTATATAAGCGAACTAAAATAATTATTACATAAATGATGCAAAATTATTGCATAAGCGATTGTTGTGTAAATTGTTGCTTTGTCTGAGGACATCCTATGACAGAAGATCAGGGGAGGAACGATAATATGACTTACGTTTTTTACTAACCACAATTTTAAGATGACTCTACTGATAACTTCACTTTCACTATTACAACAACAACGCTAAATAGACACTTAGCCAGTCTTGGTGGAATGGTTTATCTTTATTACAAAAAATTGGCCATAGGATCGTTAGATAGTTTGATCAATGCTATTCTGCATAATGGGAATTGGGTTAAACCAGAGTTCATGGAGGAAAGTATTACTGATATTTGGGATCAAATTGCTTCTATCAGTGTGGAGACTGGTCCTGATCGTTTCAAATGGAAACATAGGGGGTGCTTCCTTCAAGTCCTTTTGGAAACATTATAGGTCTAAAGCTCCTAAAGTACATTGGTCCAAATTGGCATGGAATAGGGGTAGGCCTACTGCCAGTGTCACCACCTATTTGGCCTTACATAATTATAGGTCCTAAAATATAACTATAGGCCTAAGTGTAAGCCCAAAACATGGGCCCAGTCAAATCATCGCATAGGCCTAGCGCACCAAGCGAAGCCCATCATCACCAACCCACCTCATGCTTCAACCGATAAGACCTTCCTCAAGTGGGCACAATCTGGCATAGAAATAGATAAGATTAAGAGCAAGCCCATCATCATCAACCCACCTCATGCTCCAACAAATAAGTCCAAGCAAAAAGAAAGGGTATAAAAGGAGAGAGAACTCAAATTGTAAAAATGGGAGATCAATAAAACAGTTTTGTACTCTACTTCACCTCTTTCTTATTAAACGTTGTCTTAAGTATTGAGTTTAGATGTTTGAAATGACTCATTAGTGACCACCGTTTCTAGCTTCTATAATAATAAACTTCTAACTCTATCAAATTTGCAACATAGAAGCATTTGTGTTATGCCTATATGTCATAAATGCATGAAAGAGATCATGTTTTCTTAATCAGTTATCCTACAACTCAATATGTTTGAAGTGGTTGGTTGAATTATTCAACTGGAACGGGGGAATGTGGGGAATTTTGATCAAATGGTAGCTTGGTTTGTCTCTCAATTCTATAGGAATCCTCATTGCAGGATGATGTTAAGCTAGTCTTCACTTTTACTATTTGGCAGCTGTGGTGGACAAGAAACCAGAATTTTCATGATAATGTTGTGACTAAACTCCCCAAGTTGTTAGACAAATCATTTGGCATGTTGCTGATTCTCTCGGCTTGCACTTGCTGAACTTGTTTGAAATGTTTATCATTTCACTCTTTGTTTGGTGTTATCAACTCCTTCAAGAGCTTTGTTCCTGGCGGTGTTGTCTTTGCTATTTCATTTTGTTTATTATGTTATAACTGTGGGGGTTGTTGTTGCATCATTGTACTATATTTCTTTGGTTTTTTTTAAATATAATGCTTGTGTAGGAAAAAAAATAAAAAATTAGACAATTAGCTCACTATAAAAATATTTTGGATAAATTATGCTCACGCTCCATGTAGTTTGGACTTATTTCATACAGAGGGAATATTTACTTATAGTGACCATATGTATAAACCCAAGCGTTTTGCATCGGCTATCAAAGAGACTCCAAATTGTGTACAAGTAGCTTTGACACTATACAAAAAGACTCTTATACCCTTTGATGCTTTCTCTCTCTTCTCTCGTGATGTTTTCTCCTTCCATCTCCTCTTGTACATCTTGTATATAAAAATTCACTCAAAATTAGAAATTCTTTCAAAATTCTCTCCATATCTTATGAACATGGAATTCTTTTGATAGTTTCTCTTCTTCTTTTCTACTTAATCTCATCTTTGTTTAAGATTGTTAAATGGTATTACGACATATGTTCCAAAGTGAACTGTTCTCTCTCTCTTTGTATATATATATCCCTCTCCTCATTTTCATCCATTTCTCTGCAATTTTTGATTTATTACTTTACAAACTATTGTATAATCAATTTAATGGATTAAGGAGTGTCGATTTCAAGTGTCACGGTTGCAAATGGGTTTGTTTGTTCTAGGTTATATTACACATTCAGCTACACCACGGACCCATTTTGGTTTACTCTGAAGAGAAAATCAAATGGCCATATCCTTTTTAATTCAAGCTCTTATCAATTAGACCCATATGACAATTTGGTGTTCAAGGATTAGTATATCGAGTTCAACAAGATTGCCCAAAGAATTCAAAGATGCTTCATTGTACGGTCTAGGAGAGAACACAACCACATTGGATTAAACTGTATCCAAACGATCCCTGTACTTTGCACACAAATCCATTAATTTTAACACTGACTTGTATGACTCCTCCTGAACCTCAGTCGAAATCACCTCAAATTTTATCGATTTTTCGGCGATTTCTGGGTGGTTATTGGCTTTCGGAGTCCCTTGGGTAGCCCTTGTCATTCGCTTCGTCCCTACCCTACCATAGTCTCCTTCACTGATCTTGGAGGCATTGTTCAAGAGTCTTCACCGATCGGAAGCTCAAAAATCTCACAGATTTGTTAATTATATAAGAACTAAACAAAGCAAAGAATCAAAACCCTTGAAAAAAATATGGGTAAATTACATTGACTTCCCCTGAAGTTTGGTCTAATTACACCCGACATCAAACTAATGGATTTTGTTATAATGACCTTTCCTGAGGTTTGCTCCGTTAGACAAAGGCCCCCTCTGTCCAAAATTTCATTAGTTTTGTCAAAAAAAATTAGGGTAAATTAAATCGACCTCTCTTGAGATTTGACCTAATTACACCCGGCATCAAACTAATTGATTTTATTACAATGACCTCTCTTGTAACAAAAATGAACTAACCGAAGTTAACTTTTGGGTGAAATGTCTATTATACCCTTAATATTATATTAATATAAAAATTAAAATATTTATATATATAAAATGACACTTTTGCCCATCTAATATAATAATATTTACTATATTATATATATAGTAAATATTATTATTATGTATATATATATATGTAGATATATATGTGTGTGTGTGTGCGCGCGTACATGACCTCAACTGCCATCATCACCCCCATTGACACCATACTAAGACCACCGCCATGCCACAGACCAGACCCACCACTCACGGCTGCCATGTTATGAACAACCATTAGCCGGGCCACTACAACCATCGTGCACAGCCCCAATTGCCATGGCCACCACCATGTTCCCACATTTGGCTTCATCAACCTCACCATGGTGGTGGCCATGGCAGCTGGGGTTGTGCACGATGGTTGTGGTGGCTTAGCTAGTGGTGATTCATGGCATAACAGCCGTGAGTGGTGGGTCTAGTCTGTGGTCTTGGTGTGGTGTTGATGGGGGTGATAATGGTAGCTGGGTTTGTGAGCACGCGCGCACACACACACACACACACATATATATGTAATTTACCCTAATTTTTTTTGAAAAAGCTAATGAAATTTTGGACGGAGGGGGTCTTTGTCTAATGGAGCAAACCTTAGGGGAGGTCATTGTAACAAAATCCATTAGTTTGATGCCAGGTGTAATTAGGCCAAACCTCAAGGTAGGTTAGTGTAATTTATCTTAAATTTTTTTGACATAACTAACAGAATTTTGGACGAAGGGGGGTCATTGTCTAACGAAGCAAATCTCAGGGAAGTCATTATAACAAAATCCATTAGTTTGATGTCGAGTGTAATTAGGTCAAACCTCAGGGAGGTCAGTGTAATTGACCCAAAAAAAATATTGACAACTAGCACATAGAGAAAGATTGAAAGCAACAGATACGTCGAGAAAGGAAACCTTAGAAAAATATTATTGGGGGCTAATAGAAACCATCATTCTATATATATACATATGGTGCACAATCAGAGGAGTACGAAAAATAATATTGGGGGCTAATATAAACCATCATTCTATATATATACATATGGTCCACAATTAGAGGAGTACGAGATGATTGATGAGAGAGAGAAAGAGAGACTATTGATGAGGGGGAGAGAGTGTAGAAGTTTTAGAGGGATACTTTGGTCTTTTTGCAAAACTGATTTTTTTATTATATTTCATTAAAAAAGTGAGGGTATATTAGATATTTCATGCCTAAACTAACAGTGACGGAAATATTATTTGGGATCTCTATGATAGTTATAAGCAAATACTGTATCTGTGTGAAATAAGTCCAAACCATAAGAGGTGTCATTGTAATTTATCCAAAAAATTTTTAACACATTCTTGAGCGGAACATTTTGAACAAGATAACTCCCAGAGAAAATTTACAATACCTCATAAGTATTTTGATATGTGGTATCCCCTCCACATATTGCTCTCTTTTTTTTTCGGTAAATAACATATTGCTCTCTTGGTAATAGAAACTCTGCAATTTTAAAGAGAAATAGAGAACAATATACGAAAAGAATAACACATGTGAAAATACCTCGAGGTATTGTAAACTTTACGGTGAACCGAGAACACAAAAGTAATAAGAGGAGTGCTAGCAGTAGTCGCTCAAGCGACTGTCCTTGCACAGTCGCTCCACCGATTGGTGAAAATTAATCCTAAAAATTAAATGCTTTCCTACAATAAATGTCCTACTTTTTCATCAATCAATATTTACTTCTACTTCTTAAGTATTTACACTGGTGCCATCAACAAACAAATAAAATTATAAACATAAAAATAAAATATTAATATTTTAAAAAATATTTAAAAAATAAAATATCAATCCATATAGATTATTAAAAATATTAATAAAAATAAAATTATAAACACTTTAAAAATATGTTCTTTAATTCAATTAACCATAATAACAAAATTTTAAAAATTATATAGGAAATGATTATAATAAGTATATAGATTATTAAAAATATTTAAAAGTAGGACAATATAAAAAAGTTATTAATAAAAATATTTTATTTTTATGTTTATAATTTTATTTGTTTGTTGATGGCACCAGTGTAAATACTTAAGAAGTAGAAGGGTATATTGATTGATGAAAAAGTAGGACATTTATTGCAGGAAAGCATTTAATTTTTAGGATTGATTTTCACCAATCGGTGGAGCGATTGTGCAAGGACAGTCGCTTGAGCGACTGCCGCTAGCACTTCTCTTACTTGTAGGGTCCATGAAACATATGAAAAGTCTCCACAGTCATTGCATCCCAAGTCAATCAATTATATGTTAGAGGTTATAATGTTGTGTTTGAATCCAATCATTGCATAATTAAGAAAGAGCTTGATCATAAAGCTTTGTTTGATGCATGTAGACACAAAATTGAATATACTATTGATTTTGATGATCTTGCATAGTCAAAGTGTTAAATGTTGTAAGTTTAAATATTGAGAATAGTTGGTTCTGGCATAGAATATTACGTCTTGGTAATATGCATTTGACTCCTAAGTTATCTAGAAAATGTTCAGTTGAGGGCCTACCTAAATCAAAATTTGCATTGCATAAAATTTGTGACCCATGCTGACTTGGTAAATAAACTAGGACATCATTTAAGAAGAAAAAAGACATTCAATTACTCCACATTGACTCGTTTGGACCAGGTAAAGTTGCTAGTACAGGAGGAAAGTTGTATGTTTTTGTAATTGTTAATAATTACTCTAAATATACTTGGGGTGTTATTCTTTGACAATAAAAATGAGGCACACATGGTGTTTGCCAAGTTTTGTAGAAAGGTACAAAATGAGAAGGGATACATCATTAGGTCCACTATGAAATGTTAGAGGTAGAAAATTTGATAACCAAGAAATAGAGAAATTATGTGATGAAAATGGTTTTAATCACAATTTCTCTGCATCTAAAACTCCTCAACAAAATGGAGTTGTTAAGATAATAAATAAATAACTTCAAGAAATGACTAAGATAATAATTAATGAACATAAATTGCCTAATTATGTTTGGGTCAAAACCACAAACACCTTGTGCTATGAATAGAGTAATAATTAGAGGGGAGTGCAACCCTAATTTTTAAATTTGTTTAAATTATGCATATTGTGAATTTGATAGGAGGATGATCCCAAATTGTTACCTCTGCATAATAATAGGTGGAGCACTCTAAATTTCTTATCTATTATTTTTCATGTTTTTATTAAACACATCAATAGGTTTTCATCATTAAAAAAGAGGATATTGTTAACCTCACACCTTTAAACGCTAAACACAAAACCAAACACACCTTTAAGTGCTCTAATTATCAAATTTCTAAAAAGGCTATAAATACCTAATGTCCTGGACATTTTAGGACATGCAAGAGATTGAGAGAAACCTACCATTGTGTATACACTTGAACATCTCTTGTTGGTATGTCTGTTAGTGAGTTTAAACTTGAATATCATTCATCGGTAGGAACCACCATTGAGCCTAAACTAACAAATCATTTATTATATATGGTTCATCTTGAAAACCTGGAGTTGAGCTTTCTCTTGAATACTTCATTTATAACTCTAGGATCTTTAGCTTGTATTGGCATATCTATTTTTTGAGAAATGTCATTATTGTATTCAAACTCCTATCTTATTTGAGAATGTTGTTGATGATGTATTTTTCTCCGATCTAGCTCAAGAGAATCTTTGGGAAAGATCCGTAACAATCCTCCGGGCACCAGTGCGGTACCGGCCTAAAAAGCTCCGACATTCAAGTCAGTACATCTTAAAGAGAATGAGAAGACGAAAAGACCGTCATCAAAATTATAATCGAGATGAATTTAATTTTTTCATACCTTTCTAGAGAGACGAGATGTTGCATTTATAGTTTGACTGGTCTTCGTGTCGTATAGGGAGACTAGTTGTTTATCATTGAATTAAATAAAGATACATTTTCACCGACAACATGATTCCTTGTTGACTGAACCTTCACGGTATCGAAGATGACTTTAGCCACATCACTCTTCTTTTAATGTATCCGGCTAAAACTGCTCCATCAATTGCCCCCCGGTTCCCAGCGTGGAGAACATGTGATGGGAATCAAAAAATGATCAAGTAAATCCCCTGCATAAGGCTGCCTTATTTGGCTTTATTTCAGCTGAAAAATAACTTAGTGCATAGATAATATTCCATGGGTTTAGCTAACCTGCACCATTATGATATGACAGTACATATCTCTTACATATATTTATAGTTTTTGTTAACAGGGTGGACCACTAAAGCTCTCAAATAAAAGGCAAAAAATTGCAAAGCTCCCCCCTCTTCTCTTTTCCTTTTTTTTTTCTTTTTCTCTTTTTTTCATGGCAAGTTGGTCCAACCGACCTGCCTGCCTTCCTTCTTCTAATTTTTTATTCTTTTTTTTGTATTTTTCCTTCTTTCATTTTTTTTCTTTATGGCAGGGTTGGCCTTCTTTCTTCTTTTTTATTTTTTTTCATAGCAGGCCGGTTGGTCCTTTCTTTTTTCTTCATTCTTTCTCTTTTCTTTTTCTTGATGGCGACCGACCTGCTCCCCTTCTTTTTTTCTTATTTCTTTCTCTTTTCTTTTTCTTATTTTTTCTTTATTCATTCTCTTTTCTTTGTGGTAGGCCGGTCCAACAGGCCTGCCTTCCTTTTTTTTTTCTTCTTTCTTTCTTGTTTTGAATGGCCAGCAAGCCCATGGTGCCTACCATGTCAAGAAAGCTGCTACACCTTTTATCATTGCCAACGGCTAGTTTGCAACATCTATTTGCCAACTTTCATCTAGTAGCTTAAAAATGCATATTTACTAGGCTTGTGGTTTTGTAGGTGATTTCAAGTTGCTATGGAGAAAGGAAAGAAAATTCAAGATAGTAGCGTCACTGAAATTTCCTCAACCATGACTCTCCCTGATCTTGAGAAAGTGAGGACCATGTACTTAATTCCTAGCCCTGTGCGGCTTCGCTTCCAAAACCAGGCGAGAGAGCCAAGTCAACACCCAGTTATGGCAAAATTAGTTTTTATGAAGGGGCCCTTGCTTTTGGTGTTACTTTTTCACTACCCAAATTGGTGAGAGACATTCTCATACTCATTGGGCTTGTTCCTTCACAATTAACACCGAATGCCTGGTGAATACTGATCGACTGCCTGGTTATCTGGCACATGTGTGGGAACCCGCCGACTATACTGAAAGAATTCATCAGTTGCTTCCAACTGGGTAGCGGTAATGACTCTTATAATTTTTCTAACCACGCTTGTGTTGTTCTTGTGTCGCATCTCCCCATTAATTCGAAGGGTTAGAAGAGAAGATTCTTCTTCATGTCTAGGGAATGAGAATTCCCCCCAAGTGTCAGTGATGCTGAGCGAAGACTCCTAGTCCCACGGGTATGGGGTGAACCACGTACCGCCGGTAACAATATATTACCATCTTTATTTTCATCTCATTTTTTCAATTTACTTACAGTTTATATTACTATGTTCTTGTAGCCTTTAAAGATGATCGACCTCTCACTGTTGGAGAAAGTAAACACTTAATGAATGTTTTTTACTTTTCCACAAAGAGCTAGGACAAACTGGCTGAACTACTAAGCGCCTTCGGGTTTAACGATATAGATAAGCAACCCACCCCTAAGAAAAAAATTGATTTGTATTATCTTGATTGCTTCAGTCTTCAATACTCTGATCCCTTCCTAACTACCTTTGTACAGGTTTTTTTTGGCATAAATACTTTTGCTTAGGTGGGGGAGAAAGCATATTGGAAAAGGAAGCCCGAATGGTCCAAGTCCTCATCATCACAAGATATACCGCCTTCATCTATCTAACTGAGCGAAACCCCTTTATCATCATGACCTTCGAGCCCCATTGCTCCAGATGTTACCCCAGACATCGCTCTGGGTATATCATCACAACAAATTTTTAACACCGTAGCTAATGAGCAATGTTCCATGCCAGGTGCCCAGCTGTTCCCAGGTTTAGTAGGTAGGCATTTTTATACACCTCAAGGGCCTCCTTCTATACCCTTCACCTTACCGGGGTCATCCAGTGTTTCAAGCAGGAGTGAGCGGGCTCCCTTTCCTACCAATATGACCAATGTGACAAATACCTTGACTGCATACAGTAGGATGCGTGACATGGTGATGGAGGAAGACCTAGACCTGGTTAACTCCTAGCCGTGGGTGGACTCTTACGCCCATGGGGCAAGGGATGGCACAGGTGAAAAGAAGAAACTTGTTTCTTTCCCTACTACATTGTGTTTTGAATATTTGAGATATGCATTCTCTTTGTTTCTTTCCGTTTTACCCTTAGTCAAGAAATGAGCCAACACCAGCATAAACTTTGCGCGAACATTGAGCGAGAAGAAAACAAATTTGAAGAAGAGTCATCTCATCGAGATAAAATTGAGGCCGAACTAAAGGCCAGCATTGAATCATCCCAAGCTAATTTCTAATCCTGGATGGAGGAGTTATCTATCGAGATATCCAAAAAGCTAGAGGTAGCAAGATCAGAAGCTGTTTAGGCATTTAGAAACTCAAAAGAATTCCAGAACTCTTGTGCCAAGGCTTATTATAAAGGCTTTCGATGTTTCTAAAGGAATTTCGCTGCCTATTACCCCAAGGTTGATCTTTCCTCAATTGTAATGACCCAGGATGACAGAGACTCTAGCTCTAAGGATTATGATTAATTTTCTTTTATTTCTTTTGCTTTGAACTTGTGTCTGGCTGATGCTTGTAACATGTATTTTTGCGGACTTTAATATAAATATACAAGCATTTGAATTGGCTTCTTCACATGAATGTGCGTTTCATCAGCAATAAATTATTGTTGCCTAAATCTCGGGATTGATTCATCTCACCAATAAATTTTTGTTGCATTGATCTCAGGATTAATTCACCCCGTCCTTTTCATTAAGGGCACTCCGTGGAGGTGTATGCATTTTGGTCACATTTTCTCGAGATTCATCCATCTCGCCTTTTTTAGAAGGGCCCTCTCGTGGAGGCGTGCACAAATTGGTCACATTTTCTTGAAATTCATCCATTCCGCCCTTTTTAAAAGGAATCTCTCGTGGAGGTGTGCGCAAATTGGTCGCATTTTCTCGGGATTCATCCATCCCGCCCTTTTTAGAAGAACCCTCTCATGGAGGTGTGCAGTCTTCTCGTAGCAAGGAGGTTACATCAATTAGGTGAATCTTATATAAACCAAGATTTTATTAAAAATTATTGAATTGTGAGACAACGCAACACTAGTAGAAATTCGATAGCAATGCTACGGCACTAACATTATTTGAATATCAAGTCCTGAAAAATAAATGCATGATAAAAAAAGAAAAAGAAAGCAAGAGAAAACAGAATGTCTGACCTTCACTACTAGTACATTTTTAAGTGTTCAACATTCTAAGGATGGGCAAACTACTTGCCTTCGAGTGTTTCTAGCCAGTAAGCTCCTAGTCGTTAGACGCGGATGACCTTATAAGGTCCTTCATAACTGGGAGCCAGCCTCCCCATAGTTAAGTTTTTGGTAGACTGAGTGGCTTTACGTAGGACTAAATCTACTGGTTTGAATCTCCTTTGCTTCACACGGGAGTTATAATAACGTGTCATCGCCTGCTGATATGCAGCTACCCTTATCTCCTCCATATGGTTTGAGTTCACATATAATTCCCACTCATTTTGACTTGGCTCATAATGTTCTATTCTAAAACTTGTCAGGCTTGTCTCTGCTGGTATTAGTGTTTTGCTCCCAAAAGCCATTAAGTAAGAGGTTTGACCCGTGGGGACTTTAGCAGTAGTCATGTATGCCCACAACACACTTAAGGGAATCTCGAGCCACACCCCTTTTGCCTTTTCAAGTTGGGTTTTAATCATCTTCAATATGGTTCTATTAGCCACTTCTGCTTGCCCATTTGCTTGTGGGTGTCCAGACGAAGAGTAATGATTCTTTAACCTAGTCTCGTGCAAAATTTATTAAAGAAAGCACTTTCGAACTACTTTCCATTGTCCGTTACTATAACTTTAGGGATTCTGAACCTGTATACTATCGACTTCCAAATGAAGTCTTTAACATTCTTCTGTCCAATTTTGGCCAATGGTTTAGCCTCCGCCCACTTGGTAAAGTAATCAATGGCTACAATGACATATTTGGTTTACCCTTTTCGCATGGGTAGGGGTCCCACCAAGTAAATTCCTTATTGAGGAAAACGCCACAATGTTGTCATGGGCGTGAGTTATTTTGGGGGTTGTCTCGGTACATTAGCGAACCGTTGGAATTTATCACACCTTTTCACATAGTCTAATGCATCTTTCTGTATTGTTGGCCAATAATAACCCTAACGAATGATCCTGTACGCCAAGGATCTCCCTCTAGCATGATTTTCACATACTCCTTCATTTATATCTTTCATGACAAATGCAACTTCACTAGTCGAGACACAACATAGGTAGGGTATATCTTTTTTTTTTTTATAGAAGATTCCTCTGACGAGGATATACCTAGCTGCTCGGACTTAAATTTTTTGAGCTTCTTCTTTGTCTGGGGGTAACTCTTCATCTCTAATATACTTAATAATGGGGTCTGCCCATTCCATACCTTGAGCAAATTGGTTCACATTATCTTGTGTTGACTACGTTATACTACACTCTTCTAAATATTCTAGAGGTACGAACTCACCAACATCTAGATCCATCGCAGTGGCCAGTCGAGCAAAAGTATTTACATTCATGTTCTCTTCACGTGGAATTCGACGAATTATAAATCTATCGAACTGGGCTACTAGCTCTTGTACTTTCTATAAATAAGACTTCATTTCGTCACTCTTGGTTTCGTACTCTACTATAACTTGTCCCACCACTAACTGAGAGTCTGTATGGACTTTGAGTTGCTACATTCTGAGGGATTTTGCTACTTTCAACCCTGCTATTAAGGCCTCGTATTCAGCTTCATTGTTGGTTGCTTTAAAACCAAATCGCAGTGCATATTTGAAACCTTCTCCTTACGGAGAGATAATTATTAACCCTACTCCGCACATTTGGGAATTGGACGATCCATCCACAAATAGGATCCACGTGCATTTTGGTTCCATGAGCTTATCCTTTTCTTGTTGAATTGATTGGTCTTCATCTTGCATCGATGGACATGATAACGCTTGTTCGTTAGGAGGAGGAGTTAATTCAACTACAAAGTCGGTAACTGCTAGACCTTTCATTGATACTCTTGACTTGTAGCAGATGTCAAATTCCCTAAGTATGATTGACCACTTCATGAGTCTCCCCGAAGTTTCTGGTCTGAAAAGAACTTGTCTCGACGGTTGCTATGTCAAAATAGTAATGGTGTGTGCATGAAAGTAGAGTCTGAGCTTTCTTGCAAAGACAATAACCGCAAATGCCAACTTCTCTATTAGTGGATACCTTTCCTATGTCCCCCAAAGCAAGTTACTGGTGTAGTACACATGTATCTGGACCTTCTCTTCTTCTTGTATTAGGATAGAGTTCACCGTAAATGTGGATGCTACCAAAGATAAGAATAATTCTTCCCATAGGATGGCTCGAGAAAGCAACGGTGGGGAGCTGAGGTATTTCTTTAAATTGATAAAGGCTTGCTCGTACTCTGGGGTCTAGTTAAATGTCTTCTTAAGCACTTAGAAGAAAGGAAAACATTTATCAGTGGCACGTAAGATGAGCTTAGCTAATGCAGCGATCTTCCCTATTAAGCGCTCAACATTTTTGGTCGATCTAGGAGACTTCATGTCTAGTATTGCTTAGATATTTTTCGGGTTCACTTCTATCCCCCTTTTACTTACTAGGTATCCCAGGAACTTCCCTGAAAGAAACTTTGAAGGCACATTTATTTATATTAAGTCTCATGTTGTATTTTCTCAATACCTCGAAGGCCTCTTGTAGGTCGACCAAGTGGCCCTCAGCCTTCAAATTTTTAACCATCATACCATCAACATACATTTCTATGTTTCGACCAATTTATTCTTTGAACATCATATTGACTAATCTCTGATAGGTTGCCCCTGTATTCTTCAAACTGAACGGCATAACTTTGTAGCAGTAGATACATGTATCTGTCATAAAGGAGGTTTTTTTGACATCTGGAGCATACATGGGAATTTGATTATACTATGAATAGGCATCCATGAAACTGAGGAGCTCATGTCTTATTGTTCCTTCGACTAACATATCTATCCTTGGAAGCAGGAAGCTATCCTTTGGACAAGCTTTATTTAGGTCAGTAAAATCGACGCATAGTCTCTATTTACCGTTAAATTTTTTTTTACTAGAACTACGTTTGCCAACCAGTCAGAATAATAGACCTTTTGGATGAAACTCACTTCTATGAGCTTGTTTACCTCTTCTGCGATTGTTTTGTTCCTTTCTGGGGTGAAAGTTCTCTTCTTTTGCTTGACCGACTTGGCTTATGGGTTAACATGTAATCGATGCTCCATAATCTCTGGGCAGATTCCTGGCATGTCTTCATGTGACCAGGCAAAGACATCTTTGTTTTGTTTCAGGAATTGGGCGAGTCTGTCTTTAACATCGATAGGAAGTAATGATCTCACTCTTATTTTTGTCAGTGTATCCAAAATCTAGGCTAATTTCAACAAGCTTTTCAATCGGTTCTGAGAACCTAGTGGTTTCCTCAGCTTTTGTGTCCTTAATGATCAATGTCTTTCATAGTTTCTTGCTCCTCAAGGAAGTGAAATAACACTCCCCGGGCTATAGCTTGATCTCCCCTCATTTTGTTAATGCCATGATCTGTCAGAAATTAGACTAATAGGTGACAAGTCAAGGTTATAACCTTCATGTCATTAAAAGTTGCCTTTCCTAGAATAACATTGTATGAAGTGGGGTAGTCTACTGCAAAAAAATCGACCATCACTGTGGTTTATCTGGGACTGGTTCCTGCTGTGACGGGGAGAGTGATCATACTAAAAGGGATGACTCTTTCTCCAAAAAAGCTTACCAACGGTGACTTTATCGGTCGAAGTATTTTCCTTTCGATATTCATCTTATCAAATGCATAAAGGAATATGATATTTGTTAAGCTCCCGTTGTCAATCAATACCCGCCGGGTGGTGAAGTTGGCTCTGACCACCGTTACCACTATTGGATCATCGTAAGGCTGTAAGACACTTCTTTTATTATCTTCTGAGAAAATGATGAGTTGATCATCAAGATGGGGGACTTTGTTAGATGAGATATTTTGCTGAATTCAAACAAACTTCTGGCCCTCTGAGTGTGAGCTTTTTAAGTCGAATGGGATTTGCCTCCACTAGACAGTCCTCCTGAGATAATTCTAATTTTCCCCATGGGTAGAGGTCCTTGTGGGCTATTGTCTTTGTTCGCCTGTGGTGGATCTGGTGCTCCCCTTTCTCTTCCTATTGTGAATTTGTGCAACCGCCCCCGCTGAATCAAACTTTTGATATGATTTTTTAAATCGACACACTCATCCATCGTATGTCCATGGTCGAGGTGGAATAGAAAATACTTGTCCCCAGACCTCTTTGATGCGCTCATTTGTCTTCTAGCTTATTGGTGTATTCAATGGAGTAAAGTTGTTGAAACGACTGGGGTTCTTGCGGCGAGGGGGTAATTTGGGTCCCTGATCGCTAGAGGACTTGCTTAGCTTGGAGTCTCTCTCATTTTTAACACTAGAGCTAGTAGGTCTCTTTTTATTTGTTCTCCTATTGCTTGGGCCTTCCTTTTCTCTCTTAGAGCTGAGGGCATCCTCAACGTTCATATGCTTATGTTCCTTGACCAAAAGTACGACCATACTTTCAGGGGAATCTTTTGATAGATAAAAAAGGAATTTGGAAGGTTGAAGACCTCCCATAATAGCTGCAATGTCCACCTTATCATCGACCCCATCTACTTGTAACATCTCAGCATTGAAACGATTAACATAATCTCCTAATGACTCACCTTTATGTTGTTTCACATTCAACAGATATGGGGGGTTTCTAAGCCTTTGACTCGCTATGAAGTGTGAAACGAATTAATGACTTAGTACTCTAAAACTGCAGATGGATCCCGGCTCCAAACTGTTAAACTAGGATCGAGTTAAACCCTTCAAAGTGGTAAAGAAGTAATATTTCATCTGGTGCTTCTTGCAAAAGTATGAGTGATTTAAATTGTCTCAAGGTGATCAAAGGGATCTCGGTTCCATCAAAGCTTTTGATAGTTAGCATCTTGAACCTCCTAGAAATAGGGTATCCCATGATGGCTAGGTTAAAAGGCAAGTTGGTCTTTCGTACCAGGTCTTCTATAAAAGTAGGACCTTTCATAGCCAACGCCATACCTTCAACCCTGGCTCTTAAATCTTGTATCTGTACATCAAAATGAGCAGCGCCTTCTGTTACAACCGTACTCCCATGGTATTGATTACTCAGTTTGAGGCGTTGCACCATATATCCTACATAATTCTGTTCCCCATCCTCAATATCTCGAGGTAAGTTATTGTTCACACCAACGATCTCTTCTGGGTTGAATAGACTGTCTTGACCATGGATTGGGGGAATGTGAGGATCTCGGAGAGGGGGGATGGATCTTGATTGACAGGAGGGTAACTGGGCGGGCCCTGACTGCTAGGAGGCTATGGATGACCAGGAAGGTCCCTTTCATGAGAAGGTACGAAACTGACAGGGGGAGGCAGAGGCAGACGTTACAAAATAGTATCATTTTGTTGGACCAGCATGTTCACGTTTTGACTTAAAGTTTGAACTTGTCATTCCAACGCTGCAACCCATTCACTATCTTACGGGACGGCTTGGGGACCCCATTGTTTAGGGCAGCGGGGTGTGGCCCAGGCCTATCAACTTGACCATGAGCCTACGATGTCGTGCATTCCCCTCTAATTTCCAAATTGGATCGTAGCATCATATTATCTCGTTTTCCACTAACGGCACCAACTAATGATGTATTTTTCTCTGATCTGGCTCAAGAGAATCTTTGGGAAAGATCTGTAATAATCCTCCGGGCACTGGTGCTGTGCTGGCCTAAAAAGCTCCGACGTTGAAATTAGTAAATCTCAAAGAGAATGAGAAGACAAAAAAACCATCATCAAAATTATAATCGAGATGAATTTAATTTTTTTGTACCTTTCTGGAGAGATGAGATGTTACATTTATAGTTTGACCAGTCTTCGTGTCGTATCGGGAGACTAGCTGCTTGTCATTGAATTAGATAAGGATACACTTTCACCCACAGCAGGACTCTTTGTTGACTGAACCTTCGCGGTATCCAATATGACTTTAGCCACATCACTATTTTTTTAACATATCCGACTAAAAATGCTCCATTAGTTGTAAAATAGCTAGTGCAACCCTTAAAGTCTATGTGAGGTGCTCTCATAGAAAAAGAGCTCAAGTTTGTGAAACTTTGTAAGAGTTTGTTTTCCATTCGTGAAGGAGAGTGAGTTTGATTTCAACCCAGAAGGATAATGAGTTTAATCTTTAACCGCAAGAAAAGTTGTGAAGCTTTCCTCTCCACATGTGAACAAGAGTGGTATAGTGGATTTGGAATCCTCGAGAGGTGTTACTGGGTCATGGACATAGATAGGGGTGCCGAACCATGTAATGATATTGGTGTCCTTGAGTTTGATTCTCTCTACCCTTATCTCCCTTTACATTTAGTTAGTTAAACTTATACTTGCGCATTCATTTGTTAAATCTCTACTTACACACTAAATGTATGATAAAATGAAAAATCTACTATGCTTGGATTTTTATTTTTTATTTTTTTTACTTTGGCAAGAAACATACCCACACACCCACTTTGCTCATATGGGAACTTGAACCCTCAACCTTTTGCTTCAAAAGACAAAGAAGTACCACTAGGCTATAGTCATTGGTGATGTATGTTTGGATTGAGTACATTGATTAGTTAGATTGAATATATTATTACTTGAAATAATTGCACAATATACTTGTATTATACTTTTTATTTTTGAATCTCATATGGATGAAGAATATATGTGCTTAATTGTTTAACATGCTAAATGTATGAATATATATGTACTCCTATAAAGCATAGGGAAAAGGATATTTATCTTAATTTGATTGTCATATGGACAAATCAAGTTAATAAAAAAAATTCATAGTTTGCCAAAAGGCCTAATTCACCCCCCTTTTGGTAATTTTTTGGGCAACAATTAGTATCAGAACAAGGGCTCTAGGTCTTAACCGACTTAATAGTAGATTCACGGCAAACTTGGTAGGAAATTCACATGTGGAGGGTCATTGTAAATGGACTCCTTGTACCCATAAAGTCCATAGAAAAACTACAAATTCCAAAAGAATAATTTAGATAATTATATGCTTAGTTGGACTTATCTATATGTTATGTGGTTCTTGTATTGTCTTGTAGAATTAGGGATAACTATTGATTAATGTATGTACCTTTCTTTTTAACTTAATTTGGTGATTAGAGAACTTTTTTACCTTTTCTATTAATGACACTCATTTCTATGAAAAATTATAAAATGCTATTAAAGAGTTACACGTTGAATTAAAGACGTTGATTTTGAAAATTATCTCTTAATAAAAAAACATTTTCTCCTTTTCCAATAAGCTCTTAAATGTTCAAAAGAAAAATAAAACTTTGAATAAGGAAATAGATGATTCTTCTTTAAAAGTTAAAGCCTCAATGACACTTGAAGATGAAAACATGGTTTTGAAGAAAACCATTGAGGACTTAACTAATACATTGTTCAAATTCACAAATGGAATAAAGATTTTGAACATGCTTCTCAGAAGGCAAAGATGTGCCTTTGACAAAACTAGTTTAGGGTATAACCTGACAACAAAACAAGGATTTTTCAAAACTTTATTTGTCAAAGCAACATCCATTAATTCTCTTAATTCTAATTGCAATAATTATGACAGAAAAAAGGCAAATTAATGATTTTTTTTCCAAATTAAGATGAACTCAACCAAATGATGACTTGGATACCAAAGGGAACCTTACCTAAGAACACTAACTGAATTAAACCCAAAAGGGTTTGGGTACTAAAAGAAGTTACGTAAGTGTGATTTGTAAGTATGTTTGAAGTCATCTTCTTTCAAGGATAAGAACATCCTTAATAGTGGCTGTGTCACGCCCTGATTTCTGACATCCGGTTAAGAGCGAATAAATAGAGGTGATGATTGAATGTGAACGATCACCCAAACCCTCAATCAATTCAAAATCTCATAACCGTGGAAGCATTGTCATAATCACACATACAATGTA
Source organism: Cornus controversa (assembly GCA_026545225.1). Taxonomy (NCBI): domain Eukaryota; kingdom Viridiplantae; phylum Streptophyta; class Magnoliopsida; order Cornales; family Cornaceae; genus Cornus; species Cornus controversa. Next base: position 73,318,983 of record CM048845.1, read on the forward strand.
TATATGTGTGTGTGTGTGTATATCAACTCATACAAGTGGATCCCTTATTAAGGTATATGTGTACTGTAGTCCATCCTCAAATTCACAAGTCTATTTCACATTATGCTTAATTGTAATTTAAGTTACAATTAATCATAATGCTCATTACACAGAATCGTAATTAAGGTTACAATCAATCGTAGAGGTCTTGTAGTATCAATGTAAATACACTAAACTTGGCCTCCATTTTGACTTAGAATTACAATCAATCGTAACGGGGATTAGATCAATCATAATTTTTGCTGGGTGCATTCCCAGACTTTCTGATTTTTCCATTTCATGTCAATTTTCAACCCTTAGCATACATGCACTCCCAATGATCATATACAAATCCAAAAATCACCACGGCACACGTGAACATTGTCAATCACGGTTTTATCATTCCAAGTGCAGAATAACTAAAATGAATACATCTAGTTCACCATACAAGTTAGCCATCAACTGAACATAAACGTCTCTAAAATTCAAAGATGAAGAAGTTCATTACAATAACATCCGATATAACAAATTACACATGTTTACAGTAACGATATTGTTTATCCCATATTCAAATTACAAAACCTCAATAAGTACTCAAACATGATGTGAGTTGCGCGGTGCAGAAATGGTTGCGAAAGTTATATTTAAAACCTAGAGGGGGGTGATTAGGTTTACTCGCTTTTTGCTTAATTATTTAGATTATCCAATTTTAAGTCCAATTAATAATTAAAACAATCCCACAAAGCAAGTACATAAATAAAGTGCAGTAAAGTAAAGTAATACGGATACACCAGATATACGTGAAAATTCAGAACGAAAAAAATCGTGGGTGATGCTTTGTAGCCCTGGAAAAGCAAATCCACTATCGTCGAGGCAAAGTACAATAGATTATGTATTAGGTTTACACCCACTCCACTTTGACAATAACTCTGATGCAGAACACCTTAGGCTTACAATTGCGACTACCTCGTCCAACTGCTGCAGATTCCTGTCTAACGTCAAAATCCTTTCAAAAGGGTAACTAGAAGAACACGAACACTCAGCAAGTATTTTGTCCCATTCGTAACACGATGTTCTTCTCCTTCCTCACCAACGTAACAGTTGTAGAAGACACCAATCCAGTAACTTGATCATGAAGAAATCTTCTATGTAGTCTTCGACCAGTTGATCAAGCAAATAGAGATCACCCTAAATCACTCAGTGAAATATATGTGTGCTCTCAAAAATATAAACAAAGAATTTGAGGGAAAAATCCTTTGCTCAAAAAAATATCTCAATGTTTTCTCTCTTTAGAATATGTATCTATTGTATATTGAAAGCGTGTTTTAAGAGATAAACTGTATAAAATTTTTATAGATATTAGAAACCCTAGTTTTTCTTGAAAAATAAGTTAAAATCCAATAGGAAACAAGTCCCCACGATTTTAGAAAGTTCTGGTTCATATCTGGGTCAAAACAGGCTTATTTTTGTAGAGTAGCCAAGTTGGACAGGTCCGGGCTTCAGTTGGACCGGTCCGTCTACTATAGCAACCTCATAAAAAGATGCTGAGACCCCTTAGACCAGTCCAACCTTGAAAAATGCACTGTTTTGCTTAAAAACTACTCTTTCAGGGTCGGAACCTCCTGGTTTGCAATATATGTGTTCTCACCACTTTACCTAGACTATGTGACTCTCATACGTGATTAATGATGTCCTCATGCATTCAGAACCATCTCAAAACTTCAATCGATGAATCCTTGTTCTTGACGGTTTTTCTCGAAGATTCAAGATTCATTTTTTTATCAACCCTTGCATGGTTGGTGTAGAACTTCATACTCACTCTGAGACTTCAATTACATGATCAATGATAGAAATATAACTCAAATAACATAACTCGATCATCTTTGATTTTGACACCAAAGATTGCCAATTACAAAAATATACATCACACATGACATGAATAACATAACATAGATGATTTCAATAATATTGATAAGCGTTGAATGTTATACATTCTCACACCTTTACTTATGTATTTTGATCCCATAGTTGCATATATTGTATAGTTTTTACGTGTTTGTATGTTTTTGATGATTTCAGGTTCAAACTCAGAATTCGACGTAATTTGACTCCTTTATTAGTTCGAGAAAACATTCCTATGTCATGTCATACTTTATGAAAAGTCTACATCAAAGAATAGTGAATGACGTGTCAAGACCGGAGTTAGAAAGTTAGAGAGTTAAAGATCTACAGAAGAAGGAAGATCGATGTGTAAGGACCGGAATTATTTTGACCGATTCTGGATGATTTTTGGACCAGATTGAATTTTTTTTTTGGATTAATTAAAATTCCAGAAAGGGTGTGGATATATTTCCATACAAGTGGAAGGTATATGTATATGTATATTTATGTATTTAAATATATATATATATACATAATACCTATATTTATACTTAATTATAAATATATGGTGGGCTTATATGCAATTGTGAAAAAATGTGGGTGCACATGCATGATTACAAGTATTTGTGTATATGTGGTGTATAATAAAGCAATAAAAGAGGATAAGAAATGAAAGGAGGAGAATGAATCAGCTGAGAAATAAAAAGAAAAGAAAAGAAAAGAAAAGAAAAAGAAGAGAGAGAAGGAGAAGTCGGAGAGAGAGAAACCGAGAATGGGATCGAAAGAGAGAGAAAGAGAGAGTGACACCGAGAGAGGGGAAGGAGCTTTGGTGCTCCAGCAGTGCTCCGACGGCGGCTCTGACGAGGGTCTCTCGATGGCCAGCCACGGTTGGTGGCAGCGGCTGAAGGCGGTGGTGACTGGCCACGATTGGGGGTTTCACGGCTGGGGTTTACGGGTTGGGTTCGATGGCGGTGGGCCGGTGACGGCGGCTGATGGTAGCTGTGATGGTGGTTCGAGTGGTGTTCGCTCGAACACCCTTTGTTCGTGGGTCAGATCCAAATGGGAGTTTCGGATTCCATGGGTGAAGCTTGCGGGTTGTTGACAGTGGCTGGGATTTCTTGGTCGAGGGTTGTGGATCTTCGGTTTGGGTTAATTCCGGGTGATTCCGATGAGAGTTTGTTGGGCAATCGTTATTGGGTTTTCACAATTGAGGTGAGGGTCTATGGGGGTGTTGAAGAAGGTGAGGTGGTCGGCAGTCACAGGGGGTTGGGTTTTGGTGTGGCGGCCGTGGACGACAGCGGCCGTGTGGGCTGTTAGAGGTGCTGGATTGGGCTCTTCCAGGTGGGTTCGGTGGTGGCTGGTCTGTGGGTTGTTTGGGTTGAGCTCGGTTGTGTATGGTGGAGATGATGCTCACAATTTGAGGCATTTCATGGATTGGGCTCATATTTAGTAAATTGGGTTTGGTTTTCAAATGGATTTCATTTGGGTATGGTGAGTGGTGGCCCTTGTGGTTGTAGCTTGCGGATTTGGGTTCGACTATGGGTCTTCACTGAAGTGGTGATGATGGTGGCTGACCAACAGTTGCGACTAGAGTTCAGAAGGGACTCGAGTCGGATTCTCACGGTTTTGGGGTTCATGGTGGTTCTAATGACTGCCATGGTGGTCACGGTTGTGAGGGGCTCAGCTTGGTGGGTTTATCGTGGTGGCAGCGAATGAGGGTGGTGATGGCGATTTTGGTTTGGACTAGATGTTGGGCTTAGACTATGGAATTGGGCTGAAATTGGGTTATGGTTTGGGTTGGATCAATCATGAGAATTGGAAAGAAGAAAGTGGATGGTTTGCATGGGCTTTGACGCCAAACTGGACCGGGATTGACTTTGGACCGCTTTGCAGGCGCGGGCACAGTAAAAGCGGGACCTAAGGCAAGTTGATTCTTGCCTCTATCTCTTATGTATATTTTAGTTATGTTGGTTAATTTTTACATATGTTCCTAATTTGATCATATGTGATGTTTGTGTACATATATATGTGCATATAAATATATATAGGTGATGGTGTATATACGTGGGATGTGAATAAATATATATATATATATATATATATATATATGAATATATATATATATTTGGGATATGAAAGCATGTTAAATTTAGATGCTCTTTGCATTGTGATATACATGTATAGTATAGATTAAAGCCTATGAAAATGTGCTAAATAATACATGTTTGGCTATGTGTGGTCTTGTATGCATATATAACTTTTATGCATGATGTTCAATATATATATGTGATTATATATATGGGTGCAGTGGTAGAAATGCACGCTAAGTATGAATGTAACTTTTGGCGGGCATTTGCAAAGCATGGTTTGATATGCTAAGTGTTATGTATGTGCATATTACATATATGGATGACAAGATGTATGCATGGTTATATACTGTGGATGAAAAGCATGCCAGTTGCTTGTGGTAAATGTGTGCCTTGAGTGAAAGCATGATTGTATTTATGCTAGTATAAGTGCATATAGGACTTATATGCAAGATTGGACATATGTGCTATGTATGTCAGTTGATATGATTGTATGTTTATAAATGCCTTAGAGAAATTTATGAACATGCTGGAATTGATTTGTGAATTCGGGAAAAATGTGAAGGACGTGTGGTTATGTGAAATGTGGAGGTGTGAAACATGTTCATTGCAAATGCATGTGATGCTTAAATGGGAATTTGTATGTGTATTCTTAAATACCTCATTGGTTGCAAATGATGAATGTACATTTGATAAAGTTGTGGGGTTCATGTTCATTGGTATGGTGAGGGAGGCAAGTAATGTGAACGGTGGAATCCATTCGGTAAAACGGCGAGGTATTCCGGTAAAGGTAACCCTCGTGAGGTATTCCGGTCAAGGTACCCTCATGGATTGATGTGTAGTGAGGTATTCCGGTAAAGGTAACCCTCAAGAGGCATTCCGGTAAAGGTAACCCTCTATAGGTGGGATTGGTTGTCCACGGGAATTGGAGACCAATATGTGGGAAGGATGAGGGAGTTGTGCATATCATGTTGCATTCTACCTTGCTTATGATGTGATTGTGTTGTATGCATAATTTCTCTACATGTTAAATACATTGCATTGCATCTGATGTGCTACTTGATGAGTAGGAGACGTGGTAGTTGATTTACATTGTTTATGTAAATGATTGGACACATATGTTCTTTATACATTTTGATGTTGGATGTGTATTGTTTGAGCAGGTTGTGAATGATCTTCATAAAACATGTGTAGTAGATTTATATGCTTATATGTGCTAGAACTACCATATGCATTGTTGGTCCAAGTATGCTAGTAGGAGCATGATTTAAATATTATGATATATTTAAGTGCACGTATATTTTTGAGAATATGTGAGGATCGACCTGCTGCAACGGTGATTGTATGGTTCTACATATCTTGTTGGGCCTTTGAGCTCACCCCCTCCTAGGTTTTGCAGGTATCGCTAATTTCTGAGTTAGTTAGGGGACTGACAGCACCGGTTGCAGAGGTAGTGTCTAGATTCCTTAGAATCTGATGTATATCCAGGATATTGGATAGATAGATATATTACATTTGGATTAAATGTATGGAGAGATTTATATTGATTCAGTTCCTTCAGTTATATTTTATTCATGTGATGTATGTATATAATACGGACATTCGAGGACTGAGACATATATTTATGATTGTGTTGTGCATGTTGTAGAAATGCTGGGGGGACACGTGCCCAGAAGTGTCCATTTTTATTGTTTAGATATAAATGCTGGGGGACACGTGCCCAGAAGTGTCCATTTGAATTTAAAGCAGGTATAGCATGCCAGGATCTGATTATTTAGAATGGGTCATGCCCAATTTTTGTGAAAATAATAAGAAATTGAGGTTGTATGATCAGGTGATAGTTATGTCATGAGGGTGATCTCACGGAGTTCACACCTCAGTTTCCGGGCCTCGGGAATCGGGGCATGACACGATGCATCGAAGTGCCTACTTCGATGCATCGTCCAAACCTACTGAAGATATTTTTCTGCAGATATTTTCTCCACTTGCCACTTGTCCAATTTTGCTTGGATAAAGCCTTGCAAGGAATTTCTATGATATTTTGAACCTTAGATCAGTTATATAGCTAGAAAATATGTAATAAAGAGATCATATCACAAATCTTATAAAATAAAGTATATATAGAATTCTAGAGAGAGAAAGCTTCAAATAAGGCTTTGTAAGGCCTTGAAGACCATTTTGAGCATGTGATCATCTCTGTCTATGGAGTGCTTACAGCCCACCATGATCAACTAATCATTCTCTAGGATTTTGACAAACCCTAGTCTTGTAAATATGTTCTAACTTCAATGAATTGGGAATTTTTATCTATTTTGTGTATATGTCTCTTGCCTTGAGCCTTGTATTAATATAAGTTTAAAAATTCTTCGTGTTCTTGTATTGTAACTTATCTTCTTGTCTTAGAAATGCTTAAATTCCTCACATGATCTTCAAACACTTGTAAGTTTCACAAGGACTACAAGTGATGGCTTGACACTAGTTTTCACTATAACATGCATAACTAGATTTGCATAGTCCATGCTTAGAGACGGTGATTTAGCTACACTTAGGTAATTAGGTAAGTATGTATGTAGAGAAATCACGCTGATCGAAGATGGATTATTGTATATAAAGGTGTGTGTATTCTCTTGGCGACGTTGTTGTATGTGGGACTTGTCAACGCGTCATTTAGTACACATTTGCATGAATTCTCCCAATTTATTATAAGTGTGACATAGTACGAGGCTATGGTGAAGTCTAACCCTAGTCCTTTATTCTTCTCTCAATCTTTGTTTTTAAATTATATTTTATGCTTTCATAGTAGAGTAAGAAAATGACCAACACTTGGTTGTGATTTAAATAAGAACTAACCCTCAACCCTTAGCGAGTTTTACCTACGTAGTCTCTGTGGGATCGACACCCTCAATTTAGAGCCCTATCTTTCAAGGATTCATTCTATTGCGAGTGGTAAATTTATAAATTGCGAGTAGCGCACCAACAAAGCACAACAAATATACTGAGTGCTTCAATTCTAACATCTCTAAGCTTCGTCGACCATCAATGCCTTATCTGTAAAAATAGTTGGGGGGAGGGGGTGAGCGCTAACATTCCCAATAAAGATACACAAACTAACTTATGCATCAACTCGACGCGACGTACTTGAGATGCAATCATGACATTCTTGCATGCTACATGACATGCTTTCAACGCTTATGCCCATGAATCTCAATTCAATACATGAATGAATCATATGTTCAACAATGCTTAATTAATAGAAAGTTATACAAGCATTAACATGAATATCACAATTTAATAGCAAAAACTTAAACACCCAGTCGCATAAGTTTTGAAATCAAACAAGAGTGGGAGTATTCATAGATCCGAATGTTAATGGCTAATCAAGCCAATTACCCAAATATTCTACTTTATGAGTAGCTAACCCGATAGTCTAAACAAAACCAATATTCTACTTTACAGGCTACTAACCCGAAGGTCTAGATATAAACTTTTTGGCCAAGTTTTGGGCTTTGCACCCTAGGGCTCCAGGCCCTTCTTGCTTTTTCGACCTCCTCCCAAAATTAACAACCAATCACATAGGTTTCAAGTATGTCAACACAAATAATTTCAAATGTATCACACATTTTCAAGCGCATCATAAGCCACTTAATTCCATGCTAACAACATGTCATTTTCATGCATATAACAATACAATATTAACTCTCTCATAGGGTATTCACAAAATGTGGTTTTATAGAAATAAAGCAGTCTCATGCATTTTGCATTTTATCAAACATGTGGCAATATGTATACATCCACCTTCTATAACCATAGATAATTCCAATGAACTACGTGTATCCTTAGGCTAATATGTACAACATATATGTACGATGCACGTGTATAACCACATTAACGCGTGATTAAACATAGTTTCAATCAACGAATTCATCAAGGCACATATACAATGTCAATGTGCATCAATATCATCATAATTATCATGTGAATACTCAATTAGCATATAGCATAAAAAAATGCAAGACTCCCAATTGCCACTTTCTAGTACTTCTAAAATGTTAAGCAATCCAAAATAAACATCAATTCCTAAGGAATCGATGATAAGGTGGAGAGAACATCCCTACCTCAATTCTAAGCTTTGAGTTCAAAGAATCCCAAATCACCAAATCTTCAAACTCCTCCGAATTTGAATTTTAAGCTGTGAACGTGTAGATCGTATCAAGGAGAACAAATCTCTTCTATTGAGTTATCCCTAAATCCAAATCATAGTTTCACCAATCTTTTTAAACTTGATCAAATTGAACTTCGAACCATTCAAATCAAAGAGAATGACGAAGAGAACAAGCTTTCCTCTTGGAACAATCTTCAAATCTCACCATAGGCCATATAAATTTTAGAGAGAAGTTGGGATGAAGTTGTAGTGAAATAGATAAGAGAAAATTATATTTTTGTGATGAAATAAATGTTATAAATCTATTTATATTTACAACATTTGTAACTAAGTTCCTCTGTTCTTCTTAATTTGCTTTTTGTTACTATTGACTCTCTACTAATCACATACTAATATTTTATTCTCTCAACTTATCTTTTAGGCCCCTCAAATGTTCATATATGCCTTTATATATATTTCAAAGACTCGTAAACGTCTTCCAGGTCATCCGACTTATCTCGGGCCACGCACCCGAACCCAAAATTTTAAAAAAAGTCCCATAACTCACAAAACACGTATTTAAACTAATTTCTCATATTTCATCACAGTTGAAACATAATTAATTACAATTAAAAATAAAAAATAAAATTTAAGGCTTTACAGGCTGCTCAAGGTGCATGACGGGAAATCACTAAAGTTTTCTTCACTGAAGCCTAAGGATGATGACCTTGTCATATTTGGAGACAACTCGAATGGTAAAATAACTAGAGTTGGCTCCGTGGATTTTCTTCCTTTATCAATAATGTGCTTTTAGTTAATAGTTTGGAGTATAATTTGTTTAGCATTAGTCAAATATATGATAGAGTTTGTAAAGTTTGAATCCAATCATTGCATAATATACTATTAATTTTTATCATTTGCATGATCAATGTGTTAAATGTTTTTGCAGCTTTAAATGAGAATAGTTAGTTGTGACATAAAAGACTAGGTCATGTTAGTATGGATTTGATTTCTAAGTTATCTAAAAAAGATTTAGTTAAAAGCCTACCTAAATCTAAATTTGTGATGTATGCCAACTTAGTAAACAAACTAGAGCATCACTTAAGAAGAAAAAAATTGACATTACTACATCTAGACCTTTAAAATTACTCCACATGGACTTGCTTTGACCAAATATAGTAGCTAGTTTATGAGGAAAGTTGTATGCTTTTGTGATTGTTGATGATTACTCTAAATAAATTTGGTGTTATTCTTTACATGTAAAATGAGACACGCATGATGTTTGCCAAGTTTTGTATAAATATGCAAAATGAGAAGGGATACACCACTAAGTCCATTAGTAGTGATAGGGTTAGAGATTTTGACAACCAATGCATAGAGAAATTGTGAGATGAAAATAGTTTTGGTCAACGCACCTAGAATTCCATAACAAAATGGAGTTGTTAAGAGAATGAATAGATCACTTCAAGAAATGATTAAGATAATAATTAATGAACATAAATTGCCTAGTTGTTTTTTGATCAAAGCCACAAGCACTTCGTGTTATGAATAGAGTAATCATTAGAGGGAAGTAAAACATCATAAGAGCTTTGAAAAGATAGAAAACCCAATATTAAGTATTTCAAAGTTTGTTGGTGTAAATTCTTTGTGCTAAGTGATAAAAACAATCTATGAGAATTTGATGCTAAATCCAATAAAGGTGTCATCCTAGGCTATTCAATGAATAAAAAAACACATAGGGTGTTCAACAAAAAAACACTAGCGATTGAGGAATCGATGCATGTTGTATTTGATGAAACCAACTTATTTTCCTCTATAAAAGAATTAGACGATGAGGTGACTGAGCTAGAAAATAAAATAGATGGACTTGAAATTAAAGATAAACCTAATAAGTCCATTAGAAGAAGAAGAAGAAGAAGAATACTCTAAAGAAGAAGAAACTTCAATTGATGATACAAATATCTTCACAAGAGTTGAAGAATAGTTCACGACTACCCCTGTTGATCAAATTCTAAGTGAACATTCTAGGATGTGAGCACAAGATTCTCATTCGAAGATATTTGCATTAATTTACTTCTTGTGTGTTAAACTAAACAATAGAAGTTTAAGAAACCATATGTTGAAAGGTTGAATCATTTAGTGTTGGCGTCGAACAAAATGGGGGTATTATAAGAATTGTGAAAATTTTCATTAAACACAAAACAACTTCTTGTGTTTTCTTTGGAATAGTGTTTTAACGAAGTTGGTCTTTTAGAGCTCGAAGCTATTTTGCTTTTGCAATCCAAATAGTTTTAAAAAAGGCTTTTAAGCTCCAAAAGCCAAGAGCCAAAACCAAAAGCGGCTTTTTAAAAATCACTATAGGTAGGGCATAAATATTCACTTGCTCCACAATAAAATAATCCTTAAGAACCTAAAGATGATCCTATTCATCATTTAATAACTTCCTTCATTGGTATTGTAATATTTGATACTTATAAGCTCTAGCATCTCCATGATCACATTAAAGTGCCAAAGTTTCGTGAGCATATGTTTAACTCATCTTATGTAAATTCATGAATCTCTTGTCACTATGCTTTTTTTTAAGGTTCATCATTTCGAATTTAGGTATTGGCCAAGTTCTGTATGGATTTCACAAACAAGACGCACTAATTCCATTTGTGTCATCATAATACGAGTCTTACTCTAAGTTATAATTGTAAAGTTGCTTCAATTTACAATTATTACATTAGGTATAAATAATATGACTCTTAGGGCTAGTTTGGTAGGCATGAATAGAGGTGGAATTGAATGGTCATCCCACCTTTAATTCCTTTTCTCTTATTTGTTGTGTTACATTAAAAATAAAATGATCATTCCTAGTCATTTCCTTGAAATGCTCATTGTAACAAAACCATTTCTCTTATTGAGCTATGGAATGACGATTCTATTTTCACTTCTTATTAAAATCAACCTCTCTCTCTTCATTAATTTCTCTCCCTCTTTTACAACTCACTTCATAATATATATATATATATATATATATATATATATATATTTATTTATTTAGGTATTAGTTTTAATTTCATTCCGTGCAATTTACAACTCACTCCATGAATATATACACACACACATACATATATATAATAAGTAATTAGAGTTAATTTCTCTCTCTTTATATATATAATATGTATGTTATATACTTGCCACACGCCTATATATATATATATATATATGTCACATGCCCAAATGTATAAATTGCTATATTTTAAGTTGTGAAAGAAAAAGAAGGTTCTTGTTTTATCATTTGCCTTTTTAACACGTTGGAAGGTATTACTATTTCATTTCTACGTCATTCTCTATCCGTAGCTAAACATTGAATGAGAATAGACATTCCATTATATTCTTATTCTCATTTTATTTCATTCCTATGTACCAAATTAACTCTTAAATAATTCGGTTGACAAAGGTAAAGTTGCTTTAATTTAAAATTATTACTATATTGTTTGTAATAAAATAAAGAAACATACTCCCACTTTTAAAGTCGGGTTAGAAGCAAGGCAAAAATAGGCTGTATATATATTAGAGGATCGTGGGCCGGGTTTTAAAATGGGAATGGGATTGAAGAGAAAAATGGGTAATAAGTCGAAATATGCAATAGATCATGGGCATCCCTGCAAAAAACCTCAAAAATTCTTTACAATATTCTGGGGGCACCATTCTCTATCTTCTGTATCAGTATTACTTGGCGGTCTTTTAAAAGGATTCAAATGCAAAATACTGCGAGCGTAAGAGAAAACTAGGGTTCGCGAATCGCATGAAACTCGTGTTCGACTATGGAGTCTGGTTCGTCTCGTACGCGCATCGATCAGGTCTTCTTCAAACTGTTATTTTTTGTCATTCAGAAATTCTAGATCCTTCTTCAAGATTCGCATCCCATTCAAAAACGTAACTCTGTATATATGCGCGCGCACACACACATATATCTATATCTCTGTGTATTAATAATTTATTTGAAGTATGTTGCTTAAATATGTTCCATGTGGCGATGAATCTTATTCTCTTAAAGTTATGTCTTTTTCAAATTTGAACGCTCTCTCTATTTTGTTTCCCTGAATGCTCCCTCTATTATTAGATAAATTTCAAGTGTTTTTATTTTTTTCCCTATATTTATTAATTGAAGTTTGTTGCTTATTGACTGTTGACGGTAATAAGAGTGTCAATAATAGTTTGTCTCTGATTCTAAAGTTGCACAAAAAACAATAATAACTTACATGTAAAGCTATTTCTCGTTGGATATAGTTAATTTTTCATTTCTTTCTTTATTTTTGATTCTGGGTAATGCTAACACAAGGAGTTATCTTGAAATCACGTTAATGTAGTAAATTGTTTGTTCGATTTCATATGGCATGCTATCTATAGCTACTATATCTTGTTTGTTTCCATATCTAGTTTTTTGGTTTGATAAATTGCAATCACATAACAATATTTTAATTTTGCATTGTATAATTCTTTTATTGTGTGTTCCTACGCACAGTTCTTTACTTCAAAGAAGAAGAAATCTTTATCACCAGGTTTGAAGCCTAGGAGGATAGAGAAAGATGCAAAACCGACACTTGAAGGGTCTCCTGGTGCCAAAGGTTCTCTGGACAGCTATTTAGTTACCTCACAAGATGATAATTGGACCACTAACAATTTGCCCAAAGCTTGCGGTCCATTGGCCAGGCAAGATCCAGTTAAGAGAAACCTCACATTGGAAATTGATTTGTCTTCCAAAGATGAAAAGAAAGAGGCCTCTTCGTTGATCCAAGTGTGCCCTCAAACTTCTGAAGCTGCCAGAGAGGCTCATAGGGAACAATTTCGGGTTCCATCTGAAGTGGGTGACCTTGCAGTCAGAGGTCTTGCGAAGGGATGCTCAGATTCTGTGCACAGTGCAGAGAACTCCGAACTTAAACAGTTTGCAGCAGACTTTTTGTCCTTCTATTGCAGGCACTGATTTTTTCTCTCTTTTAACTAGCACCGTTTTGTTTAAAAAGATTTGGCGAGACAGTTGTAATTAGTTAGTTGTTATTTCATTTACATGGAAATCTTTTAGGTTTATATACAAATTTCACTGATGTTACTGAGGGATGAACCTGTTTGGTTTTTTCTATTGATTTTGTTATAATAACATTTTTGTTCTCTACTACATGCAGTGAACTTCCATCAAGTGTAAGTTCGCCGTCTGAGCTGGAAACGAATGCACACAAAAGACACGGCAGTCCGTCTGTGATAGTTGCGGATGATAGATCAATCAAGAGAAGACATTGCATCATTGATGGAGACCAGTCTCAGACCAAGGGTGAAACCACTTCTTGTAGTGCACCGACTGATATCATTGCTAAATCTGGAGAAGCAGTTTTCAACTATTCCAGAGAGGTAAGTTTCAGTTGAAAGTTGAAACAATCATGGTATCGATCTTACAGTACTTTGTATTGATTGATGCTGACATATGTGTTTGGCAGCTGATTGTGGGTAATGGTACCATTGAACTTCAAGCGAGGTTGAGAAAATGCAATAAAGTATCCACAGGCTCCGGATGTGATACACCTGGTCCATTGACTATCAATGCTGGAGCTCGTGAAACTCCCAGGTCATCACGTGGAAGCTCCATATTTTCGCCTGGAGAAGCGTTTTGGAATGAGGCCATTCAAGTTGCTGATGGTTTGTTTGTTACAAATGATAACCTTTCTTTTGGGGTTGCTGACGAAATTAATTTATTAAAGAGCCAATGTGAGAAAAAAATTTCAAACAATATGAGAAATGGAGGGTGTGGCAATAAGTCAAACAGATTATTGGATGAAGGTGCAAGCAGAGTCTGCAATTTAGAAGTGAATGCTTCTTTTGGGTCACTGGGAAATCATGGAAATTTTTTGGATAAAGAAGTGTCCCCATTGCCTGTTAAGCATTTTGACTTCTCGCTTGATGATAAAAATTTGGGTGAGGACACCCCAAATCATTGTTCAATAGATAACATGAAAGGTCTTATGCATATAGATGGTGCACAGACTGGATGTGCTTCTGTAAATAATAAAAGTCTTCAAATCACTAATATTACTACCCATGGTGGCGAAGCTTGTATCAATCCTGGAATGCATGAAGTACAAGAGATGAAGATCAAATGTGCTGTACAAAAAAGGAAAGCACATTATTCGAGTCAAGACAATGACAGCATCACATCTAATATGCCAGATATGAAAATAAGAGGATACAATGAAGATAGTACTCTGTCAAGTTTTGCTCCAGTAGAAGATCGTTTAGCTCTTAGCAACTGGCTCCCTTCTGAAATATGCAGCATATATAAGAAGAAAGGAATATCAAAATTGTATCCATGGCAGGTATCTTCATTAACTTTTTAATCAAGCTAGTCCTGCTCAGATAAAGGGGTTGTGGATGAAACGTGGGCAGAGTAATTGGGTGTTCCCCTTTTTCTATTATATTTGGTCAGGTTCTTGATTTACACTATTTGGTATGGGTTGAGATTTCATACCTGGTTTGGGTTCAACTGTTCAAGACAAGCTGGGGTTTGAAAACTTTTCCATCTACTGAAAGATATCTTCTAGCATTTTTATAATAAGACGTGTTCATGTGCCAACATAATATTATAATGCTCTTTTAATCGGGGTAGCGAGAAAGTCTGATTTACTCCAACCTTGAAGAATGTATGGGTTTGGAGTGGGGTGGTCTTTGTTGAGGATACGATGTCTGGAATATGTCCTGTCCTGAACTTGTCCTACTGCCTCCCCTAAAATTTAAGACAGTTGTTACCCTAAACTATAGTCAGGCTTTTTGATTGTTTTTAATTCTTTGACCATCATATAGTTCCACAAATAAATATGCTTATGCATATTTGTTCTTGTTTTTTATGTAACATCATTACTACTTTAAATTATTATAATTGTTGCACGCCGTACCACTAGTGAGAACTCTGAGGAACTTTTCAATCAATAATTTGTCTCCTCCATCCTAGAAAATTATCATTGAGAAAATTCATTACAGTTGAGAGATGTGAACAATAGCCAACATGCTACCTGCCGATGAGAGCTAAAGTTGACACATTTATTTGAATCCCAACTTCAAATTGGGGTTTATAAATAAATAATAAGCTTTCTTTGAAACTTTTCGCATCATGTCCTTTCTTGTTTTGTTCATTTCCATCATTAACTTATTTCATTTTTGCATAGTGCATGCTTTGTATTTCCACTGCTAGTATTCTCTTTAGCACATTGTATCTTGAACTTAATCATATATGTCCCATTCTGGTGCTGGGTTTGTATAGTACCATAGTTGTTGACTGGCATCCGACTTTGAGTGGCAGTTTCAAGTTGCCTTGGAAAGATGATATACGACTTCTTGCATTTGTTTGAGAAAGTAGTGTCTTAATTTTTTTTTTTTTGATGAGTGTGTCTTAAACTTGTTTTTGAAAATTATGTTATTTTGATTTAATGTGGTATCCTTTTATTCGAGAGCTCAATTTATTTATTTATTCTCTAGGTTGAATGCCTTCGGGTGGATGGTGTCTTAGAGAAAAGGAATCTTGTATATTGTGCATCTACGAGGTATTCTTATAGATGTAATTGAAGTTAATATCAAGGTTGCTGTTAGATTGGTCTACTCTACATTATCATTCTTCTATATGTCTGATTGTTTTGAATATCTGTTTAAGAACTTTATTTTGAGTTGGTTACTGTAAAAGTTATACATGTAAGTAGTATATATGAAGCCTGATAAGAAAGAAAAACGTACCTGCATCTCCAAATCATTGTCAAATGAAGTTGAACATGTATGATATGCACGTGCCATCTTAGGGGTACTGCTGAGATATTTTGGTGGATCCAGGATTCAATTACTTTGTAGTTGGCATTTTGATATATATATATATATATACACACACACTAATGGGCATACACTTAATCTCCGTTTTGGAAAGTAAGAATCTAATTTCTGATTCCCTCTTATACTCTTTTAACTTTCTACCTTCTTCCATTATATTTCAACCTTTTGTTAAACTTCAAGACAAACCAACCAACTCCAAATATTGGTCCACAACATGGTATTGCATGATGAAGTTGTTGCTTTTCTTCTTATATTTTTTGTTGGACATTGGTTAATTGCGCATATACAAAAAAGTGAAGAATTCATGGCCTGCCATGAAACAGGGATTTTTTTGGTCCAATAAGCAATATAAAAAAACTTTGGTTGGCTATACGAGTTTTGGAATATATATATTGGTATCTTTGGCAATTCTAATACCTATCTGTCATATGTTTGTATTTGTCATGTATCACAAGTATCAGTTGTAGTAGAAACCGCGGAATGCAGTTGGGCTGCCAACTTTAAAAGTAACAAGGAGAGTGCATTCATGTTGTTAGGTCTTCAAAATTTTTAGAGTTTGTGGCATCTATATGTTGCTTAACATTTCTTCCTTTCTCACAGTGCTGGAAAAAGTTTTGTTGCTGAAATTTTGATGTTGCGGCGGGTCTTATCAACTGGAAAGATGGCTCTTCTTGTACTTCCATATGTATCAATTTGTGCAGAAAAGGTGCATTGTTGTTTTTGTTTCACGTTATTGCTTTTACTTCTGAGTAATAATCCTTGAATTTTGTACATATATATCTATCACACTTGGATCTGTGCCCAAATTGGTGTAGGCAGAACATCTGGAGGTCCTCTTGGAACCACTCAATAAGCATGTACGTAGTTACTATGGAAACCAAGGTGGTGGAATACTTCCTAAAGATACCTCGGTAGCAGTCTGTACTATTGAGAAGGCAAACTCTTTAATTAACAGGTTGCTTGAAGAGGGTCGTCTTTCAGAAGTTGGAATTATTGTGATAGATGAACTGCACATGGTAGGCATCCTTGGATCTGGTCTTCTATTATGATGTTAACTAATCATCTTTTTAATTTTTTTTCTAATTCTTTTTTTCCCTTTTCCTTTTCAAAATGTTTTTTATTTTTTCGTTCTTGGAATGGATTCTTAGAGATGGTTTTCATCCTTGTGTTTGTTGCAGGTTGGTGATCAGAGTAGGGGTTATCTTTTGGAACTTATGTTGACAAAGCTTCGTTATGCAGCTGGTGAAGGCAATGTGGAATTATCCAGTGGAGAAAGCTCAGGTACGAGCAGTGGTAAGGCTGACCTTGCTCATGGCCTCCAAATCGTTGGGATGAGTGCAACCTTGCCAAATGTGGCTGCAGTTGCTGACTGGCTTGAAGTAAGTATGAAACCACTTTTGCAGCACCTCAGTTAAAGAGCTGCAAAATGACTTGCAAAATTATTTCCGTAGCATAAAAGGTCAAACAATTTTGTTTTCTATTTGACAAGGACATTGGCTTCTTCTATTATCCTTGTGACCATGGCTAGTGGTGGCACACACATACATGTCAATGTTGAAAATGCATATACGACTATTTACTTTTCAAAGTTTAACTTGGTTGAAAAATTTTCGGTTATATGAAGCTACGGTAGAGTATTCCACATCAGTCATTTATGGAAATTGTCTTGCATTAGTTTTAATATAAATACATGGAAACAACCTCTCTGCATGTGGAGGTAAGGTTGCTCCATTGTGACCTGGAGGTCACGGGTTCGAAACAGGAAATAGCCTATCCGCATGCGGAGGTAAGATTGTGTACATTTAACACTCCCTAGACCCCATAGTGGCGGGAGTCTCGTGCACTGGGATAGCTCTTTTTCATGGAAACAAAAATGAGAGATTTTCTCATTATGTAGTCCTTTCTAAAATCATGCTTATCTTTCTCGCTCCTCTCTCTTTTCTGTTTTCTTTCTATTCTTTTCAATTGTTCATATTTCAACTTGGTATCAAAGCATCAATTGTGGTTCCGAAAAATCATCAAAGAGGTCTGCAGCAGGTTGGGAAATGTTGAGGGCGTGCAGATGTCAGGGTTGTTGACATCATGCTCCCATACAGCCAAACTTGATGGAAATCACATGATTCAGTTCGGCTTATTTTTCTACGGAATTATGGTGGTATATATGCAGTCATTTGAAGGGATTTTTGATTATTTTGAAGATTTTCGGTGTCAGTGTCAAGGAGATTGGTGGATGAATTGAAGCAAACAAGAAAAATAAGAAAAGAAAAACAAAGTCTTCTTACAACAGTATGCTAGACTAGAATCACTCCAATCACCGTTGGAGCCTAGATTTCTAAAGAGAAATCTGGGAAAAGCCTGAAGAGTAGGGGTTTCATTTGATTCGTGAATCTGATCCGATTCATGTGGTTCGGATTGGTTTTTCAGTCCATCGATTTGGGTGTGGTTTCATAAATAAGTAATCCATAGGGATTGGTTCAGTTCACAGATTAGGGTCTCAAAAAACATATCCGATCAGTGAATCTGATTCGAGATATATATATATATATATATATATATATATTTGTTGATTTCCAGGTTGGTGTCAAGCCTTCCTTGTCCAAGGAGAGAGATTGTAAGCTGAAAGTTCTTAAGTTGTAGCAATTATTTGAAGCATACTCATTTCGCATCATATGTTGACTTAAAAGTAAAAACCTGATTTCCAATATATTGGATTGAAAACAGTTGATTTAGAAGTTCACTTGGGAATTTTGTGTAGTAGGTTGTTTTTAAGCTGGTTTTCTGTTTCTCCAAGTGTGGGAGGCCACTGAAATCATTTGTAGATGATGTTAAGATATATCAGTAGTATAATCCACATGGTCTTTATCATGTTAACTTGCAGTTGCCACAATGTCCGGATTATTTCATCTCAATCACTCTCATTGGGCTATTTTTTTTTAAAAACTACTGGGCTGTTGATAAAAGCCCAATCCATAAAATCAATCCGATCCAATTTGATGTTTCACGGATTGGATCGGTTTGGTTCTGTTTAAGACTCTCATCGATTCGGATTGGTTTCAATTTTTATTAAATTGCTGGGTTTGGATTGGTTTTGGTTTTATGTCTAAATCGAACCAATCCGATCCGTGTGCATCCTACTGAATAGAAGTTAATAATCTGATAATATCTCAAAATTATATTGATTAAGTCTTGTTATAGCATAGAGAGTGCTGTCCCTTATAGAATATAACTTCTAATGACTCCTGATTTTTCCTAGAATGACTTTAGAATCCCTAATCAGCCTTTATAACATTTTACCACTTCCCTAAGCCAAGACGTAGTAGCTCCAAACCTTAATTAATACTTTTATAGAAACAAGGATGAACTTTGACTTCATTAAACAAAAAGAGACTTTTCAAGGCAGCATTCTTTATTTGCATCATGAATTCAAATATTTTTTGGTTCGTGGAACGTAGTATGTTTCTGGTCAATCAATGGGTCTAGGAAAAAAAGGCTCATGGTTTAATCAAGCATTATTGGGGAAATGGTTGTTAAAATTGGCTTTTGAGCAAGATAATTTTAGAAGAGAGTGGTGGTCAAAAGATATGGGGAGGTGGACTATAGTGGAGGTGAGCACTTCTTATGGAGTTAGTTTCTTGAAAAGGTATTATAACACTTCTAATGGAGTTAGTGTCTTGAAAAGGTATTACGGAAGGGTGGGATTAATTTGAACACTTCTTATGGAGTTAGTTTCTTGAAAAGGTATTCTAACACTTCTAATGGAGTTAGTGTCTTGAAAAGGTATTATGGAAGGGTGGGATTAATTTTGTGTGGTGTATTAAATGAGGTCGAAATTTTGGGATGATAAATGGTTTGGGCTTCTTGCTTTCTAAGATTCCTTGCTTGTGATCAATGGTTTAGGAGATCGAAGTTGTGGTGGAATTGTTGGAAATCTTGTTTAAAGAGTAGGGGAGGGAGAATGAGGTGATATTAGGAAGTTTTTTTTTTTTGATAAATGAGGTGATATTAGGAAGTTGTGGTGGAAATGTTGGAAATCTTGTATAAGCAAATAGTGATCCATTTAATCATGTGATCCAATTTGAACCACTCCAAATCATTTGATTTTGTTTAGTTCGGTTGTAGAGGTTAATGGTTTAGTTCCGGTTCTCAAAATAGTACAACCGTTAAGATCGGTTTGGTTCACATTCTAGAGGTAAACAAAACCAAACCAGCCCGAACAAAGTCATGTGTGATACCTTTTTTTGGTAAGAAAGTGTGTGATACTTATACATATATACTTTTGTTTTCATTTAATTAGTTGGTAAAATTGGTTATTATGGGCTTGTAACTCACTAAATAAAGGTTATATCTATATATATTTTTTCTAATCTTAACCCTTATCAACATGTTTGAAACATATTAGTAAAATCATATTCTAGTTCTTGTTGGCGTACATTGCATTATTGCTATTGTTACTGGCAAATTTAGAAACTAAAATACACTCTTGACTAACTAGGTAGTAGGAAAATTCTTCAATTAGGCTGTAAAAGTTAGATTGAATAATGCTTGATTTAGCCTAAAGCTAGTTACTGTTGAACAATGCTTTTAAGTTAGGCTAATTTGTGAAACCGAACTGACCCAAACTGTTCTTATATAGTTATATGGTTCAAATTGGTTTGGTTTAGACGGTTCAATTGGCTCGGTTTGGTTCCAATTTTCAGGGAACCACTAGGCTTGGTTTGGTTCTACTTTACCCTTAAAATTGAACAAAAGGAATTGTGTGCTGTTCTTACATGGAATGTTGAGGTACCTCCAAGGTGGGCTTTTTTACATAGTTGGTCACTCATGGAAAGATCACAATAATAGAAAATTAGATGAGCAGAGTCAAAATTCTCAAATGGGTGATTTTTATATATGGAGACCGGACAGGAGAGATCATACTCTTGTTCATTGTAGATTGGTTAAGGAGGTGTTGCATTATGCTTGATTTATGTCCTTGCTGTTTCCCAAATTAGTGGCAGATTTGTTGCATATCTTGAGAGGTTGAAGAATTTGTAGGAGAAAGAAGGCATGGATTGCTGCATCTTTGTCTCTCCTTTGGTGTTTCTGGGGTTAAGGAAATAGGTGTAATTTGAAGGGGTAGAGGACCAGATTCATAAAGTATATTTTTGGGTGTTCTATATATGTGGGACAGGGTGGGGGAATTTTTTACCCGATACCTTTATAGATTTGTATTGAAGCTAGATTTTTGTGTTCCTTTTTGGAGTATATAGTGATTTTATATATTTCGTGCGTTTGTGGAGTCTGAGTGTGTCCTGTTAGACGCTTCGATGAAATTCTTCTACATATAAGAAAGAAAGGCCCGAACAGGAGCCAAGGTAAGCTTTAGAAGTTTCTGAGCATGGATTAATAGTTCACAACTTCTATTTCCTTTTCCTATTATGTATTATCCAATACTCTGGATCCCTGAGATTGTGACCAAAACTGATAACACGTTTTATGTAAGAAAATTAAGAACATAAGGTTTCAGTTACTTTATGTAACATATATATGTATATTACCTTGCGAAAGCTAGATTGTTTCTGCTTTCTTGGTGTCGGTATATTCTTTTACTATTTTCCACTTCTCTGTTTGCAGGCAGCGTTATACCAGACAGATTTCCGTCCGGTTCCACTGGAGGAGTTTGTTAAAGTTGGTAACACAATTTATAACAAGAAAATGGACATTGTTCGGACAATCTCAAAAACAGCTGACCTTGGTGGTAAAGATCCTGATCATATTGTAGAATTATGCAATGAGGTCTGGACTCTCTCTTTCTACTTTGAGTGATGCTTTTCCTGTTGTATAGTTAAACAATTATGACTGTTTGATGATATTAGGTTGTTCAAGATGGCCACTCAGTGCTACTATTTTGCTCTAGTCGAAAAGGATGTGAATCAACTGCTAGGCACATTTCAAAATTTCTCAAGAAATTTTGTGTCAGTGCTCATAGTGATCAAAGTGAGTTCATTGATATTAGTTCTGCTATTGATGCCCTACGGAGGTGTCCTGCAGGATTGGATCCAACATTAGAAGAAACTTTTCCTTCTGGTGTTGCCTACCACCATGCTGGTCTCACGGTATGTCTTTTGAAGTTACTGCTTTTAATTAATGAATTTTCTTTTTCTGGTTTGGTATTCAGTTTCTTTTTCTTTTCTCTCTGTTAAGGTGTTCCTTGTTATTTTATTGTCCCAATCCATATCATTGTTTATGTTCTCTATTTGTACAGCCTGTTGGATATTGACATGTGAGTTTATTCTCATTTATTTGAAATGAACATTCAATTACCCCTATAAAGAGGGTCAGGCAGTTTGTTTCTTCTAATACAGGTTGAGGAAAGAGAGATTGTTGAAACCTGCTATCGTAAAGGACTTGTACGTGTCTTAACCGCTACGTCTACCTTAGCTGCAGGGGTTAACCTGCCTGCGAGGAGGGTCATTTTCCGACAACCTAGGATTGGTCGTGATTTTATTGATGGGACAAGGTACAGACAGATGGCTGGTCGGGCTGGTCGGACTGGAATAGATACAAAAGGGGAGAGTGTATGTTATCATCATTGTATTTTTTTCTTGGGACATTAATTATTTTCTTGGGGCAATATTTTAAATCTTTTATTTTTGGTTTAGGATCTGCTTCATTCCAATTTAATTGCAATGTTGCCTTAGACAAGGCTCTTCACATTTTTTTTCCGGTAAATCACTATTCTAGTTATTTTTTTAATGATTCCACCTTAACCAGGTGTTAATATGCAAACCAGAAGAGATCAAAAGAATTATGGGACTTCTGAATGACAGCTGTCCACCATTGCACTCTTGTCTGTCTGAAGATAAGAATGGGATGACCCATGCAATCTTAGAAGTTGTTGCTGGTGGGATTGTCCAAACTGCTAATGATATTCATCGGTATGTTAGGTGTACTCTTCTCAATTCCACAAAGCCATTTGAAGATGTGGTGAAATCAGCGCAGGATTCTCTTAGGTGGTTATGCCATAGAAAGTTTCTTGAATGGAATGAAGACACTAAGTTATACAGTACCACACCTCTTGGCCGTGCAGCTTTTGGAAGTTCTCTCTGTCCAGAAGAATCACTTGTAAATATTTACAAATTCTATTTTGTTTTCTTACTTTCAAATCTGTACTCATTGTGGTGCCAATGCATTCTTGAACATTCTCTTCGGTTTGGTTTGCTCATTTCTACATCTTTGTTCTCTTTTGTGCAACTGACTGTAAGTTGATGATTTAAGGATATTTGGGTGTAATTATGCATTTTGTTGATTGTGTTCTAGATTGTGCTGGATGATCTTTCAAGGGCGAGAGAAGGATTTGTGCTTGCATCTGATTTGCATATAGTCTACTTGGTAACACCAATTAATGTTGATGTTGAACCTGATTGGGAATTGTATTATGAAAGATTTATGGAATTGCCTACTCTTGACCAGGTAACATTGCTTCGTATTCACTGTTGGGCTTCCGCTAGTTCTAGTCAGCATGTAAATGGTTGTTCTTCCATTCGAATTGCTTTGTAGTATTAGTATCGAACTGGTTTCAAATTTTCCTTTTAATTTATTCAGTTTATTACTTTCATATGTATCCTATCAATGTATAGAACTAGTCTTATTTTTAGGCTTGGTTGGCCGCCTTTTTCTAGATATGTTTCATGATACCCCTCTCTATGCATGCATGTATCCATTCATGAAGCTTACACAGTTGGGGTTGAGGCTTAGTTGAATTGAGTTGTTTATGTATATACATATTTGCCTAGTGGGTGTTATTTGTTGAATTGTTTATGATTAGCATTGGGAACATTGTTCTTGTAGCATGCCCTTTAACTTGTATTGGATATTTTCAATTTGTCCCTTTTATTGTTTGGAGAAAAAATTCTAGAATTCCTTGCTTATTTTTATTAAATTGTTGTCATTTGATAATACTTAATTAGTCATTGGAAGTATTTCTATAAGCAATTATGCTTTATGTTCTATCTTCTAAGTTCCATAATTGTTCCACTTGCATGTGTTTGTAAGTTTGTTTATTTCTCTGAAAACATTTTTTGAACTCCTAAAGAAAAATAGTTGAGGAAATTATAAAGCATTTGGCCTGTGGCACAAAAACAGCCCAGGATGCAGTCCTGGTCCAGGCCCATTTTGTGGGCCATTCTGTCCCAGCCAAGTTTGGTGGATGGGCCTGGGCTAGGTGTTTAGGCCTGCGGGTCGGTTTTATTTATAGTTCTATGCAATTAGGCCTTTTCTACAACGTAGTATCAAGAGGTCAGTTTTCAAGTTGTTGTCAACGAAAACAAACTTTCACACTGTTTTCTGTTTTTCATTTCTATGAGAATTGAACCAAGCGGGTCCTTAGTTTCTTCATATGAAGTTCTTTTTGCTATAGTCTACTTGCTGGCCCAAGTAACTGTTGCACATGGTTTGTGTTGAACTAATTAAATCAGCCAATAGTTTTCTATTTTTAAGCATAGTATGATCATAGTTATACTAGAAAGAGGTTTATAGATGTTAGACAAACTTGTGATTTGTATATTTGCCCTCATGGATATTTAACTACTGTGTTACGAAATGTGTACCGACCGCAGTCGTTTTGTTGTGTTGTTCAAAGGTCTGTCTGTTGAGCAGTGACTAGTTACTACAATAGTAATGTGTTTGTTTTTCTTCTAGTGTAGTAACTCATGTTTTGATAAATGTCCAGTGCATTGAGAAGCTTCAGAGTTGGTGTTTGTTTGTTTGTCTTCTAGTGTAGTAACTAGTATTTTGATAAATGTCCAGTGCATTGAGAAGCTTCAGAGTTGGTGTGTGGGATTCATCAAGAGTTGTTTGTATTCTGGGTTTCTGAAAGTTTAATGTTATTTTAGGGTTGTGTTGGATGAGCCACTTGAAGTCTGTAGGTCTGTTGAGGGCTTGTTTGAATCATTTTTAATGTTTCCTTCTCCTATCCTTGTGAAGGCCTAAGGTGTATTTCCCCTTAATTAGTGGTAGCCTGTTGCATGTGTAATTAATAAGGACTTCCAAGGAGCATGCCTTTCCTTTTATTGTTGCCCATTTTCTCTTGTTGCTTGCTTACTTTGTTTTAGGTGTGTGCACTACTTTATGACATGCTGGTTGACTTCCTACTTGTAAGGCACACGTTCTCAACTGGTGAAACGATTGGGCTATGTCATTGGCAACAAATACATAGAAGTTTGGCGTAGTAAGCTTGAGAACATGAACTTGAGTTTTGAGGGTAACCACTCGTGCAAATAAATCTAGAGGTTAGATCTGTAGCTCTTTTAGCACCCTTTTTCAATGGGTTTACCAAGTACAATGGCATTTTTTTTGATGAGTTTGACCTTTAACTTCTAATACATCTTTTAGGTGAGACAAAAGCTAACTAGTGATGCTCAGGTTATGGTGAAACCCAATGCTTGGAAGGGCATAATTTTTTTTTATTTTTAAAATTGCCAGGATATACAATGTAATTGACTGTGAGAAGTGTTAGTAGAATGGTATTCAAGCTCCTTGGATTACCAAGGCTGGACTCTGGTCTGACATCCAAAAAGACTTAGCAACTAAGTTCTTGGCATCTGACAGTTAAGAGTTGGAAGCAGAACTTTTCATTATCCTTTGATGATAAACAGATGGATGTCTAGATAGAATATATTGCTAGCATCCTTAATTTGAAATTAAATTGTTAAAGATGTTCAGAATCTGTGTGATTTTTCTTTCACAAATGAATACTTATGGGTTAAGAGTGACATTATTAATTTGCGATATATTATATGAGAACAGATTCCTTTTCTTATGCTAAACCTTTTCCAAGTAGTTGGGGAAAGGCTTTGTTGAGTTGAGATTCCTTTTAAAGGGATTTATTTATGTACTTTTGAGGAACTGGTGGCTGCTGTGGTTCAGTGTCTGAGGTCCACATTTTATACATAAGGGGCCTTGTGGTTTAACATAGTTGCTATGGTTTTGGAACACTTATTATGCTTGTTTATTCTTTTATATTTGGGCAGAATGAATTATTGAAATGCTAGTCTAAAAAACACACTGAACTGCCAGTACTAAAAGGGTCCTGGTCTTGTGATGATACGTTGGTTAGTTTATGTAGCACTTCTCTCTCTTTCTCTTCTTTAATGCAAGTGACTCATTCCTCTGGTGATCCAATTTTTGTGCCGTGCTTCGGCTGTTATGTGATTCTAGCAATTTTGTCAAGCCTTGCCTCCATTTTGTTAATTTTTTTTTATTTCAAAATTTTGCGTGCATTGATGTTTATCAGTGTCAGCTTTGAGAAACTTACCTCAATTTCGATTGCTTTTGAGAAACTTTTTTCAATTAGAGAAATGATGTATTTTTAAGTTATAGACACTTACCCTGCATTCAATTTCATGAGATGCAGTCAGTTGGCAATCGAGTTGGCGTGATAGAACCCTTTCTGATGCGCATGGCCCATGGTGCACCAATGCATACTAAAAACAGATCAAGAGATAATGTGAAAGGGTTGCGGGGAAGATTGGCAAACCATAGTATACTTTCAGATGAGCGAACACTCAGAGTGTGTAAAAGATTCTATGTGGCGCTCATCTTGTCAAGACTTGTACAGGTGAATTCTTTTGTCATGCATGATGAATTTAACCTGTTCCATTCTATCCCTCTTTTATTTGTTTTTCTTTGTATTTCTCTCTTTTATTTGTGTTTCTTTGCCTCCTCCCTCTTATCTCCTTAGATAAGTTTAAATTACACAACCTTGATACGACGTGTTTATGTTTATATGTATCTGTTTTTGTTCATTACTGAATGGCCAATTTACACATCTTTCTACGTGTTTTTGGGGGCCTCTCTTGTGTCATCTCATATCTAGGATTCAGATGGAAAGGGAGAATGCCACAATCTCTTGTCCATCTCTACCATATCTACAAGTGACCTCATATCTTTACGTTTCATCTCCTATATATGATTGCTTTTATGTGTGCATTGTGTGTGCGTGCTTGGATTGGTCTCCATTGCACAATAATATGCATTCGTCTTATTTATGCTTGATATTTTCTTTTAATAATGGGATAAAGGAAGTAGCTGTGGGCGAGGTTTGTGAAGCTTTTAAAGTGGCCCGAGGCATGGTTCAAGCCTTGCAAGAAAATGCTGGTAGGTTCGCATCTATGGTTTCCGTATTTTGTGAGAGGCTCGGTTGGCATGATCTGGAAGGCTTGGTTGCCAAGTTTCAAAATCGTGTTTCCTTTGGAGTTAGAGCAGAGATCGTAGAGCTTACTAACATTCCTTATGTTAAGGCAAGTAGATTCTTGTGATATTAAATATATTTATACTTTGTAAAGGTTGGTCCAACGAATAATCCTAAGAGCTATTGGACTTTCTTTGGGGTTTGACGGAGAACTTTGTAAGCATATTGAATAAGAAGGCCAAGATTGCCCTTATCATATCTATTCATCATCATCATCATCTTTGTCGTCATCGTCTTCATCACCATATTCATCATTATCAGTATTATTATTGTTCCTCTTATTGCATTTTTAGGGTTCTCGAGCTAGAGCACTTTATAAGGCTGGCTTGCGCACACCTCAAGCAATTGCTGAAGCATCAGTTCCTGAAATTGTTAAAGCTCTTTTTGAATCTTCATCATGGGCTGCACAAGGTAATTTTTTTTCCTGTGATGGTTTCTGAGGCTATTTGCAACTATAATTGGTTTCTTTCATGACAATTTTTTCTTCAGTTGTTTTTTTAATGGTCCTTTATGTTCTCTAGAAATATAATTGAAAGATGATATGCCAAATGATAGATATTTTTGAATAATTTATGTACTTATATTTTGTAAATCACACTAAGTATTGGGGGTATAAGCTTCTAGGATTCTTTGGTATTTGGGGCATTTATATCCTAACAACTAAAATTGCTTTTTATATTGACATGACTACATTGCACTAACTCCAATGGTTCTTTTGAATATTGATCTTCTTATATGCAGTTGCCTTTTTTTTTTTTTTTTGTATTTGATCTTAATTGTGTTTTCTAATATGCAAGAATATTTGAACATGCACACACAAACACGTGTTAATTTTGTGACTTCTAATTAATCCTGCTTTTTTGTAGCGCACATATTTTTGAAGGCCGAATCATATGCCATACATAATTTATGTCGGTTGATTTAGATCCCTTTCACTGCATGCTGTTGTTACTTGTTACCTTGCTTCCGGATTTAGTTGCATTCACATATTTTAATTTTCTTTGTTCAGGAATTCTTTTGTCCCTTTCTGTTATAGCATTAATGCATTATATTTCCTTCCTCTGCTTTGTCTCCTCAAATTTGGTTAATGTATCTACATTACTTTAGAAGATTCAGCACAACGGCGGATACAGTTGGGAGTAGCCAAGAAGATAAAGAATGGTGCACGCAAAATTGTTCTTGAAAAAGCTGAAGAGGCGAGAATTGTTGCCTTTTCTGCTTTCAAATCACTTGGACTTGATGTTCCCCAGTTTTCTCGACCCCTAATATCAACTGCTGCTGGCAATACCATACGGAAAGAAGCAAATACCTCTTCCGTGGAAGTGACTACTGGTAACTCTCTCGGTGTTGGGCATGAAAGGGGTGTTCCTGCTAAGCCTTCTGTGGAAGGAAGTAAGAATTTTGAGAAGTCAACAACAACCGCAGGTGTTGGCATAGGGGCTGCAATGGAAGCGAGCTTAACTGTTACCAAGCGAAGTAACTTTGGTGCTGAAAATCCTGCTGCAGCTGTTGAAGGGTCTGATAGTCTTGATTCTGAGCTTAATACCACTGTTGATCATATTGATAATGTAGACATGGGCCCCTCTGTTCAGTTAAGAAGTACTAGTAATGAAAATAGGATCTCTGAAAGAAAAAATGCTTGTCTTGGTAATAATGAAAATGCTTGTGATAAGGGTCCTCTCAATGCAGTTAATGCTCCTGGGGGATTTGATTCTTTCTTGGATCTCTGGGACACTACCCAAGAGTTCTATTTTGATATACACTTCCACAAAAAATCTGAAGTGAACTCCATTGCTCCTTTCGAAATATGTGGCATAGCAGTTTGTTGGGAAAATTCTCCTGTATACTATGTCAATCTTCCTAAGGATCTATTGTCATCTGATAGCCGAAGAAATGATTGCTTATCCACAAGTGTTTCTGGTGATAACATGAAAATTCTAGCACCAAAGAATCGGTTAGAGATAGCTAATCAAAGATGGAATAGAATAGGTTTGATAATGGGGAAAAAAAGTGTCAGAAAATTTACTTGGAACTTAAAAGTTCAGATTCAGGTGCTAAAAGGTCCTTCCATTTCCATTCAAAGATTTGGTAGCCTGAACCTTGCTGCGAAAACAGTGGGGGTAGGCATTGACAGCTCATACTATTTGTTGGCTCCGGTTTATGTACAAGATGGAATTGATATGTGTGTTGCAGCATGGATCCTTTGGCCTGATGAGGAGAGGAGCTCTAATTCAAATCTGGAAAAGGTAAATTCAAATATCATATTAACAAATATCAGGTATTTATGTCTGACATTTGCTAGTGTAAGAATATCTTTGATTGTATGGCACTGCATGATCTTTTATTTTTTGTTAGTTCACATGTTGAAGATTGTCTTTCTTATGGAAATGTTGTTTGAAGCTTCTTCATGATTTAACTGTTTAAATTTGCAATGCAAAAACAGGAAGTTAAGAAAAGGTTATCCAGTGAGGCTGCAGCTGCTGCTAATCGGCATGGCAGGTGGAAAAATCAGATGCGAAAAGCTGCACATAATGGTTGCTGCCGTCGAGTTGCACAAACACGAGCCTTATGTTCTGTTCTATGGAAATTACTAATCTCTGAAGGACTTGCTGAAGCACTTATGAGCATTGAAATCCCACTGGTGAGAACTCTTATTTCATTAACGGAAGGGATGCACTTCTTATCTGGCATGCAGAATTATATTTGAGTCTTGCATTTGAAAATTGAGGAAAGAATTGTAGACATATACACGATAAAGATAATCTAATAATTTTTGACGACTGAAATCACCATTAATCTTTTATGGTGTTCTTTTTTTTTTTGGTTCTGTCACAGAAGAAAAGTCTTTAGTGATAATTTTTAAATTAGATTGTCTACAGCAGTTTGGGATGGTTGATTTTGGCCACTAAATTACTTTTCTGTCCAATAAAAGTGAAAGAAATGCCTCGAGGGCGACTCACATATGTTGGTTTTGCTTCACTAAACACTTGCCTTCTTTTGAATTGGATTTCAGTGCACATATGCTTGAGGTGTCAAATTCGAGTCAATCCTCTTTTGTAGAACCAATGTTGGGAATTTTGTCTCAAATTCCTAGTCTAATTAGGTTTCTATTTTAGAGTTGTACTCTGTTAGGGAATTTATTGTAAGATAAGTCTTGGACTTCAAGGAATTGTAATCCTTGTGGAACAAGGAATTGGATTTGGAACTCTATAATTAGATACCTAGGGTTTGGGTTGAGACTTATGAGATTGAGAGAGATGTAGTTTCATGAGGGAGTTGATGGGTAGAGGTAGTTTATGGGTTGGTAGAGTTGGAAAAACACCGGTGGCATTGGTAGCGAGGATACAGGCTCGTAGAGTGGTGCATAGTGAAAAGGCATTTATACGGTGTTGGTATTTTATTGTTGTAATATCTCTACGGAATCGTAGTGGAATCTCTTTTCATCCATGGATGTAGGCCGGTTTTGGTTGAACCACGCTATATCTTTGTGTTTATGTGTGATTGCTTTATTCGCTTTCGTTGGAGTTCCATGATTCGCGCGTTTTTGCCCCCAAAAATTGGTATTAAAGCCGAAGGTGAAGGAGATCTAGAAATCACAATGAGAATCAACGGATATTGCAACAGATTTCAGTTGTAGGTGGAGTTAGTCAATCTGCATGTTTGGTCACGATGGTTAGAAAATCATGATAGGTTTCATGGCATGGTGCTCTAGTAGTTAAGGTGGATCCTTGGAGGTTTGACTGATCGAGTGGCGTACAGTGTGGACAATCACAGTTTTGCAGGAGGATCGTGACATCTTAGCATTCAACCGTAGAGTAAGGAGGAACTGGCTCAAGTCCCTAAATCAGGTTGGGTCGTAGGAACGTTCCGTGGGTGGAAGTCCCTAAAGAGTGATTTGGTTTGTGTACAAGATTGAAGATGCAATGAATTGTCTTGATCAATGCTGTGGGAAGTGATGATTAACTTGATGGAATTTAAGCCAAGGTGGAGATTGTTGGGAATTTTGTCTCAAATTCCTAGTCCAATTAAGTTTCTATTTTAGAGTTGGATTCTGTTAGGGAATTTCTTGTAAGGCAAGTCTTGGGAGTCAAGGAATTGTAATCCTTGTGGAACAAGGAATTGGGTTTGGAACTCTATAAATAGATGCCTAGGGTTTGGATTGAGACTTATGAGATTGAGAGAGATGTAGTTTATGAAGGAGTTGATGGGTAGAGGTAGTATATGGGTTGGTAGAGTAGGAAAAACACTGGTGGAACTGGTAGCGAGGAGACAAGCTTGTGGAGTGGTACATGATGAAAAGGCGTGTATATGGTGTTACCTTCTACCATTGTAATATTTCTATGGAATCGTAGTGGAATCTCTTCATCCGTGGATGTAAATCGGTTTTGGCCGAACCACGTTATATCTTGTGTTTGCGTGTGATTGCTTTGTTGTCTCACATTGGGTCTCCATGTTCCTGTGATTTCTTTGTCGCAACAACCAATATTCCCGTTTCTTTTAGATGTTTCTATATATTTATTTTTTTATGACCTTCTCCATATTTTGGCTGGAAGAAGTTTGTGATTTGAACATAAATATTGTGCTTGTGCGTAGGTTAAAGTTCTTGCGGATATGGAGGTTTGGGGAATAGGTGTTGACATGGAGGGATGCCTTCGGGCACGACATGTGTTGGGAAAAAAACTTAAATATCTTGAGAGGGAAGCTTACAAGCTTGCTGGCATGACATTTTCATTGTATACGGCAGCAGATATTGCAAATGTACTCTATGTCCACTTAAAGCTGCCTATACCTGAAGGGTACAATAAAGGGAAACAACACCCAAGTACTGACAAGCACTGTTTGGATTTGTTAAGGTATTGAAAAGGATCTTTTTTTTCCCTGTTATATATCTCAATGGCTCCTTCCCCTGTTTAAGTGAAATTAGTTGCTAAAAGAAAATCTTGCAAATCTTTACTAGAGCAAATTGAACTTGCATCATTACTGTTGAAAATTTAGTGGAATCTTTAGAGTTTAATGATTTGCATGTATGCAACTTACTCCAAGAAAAAAATTGTGAATATCAACTGTTGTCTGTTACATCATCTCTCATTTCCTACATCGAAGATTTTTTTTTTCCATTTAGTGCTTCTAGTGCATATGATATCATTCTGCTATACGCTTCAATTGATTGTTTTGTAAGTTTTATCACCACGTGGTGGCCCATTATGTAATGAGAAGACTTTGCCTTGGCGGTTAGTAATATTTTTCTGGAAGCAGCTCTGTTTACCTTCTCTCTCTCTCCCTCGGTTTCTTCTATATACTAAGGAAATTATCCCGTGCATACACATCTTCAATTGGTATCTTCTCATCTTCCAAAGTGGAAGGATGAATATTCAAATCCCTGTAGGGGCACAATGGGTGTGTGGAGTTACTTGCTTGGACCGAAAAAAAAATCCTGATATTACCTTTATAACACCATTTTGTCTGAAAAATTTATTGTGTTATTTTGAAATGACTAACCTATCCTTGTATATTTTCAAATTGACTAACAAATCTTAAAGCAATTTGCCATGCTATGATATGTCAATGTGAGTGTTCCACGAGAAAATTTAAGAGGTTATGTTCCAAAAGTACAGCATTAAACTAATATAATGGTCTTCAGAAGTTGTTCATCTCCAAAATGGTGTCAAAGCACCCTTACTATTTTGGATTTTCTTTTCTCAATAACCTGTGAAATTTTAAGAGCTTAAAATGTCCAATGGTAGTTTTATTTGTATTAATATTCTTCCTATTTTTTAAAGTGTTTTTTACGCACTCTTGTAACATGTAGTTGTCAGCTTGGTCTTAAAATTGGTAATGGCTAGGGAATTGAATAAGTATTGTTTAAAGTAGGTGTAACTGGTGTTCTAGCTTGTAACCGTGCCTTTACTCAGTTGTGCTCATTTCATTCTGTCTGTTCTGTTCATGTTGCATATCATGTTTGCAGTTGACTGTATTGCTTTCAGATTTAGTTTTAGGCTTAAGAATGGGTACAATTTCCTTCTTCAATGATTTTACCGAGGAGATTATATCTGAGAAGGCCCATGTTTTTGCTTTCTGAAATTTTTAATGTAAATGGTGTTGGATTTTTGAGCTGAAACATTTTCTGCACTGCAGGAACATACTGCGTCATAGTACATGATAGTCGCTTTATTCATATCTTCATACCCATACTTGCTATGTTGTATAAATTAAATGGAGTTTTTTTTTTTTTCAGGCATGAACATCCTATTATTCCTGTCGTTAAAGAGCACAGAACATTGGCAAAGCTCTTAAACTGTACGTTGGGCTCAATTTGTTCGCTTGCTAGGCTTTCTATAAGGACACAGAAATATACGCTGCATGGCCATTGGCTCCAAACATCAACAGCAACTGGAAGGCTTTCAATGGAAGAACCTAATCTTCAGGTTTGATTCTCTTCACCCATTCTTTTTCTCCTTTTTCCTGTCTTCCATTCCACCTCATTTTTTTTCTTTCATAAGCAGAAGCTAATACTTGGTGTTCTGAATTATTTTTTGAGTTATGCAGTGTGTTGAGCATAAGGTTGACTTTGAAATGCATAACAATGACAAAGACACTGGTAATTCAGATGCTGATCAACATATAATCAATGCCCGTGATTTCTTTGTCCCTACTGAGGTAATTGCTTTTATTGTAACTCTAATATTGCTTTATTATTTTCATATTTTTCTTTAAGGATCACAAGTTGCTGTGGGTACATTTTAGTTGCTGATTTTTTTTTTTTGCAGGACAACTGGTTACTGTTAACAGCAGATTATTCTCAGATAGAATTACGGTTGATGGCTCACTTCTCGAAAGACCCTTTGTTAATTGAATTACTTAGTAAACCACATGGTGATGTCTTTACCATGATAGCAGCAAAATGGACTGGGAAAGCAGAATCTACTGTTAATTCTCAAGAGCGAGATCAAACCAAGAGGTTGGTCTATGGTATTCTGTATGGAATGGGTGTTAATACCCTCTCAGAACAATTGGGATGCAGTTTGGATGAGGCTTCAGAAAGAATTCAAAGCTTTAAAAGGTCATTTCCTGGTGTGGCTTCCTGGCTTCAAGAGGCCATTACATCTTGCCGTCAGAAAGGGTGAGATCTATTTTTTTGCAACTTGCTATTCTTGTGCTTGTCCCAAATTTTTAAGTAAGGAGAGACATAATGCCGATATTATAGCATTGAATCATATCTGACTGTCCAAGTTTGGAATGTAAATTACCGGAATGGCATTCACTGATTTCACTTTTGTTTATATGGGAGTTGTTATAAAAATCTTATTATCATGGCTTTTAATTTATCAAATGTTCTTCTGTCATGCAAATCCTTTTCTCTTTGTATGTCATTTTCCTTCCTGTGCTTGATTTGAAGCAGGTTCTTGCTAATTTCCTTGGAGTTTAGGATTTGAATATTTCTATGTATCTTTTTGTAGAGTTCCTAGGAGTTCATGATGTCTGGATGGGGTTGAATCTTTGTTCCACTAGCATAATTGTGTGTGCATGCGTTTCTGCCCTCTTAAGAAGTTCTAGAAAAGCATTTTTAGTGCATGCATTCTGCCTTCTTAGGAAGTTCTATAAGAGAATTCACTTTTAAAAATTCATGAAGCCTTTCCTGATTGTGTTGTCAAATTGCTTTTATGTTTCAAATTGTTATATATATATATAGTTATAGTTTATCTTGGCTTGTCTTTGGAATCTATATTCCTCCTTTAGGGCTTTATAAATCATCTATTATTCATTTATTGAAATTATTGTTTTGGTACAGATATGTGGAAACCCTCAAGGGAAGAAAGCGGTTTTTGGCAAAAATAAGAATTGGAAACAACAAAGAAAAATCTAAAGCTCAGAGACAAGCTGTGAATTCTATATGTCAGGTAGTGATTTTTTTTTTTCCTTTTAGTTTATCTTTTGTTGGGTGCTGTAAGGATAGCTGGAAAAGATAATTATACTGTACTGATTGCTGCTTTTCTAGGGTTCTGCTGCTGATATAATCAAAATTGCGATGATAAATATACACTCTGTGATTGTTGGAGAAGTTGACGAGTCTCATTCTGGCACTGCATTTGCCTCAAAATTTCACATTCTTAAAGGCCGCTGCCGAATTCTTTTACAGGTGATTTGGAAGACTGCTGACATTTATCTTTATACTTTTCCATTAAAGTGCGAACTATCTAAATATGTCTTTATTCAGGTGCCTCTCACATGCAATGTTCTCTTTTTCTTCATGCGATATGTTGATAGATGAACGTGTTGTGGAGCACGGCACTTACATAGGGGACCTAAGGTTTTCAAAAAGTACGGAATAGGTTTCTGGAGAAGTTTCCTTACACATTCCCAGCCTTTGGATGTTTGACTTAGTGGAAGAGTTTTAGTGTGTAATAGAAGTTGAGTTGTGATGTGTCCCCCCACCACTACCACCAGTGTGCGTGCACACAAAAAAAAAAAAAAGGATAAAGAAGAAACAAAATTTGGCTTGCACCTAATGCTTAATTTGTTCCAAATTATGTTGCGTTAAATATTATTATCATTATCTAAATTAATAATACTTTTTTATTTTCTTTAAAGCTCGGCTCATCTTAATCTACTTTTGGCACAATCACAACAAAATATATGATTTTGTCTCTGTTAGAGTGAAAATTTCCGGTTTATTAATGTAATATGTTTAATTTTTAAACGTTTACGCCTATAATGATTCTACTTCATGTGGGGGTCAGAGTACTAGACATATGTTACTGAAAAGTTTGTGATTTAAAAATTTACTGAAACAGGCAAATAGGATTAAGTAGTCATTTAAGAAAACAGTGCCAAAGTTTAGGTTTACCTCCAATCTAGCACTTGCACGACCCCCTGGTGGCAGTAGAAGCACTGGATAATGGTGTTTGAATTTTAAATGAAAACCTATATATAAACAAAATTATATGGAGAAAATATTATATGCAAAGTGGAAAATGATAAATAGATGGAACCATTACAAATTCAAATCAAATTACTCAGTTTCCGAGATAAACACTTGTAAAGAATTTTATCTTATTTATACAAAGTTTTCAAAAGTTTAATTATATCAAGGGCTGGCGGGGGGAATATACTTAACATAGGAAACAAAAGAGAATATTATTAGAAGAAAGAAGAATATGTAATGAAGGATGAGGAATTGGCAGATAACATGAAGAGCTCTATGCATCATGAGCTATACATACTCATTTAATGCGTAGGCGTAGAGGATAACTTTTTTTTTTTTTGGTGGTGATTTTCCTTTATTTTAGGCTTATTATTTTCTGGAGTGTTTGATTAGGGTTTACCTCTTCTTCTTCTCTCTTCTCTCTCCACTTCTGGTTCTACATCAGGAATCCTTCATAGGTTGCAAAATAAAGGTTCTCGCATAAACAATACAATGCATAATGAAAATAGAAAAATTATTGGAAGACACATCAAACTCCTCCTCACAAGCTCTAACGGATGTTAAAGATGACTTCAATAAGGAGATGATTAAGTATCTCTTCTCTTGGCAATAGAATCTGTTCTCTCCTTGCCATTGTTGGGTTTATACAGTTTTCTCTACAAAAGGATCATAGAAATCCAAAGTCGTTCATAATGAGGCCATAATGCTATGAACCAATAGATCAGTCTCACCCATTATAGCACCATATCCTTATCATCCTCAAGCTTCGATGATTTGAATGCATAGAAGAAGCTTCCCTTAGGCCTTTCAAAAGCACATGAATCTCTGCCTCAAAGGCGAAACCAGTAGTACAGACAAGCACTGTATTCCCACCTTGTCTCTGAAAATGCTCCAATACATTACAGCTCTGGGTGTTGCCATTTGAAAACCCGTCAATGTTATATCTACTGGTTTTTTCTATTTTAATAGAGCTCTAATGCATGTGGCATACAAGGGCTAACAATATCTACGGTTTTTACTCCTTTAATAGACCTTAGATGCATGTTAGTACAAGGGCAAACCATCTTGTCATGTAAACTTTGAAGGTGCAAAATGAAATTCTACAAGAAACAAAATGTGATCTATTGTATTTTAAATATTTATAGTGTTTGGAATACTTTGAATTGACAATTCCAAAACATCAAAAAATTGATAATAACATTTCTCACTTGGGCCATGTGGGATCATATACCTAAGTGGGTCCAAATCTTGTAGTTAGTCCAAATATTGTCTTTAGCTACATGGAGAAATCTTAGTGCCAAGGTGTTCAACTTGATTTCTACCACATTATAAAGTTGGTCCAAAGATTAGTGATGGCAACACATGACCCGTAAACTTCATATTTTCTTGTTTTAACATAGAAAACATTAGATTATCACAAAAGAAAGGAGATCTTTAATACTTGTCTTTTGGGTTTTTTCCTCAGTGAGTGGTGGTTGTCTGTTTGAGATGAAGCATTTTTAATCAGGCGTCTTACTCAAGCTTGGTGGGGGAGGGCAACAACAACAACCGAGCCTTTTCCCAACTACTTGGGGTCGGCTTCATGAATTATATGTTTCCATTCTGCTCCAATTAATGCCATAAGCTCAGTCAAACAACTTGCTATCGTATCTTTCCTTACTAACTCTACCCACGTCAACTTTGGTCTTCCTCTTCCCCTAGTATTACCCTCAATGTGGACTATGTCACTTTTTCCTAACTGGCGCACTTAAAGGTCTTCTTTGCACATGGCCAAACCATCTTAATCAAGTTTCTCATTTTATCTCCAATTTGTGCTACTCTAACCTTCTCCCGAATATGATCATTTCTAATTCTGTCCTTTCTAGTCTTACCGCACATCCATCTCAACATTCGCATTTCTGCCACTTACTTTATGCATATGTTGTTTCATAACTGCCCAACACTTTGTGCCATAAAGTATGGCTGGTCTAATAGCTGTTCAATAGAACTTCCCTTTCAATCTTAAGGGGATACACCTATCACACAATATACTAAATGTACTCCTCCATGTAACCCATCCTGCCCTGATTCTATGATTAACATTTGTTATCTGTCACGTCCTTGCTGTTTTGTGCTTTGTTTTGAAAAGATCTGCTAGGCTGGTGTGCCTATTTTGTTCTCATTGTCCCTGTCCATGCAAATTTTTGTGTTGTTAGACTTTTAGGCGCTAGATGATCTTTCCTTACTTTTTGTGTTGGAGATGTAACATGTTCCTTGTTGAATTTGTATCACATGCCCATTTGAATGTAATATTCCTTCTATTACCTTGTAGGCACCAAAAGGTTTTTATTTACTTCATATATAATAGGGATGGAATTTGTTTCACTGAAATTTGATTACTATGCTCACATATGTTCTCAGGTACATGATGAGTTAATATTGGAAGCTGATCCCTCCATTGTAAAGGAAGCAACATCATTGCTTCAAATGAGCATGGAAAGTGCTGCCTCGCTTCTTGGTATGAACTTTATAATTGACAGTTTATTTCTTGCTTTACCCTTGAGCCCTTGAGAGGCCATCTTTACCTCCGTTAAGGATTGCGGGGGTTGTTATTATTTTTTGGAGTGTCTTCTTTGTTCATTTGTTTAATAGATTTTTTATTTTTTTTATTAGCTTAAGTTGTCATTGTGAAATTATCTCATTGTTATGTTGTATTTTCTTATACCTTTTTCTAGTAACATTTTTTGTTTCTTGTTTAACAATAATATTACTTGTTATTTTGAGAACATAGATTCACTTAATTCTTATTTATTTTATTTTTTAGTTCCTTTGCATGTCAAGATGAAGGTTGGTCGAACATGGGGATCTTTGGAGCCTTTTTTAGTCAAAGAATATAAAGATGAAGTTATTGCACCCAATTCTTAGGTTACAAAGAGCTGTCTTTGCTTTTGATCTAAATGAATTGCTTGATTCAAGAAAAATGGCTTTCTGGGCAGACACGTGTAATTGGTGGTAATTGCATTAAAATTATGTTGATATCTTTATTTGGAAGTCTGAAGGACTATCATTTATCAATGTTTTGATTTTAAGATATATCTTTTGCTGCAGTGAAACCTGCCAAGTTTCTAGTCAAGCAAATTACCCCTTGCATAAGGGGCACGGTGGAAATTTATTGCATGAGTTGCAGTATCGCGACTATTTTTGTCTTCACCTGACATCAAGTGGAAGGAGTGTTCTAGAAGAACTTTAGAGGTGCGAAACAATTGTTGTTGCTTCAACAATCTCTGTGGAAGACTAATTTCCACTGGTCATCTCATATTTAAAAGTTGTGTATTTGTAGGTTGCTAAGAGATGTATTTCAATTAGAATTTATAAAAAGTTGTAGTCCTTTCGAAAAACTGTATCCTCGAACCTGTTGATCAGTCGAGTTCAACGTCGATCGATCGACACATCTTTAGAAAGACGCGATCGGTCCCTAATCCTGTCAAGATTTTTGAGAGTCTGTACTTACAAAATTCTGAGAAAAACATATTTCAATTATAAACCATGGATAGACAATGCATGGTCAATCATATTTGGAATCAAAATAAGTTTAGAACTTCTAAAATAAAATGCCATGTATATGCAATGCATGTACCTAATTTTGGTGAGTGTGCATCATAGTGTGAAATTACCCTTTTACACTTGTCGATGAAGATTACCATTTTGATCTTTGTTGTAGAATGAAACTCATCTTTAACTTTGAGGCAATTACACTTTTGACAATTTCTATCTAAACTAGAAATTAAAACAAAAGTATATGAATCATGTATTGATCTATGAAATTTGCCAACTTAGTCATATACTCCTATTTACCTAACATCTAGTTCTAGCTTGTTTGACTTGATGCAATTGAAAAGTTTTTAAACTTGGCTGAAAAAGCTCTAAAAGGTACTTAGTCGCGATTATGCTGGTGATAATCACATTGTCTACTGAGGTTCTCCTTGCCAATTTCTTAATTTTTTTTTACTATTTCAGGATGTCAGGCTGTGTTTTGAATTGTGATGTAGCTTGTGAAAGATTTTAAAGCAGGTATGCTTTATCAATCATTGTGGTTTTTCTCTCTATTTTTTTGTGATTTGAATATAGTTGTTCACTAAGAATCCTGAAGACGTATCCAGTTCTTTAGTAGGGAGATTCTTAAGCATCCTTTCATTGCCAAATGCTTATTTCTGTAGTTGGTAACTCCCGGGCAAAGT
The DNA here is from genome assembly GCA_026545225.1 of Cornus controversa. Classification (NCBI taxonomy): domain Eukaryota; kingdom Viridiplantae; phylum Streptophyta; class Magnoliopsida; order Cornales; family Cornaceae; genus Cornus; species Cornus controversa. Next base: position 73,359,331 of record CM048845.1, read on the forward strand.
ACAGATCTCCATGCTAACAATATTGAACTCTGAGATTTTTGATGTGAATTTACTTTTGTAGATAGTTTGGTAATATGCGTCAAAGACGATTTTTTTAGATGTTTGTAGAATTGGCCATTTTGTTGTCAATTGATTTGAAGTAGATAGCTTGGGCCTTGGGGGCAGGTCTTTGCTGTTTAATATTAAAACACTCTCAGGAAGTTTCCTTTCTCCGAGAATTTTTAGCGTGAAGTTACTGATTTTATTAGTTAGTGAACTACAAGAAAAAGAAAAAAACATGACTTATGAGATGGATATGAATTCCAGATTAGTGCTGTCAATTGATTTGATGAGATAGATCAGATACTTGTATTATTGTTGATTTATAAGTATATCCAGAAGCTTACATTGTATTATTGTTGATTTATAAGTATATCCAGAAGCTTACTTACACTTTCTGTTCTTCTAGAATTTCTTTATATGTGTATATATATATATTTATTCTTTTTGCTCTGTATTATACTGCAGTGCTAGATCAGAAGTGTAGCAGTAACTGTGTCAAGTTCGTCATTTTAATCGTTTTGAAGTACATAATTCCAGCGTAGTCTTGAGAAGAATGTTTATGATAATCGATCTTCCTTTCAACATCATATATACTAAGGTCTTTTATTGAATTGCACCACACCCCCCCTCCCCCTTCCCGCCCTCCTCCTCTCTTTACACTTCTGCTTCACATCTTTGCAATGTAGGCATCAGAGGTTTGATTGTGATGATGGAGACATATGTTCTGTTTTCAACTGCAACATTGAATTTACTTTGCTTATATAATTGTTCGCCCGCATCTCGGTTACTTGTGGTTCACACACTTGTTCTGCTGCAGGGTTAAATGTCAAAGCAATCTGAGCTTAAAGGCAGATCACAAGAATGGCCACTAAATTGGAGTAAGATCAGTTGCCATCTACAAACTACTTATTCTGTTTCATTTATGACCAATGGTATCATGTTCTGGGATCCTGTCATCATAATAATAGTCTGATGTGTAGATTAAGTTTTAGGGTGTGACCCTGGCCGAAACGAAATTCGGGACACAACATCACACGTCTTACCTTTTTGAAAATACTTATGTACTGTATCAGGCTATTTTGCTAAGACATAGACTCTTGTCTATATCCATAGACATCTGTCCTTATAGGATATTGCAATTTTAAGTCCTGAGGTCGTAGAGACATCTCCTTGATGTCTTCGTCACTTGTATTTTTAAGATATGAGCTTGTGTAGAACATAATGACTATCTCATAATCAAATGATGATATTGCCCTTAAGAGATATTTCATCGAAGTTCAAGGATCAAGTCATCCTAGGGTCCACGTATGATATGCATCATTTTGGCCCTAATTCAATTAGCAGTGTCCTATGCATGAACTTTCATTGCATAGGATACATTTACGACTTTACAATTCAAGTCCTAGCACACGCCCATCTATACTACCCCACGTGTTGAACCTTTGTGCTCCATTGTCATCATGATCCAAGGCCCACATGATCCTTTCAGTACTTGAGTCAATATGATATATCTGCGAATAACAACACTCAAGTAGATTGTTAATTCCTTCACATTAATAGGTTGTAATCATCAAAACCATTCAATCAACCCTGGGGCTAACAAAGGCCACTCTCGAAACTACACTTACTAAAACTTGTGGGAGGAAGTTGGGCAGACTGCATACAGTTTCTTGACTGGGAACTGTACAGAAGGTGCCCTAACCAGAATAATATATGAAGTAAATTTAGCTGCATTGAACCTTGAGAATCATGTTGACTTGCCAATGTAGCGTGGAATCCAATCTTTGAAGACCTAAAATAAAGAGGGAGTTGCAGAATAAGCAAATCACTTGCATGAGGAAAGGTGATGACACAGGTTTGCATTAATTGACCTATCTGCAACAAGGAGTTGAATTCTTCTTGAGAGTCATGAATTGAATATCTAGTAAAGAAGTCGAAGTCGAAGTCTTGTTATCAGAAGTTCAGAACTAGGAATATACTGTCGATTCATTCACAGAGGTTTCCCTTGTTTGTCCCAGTACTGGCCTTACTGTATGATTATTCCTATTGAAGTGCAGTTATGCTACTCATCACCACTGCCAGAATCACGCTCATAGAAGGGCTTCCTTATCTCAAATTATAGAAGCAAATAAATTTGAATTCTTTTTGCTTGCTGAAGATCGAACCATCTGAGATGAAGAAATTGTTGCTGAGAATATACAGTGTAAATTTATTCCATTCCTTCCTGTCTTCCTAGATGTTTCCCAAGGTGCTTAAAATTAGTGCTCCATATAGAGAAAAGTTTGTCAAATTTGAGACTCTTCACGTTGTTCTTCAAGGATCTCAAGATTACTTAGCAATGATAAAGACAAATTTGGCTTGTCAAATTTCTTCTTCTTAGAAATATAATATTTATCAAAGTCGTACAATCTTACTATGTAATGAAATATCCCAATGCAGTTTGTAGACACAAGATGCTTTTCTCTTCCTTCCGTGGAATAAATCTCTATATACTTTTTGATGTATCATATATTTTGTGCTATTCAAGATTATTATATTGGTAGTTATATTAATTCTGTTCCCAAATCAGCTCATTGAAAAGTGGTTATATTATCAGCATTTATCTTTTATGTGGTGGAAGGGGTGGCAATTTGTGTTCCCGTCGTATCGATCTATGAATATTCTGCTAAACAGTTCAACCCTAACTTGACTCATTTAATAATCGTGTCAGAGACTTTCAATACTAACCCAACTCGTTTATTAAACGTGTTACACGTGTCGACACATGTAACCCGTTTAATATACATGTCCTATAACGGTACGACTCGTTTAATAACTTTTTTAATTCATTTAACTTGTATGATATGAGTTTCTCTACCCTCTAAAAATCTCTTTGAAGATCATATAAAAAATAAAGTATATATTTATGCATAAACCCTAGAATCAAATTATGTTATAAATTTTGTATCTATATATACACCCCAAAAACATACTAAGTGATTCAACAACCGGGAAGACATCATAGCAATCTCATCCTTGCATTTTATGCCTACATTAGTCTTGTAAACAAACAATTGCAACATATATAACTATGTATATATAAGTTTGAATAAAACCAGAATGTATGAATAACTCATGTCGTAATCGTGTCGCGGGTTAGACAATTTAGACCCAAACCCAACACAATTTTTGCGTGTCGTGTTCGTGTCAACCCATTTATTAAACGTGTTAATTTACGTCAAACTCAAATTTGCTTAACTCGTGTCGTGTTGTGTCCAATTTTGCCACCCCTAGGTGGAAGTATTGTGATGTAATTTGTCTTTTGCAACTAAAATGCAAGGTTTCAACTTACATACATTGGTATATAAGTGTGTAGATTAACTCAAGTATAATTACAATATATTGAGAAGCACAAGGATGAAAGAATAAATGATGTGTGGAGGCGAAAGACCTAGCCTGGATTTAGAGAAGTGGAGAGGCTAGGGTTATGGAGATTAGGATTGGAAGGGAACATGTGATTTCTCTATGGTGTGGGTTAACCCTTCTATAGTTGAAAAGCCATTTGTCTTGATATAAGTTTTTGAAATATAGCTCTATATGATATGAAAAGTCAATAATAATCAATCTTTAGTTTGTCTAGCACGTGGAGATCAGTACTTATTCTACTTTTGTTTTAACCCTGGGTGCTTGAGGTTGACTGTCAAATCGTGTTGACCTTTAGGATCTATATGTATACGTAATTGTGAGTAGTATTAGTGTCTGACGAAATTGCTTTAATTTATTGGTTGGAGACTGAGTGACCACCTCTCTTAACTGCGTATGGAGAAAAAGATCATGATTTCTGCCAGAGCTTGGTCTGATTTTTACTGCTGCCTGTTTTTCTGTCCACACTTCTAATCCAATATAGCTGTAAAATTTGAGGTAGAATATCTGTTTTAACATTTTAGGAAAATGATAAAACAATCGAATCGGTATTAATACAGACTGATGTGTCAATTTTTTATATAAACACTTTGGAGGAGAGAAACATTATCCTTATTCATTACTTATTAAGAGTCCTTGTTGGACACAAGTGATTGGACTGCAAAAAAAAACCGATCGGCAAGTGTAACACTACTCTAACATTTATCATATGGGCCATGGCGCCATACATTTCAATGTTCAGAGACTTCGATATGATGCATGTGCTGGTAGACCTATTAACAGATTGGATTTAGACCGGATCTGGCTTGGTCTAGTTTGAATTTGATAAGGAAAATATGTGATCCGATAATGAAAGATTATCTGTCGTTGAATCCACACTTAATTATGCAGTTTATCAGATTTTCGATGCCATACTTGATTTGTTAAGTGGTGTAATTGAGAAGACCAGAAAATATGAACAAAAAGAGTAGAAAAGTTGGACAACTGATTCTTAGTTAAGGAAAGAAAAAATAAATAAATAAAGAGTGAGGAAAAAATCAATACACAGAAGAAATGAAGTAAAAAAGTGAAGAAAAACTGAAATAATTAAGAATTCTGGTACTTTACATTATTAACCACTATGTAAATAAAATTTTTGATTAATTTTTTCATCAAATGCACACCAATTTGAATGACAGATAATATATGTATAGCATATTATATTTGTTCAGATCAGATTATTATCGGAGATCATACTTTGTATACAATTTGTTAATTTAATGGATTATTGAATTAAATATTCAATCCATATATATCCAAGTTATTGGGTGGGTTCGGACCAAAATGCATTGTCTGGCCTATGTGCTGGTAGTTGTGACTTACCATCTGGTATGGCCTAGCATTTATGCCTGCATTTTATTTGTGTATCAAGAATATTCTCATCCACTCATTTGGTTTTTAGGTTTAGGCTGCTTCCTTTTCTAGTAGATCAGAAGGTGCTCTCATCTTGCTTTATGCAACCATCTTTATTGCAATTGTTATGTTTGACCTGAGAGAAACTAAAATCACTTAGCTTCTCCCATATGTTCATTGGAGATCGTCTTATGCTTTTCTAATGGACTCCCAAAAATTATTTTGCTCAAAGAGTTTTATGGTTAATTGTGATGATTGAAACTTTTAAAGTTTGTACTAGAAAACAAAAGAAACATCTGGTCTTAGGATGAAGCTTAAATTCCAAGATCGGATGAATCTGTTTCCACACACTAATTAATTCAATTGGCTTCTTTCTGAAGTTGTTTGTATTTTGTTTCCGAGTGATAATTAATATTTTTATTTATCAGTTTTCCGGTCAAACTTTTTGGTTAGATAATGACTTTGTTTCTTGCCACGAACCGAAAAAAAAGAAGAATAGTTGATTATGGATTGTTGTCTTCAATTCCTTATCATCTAAAATCAGTTTACTAGGCAATTGAATTGTGTCCACCCAGAGAGAATGCTGATTTACTTTGCTTAGTGCATTTTTTTTTCTCTTTCCGGTACATGGTAAGTTGTATAAAAACTGAAAGCTGTACAATCAAGCAGCCCAACAGAGAGCTGAGCAAAAGGGAGACTTATGTTGCAATCCTGAGTCACTTTAAATTGCATATTTTCTTGATAATTATTAAACAATATAACGGTGCTACTTATATGAAGGGGTGTCCTCTAAAATGCTTATTTTTTATGTTATTATATTGGTTTCTGTTCTTGAGTTTCCATTTAGAATTGAATTGACGAATTACACAGACATATTGATCATTTTTGTAATACTTGAAGCATGGGGGTTGTAAAAAATATGGTTATTCTTTAGTAGTACAGAACCACCAGTAAATGCGTCCAGTATACTCTTTTTAATTTTACTGGTTGGCAAGTGTATACTTTGAATTGTGGTGAGAGGGGAAAAACAAAAGCCTTGGCGGTCGAATTTGAAACCTTTGTGATTATATATCTTCAATCTTATGTTACTTTGTTGTGATTTGCATTGAGCGCTCTGTCCTATGTTTTTAATTCTGTTCTTTTTCTAATAGATTAATTTCTTGACCGTCTAAGGTTAAGTTCTCATTGCAGTTTTTACCACAAATAACATCTTTGACGAATGAGGATGATAAATTCAAATTATTTTTATATCTAGTAATACTCTCTTTTTACCTGGTATGGAACATTGGCTAATTAGTGTTGTTGCAAGTAGCCTATTATGATGTTCCCTAGTTTGCTCCATAATTTAACCTTGTTTGAATGGCAGACTGTTTGGTTGGCTGATATAGTGAGGTAAACGGGAAAAGGAAGAGGAAAATAACACAAAGCAATTTCCCTTGTGGTTCTCTTTTGCTTAAACAAAATGTAGTAGAATTTTCTCAAAAATGTTCAAGAACAAATAAAATGACATGTAAAGCCAATTTTTTTTCCCTTTCTTTTCTCGTATTTTTTTTTTCCTTGTTTTTTTCATGGTCCCCAATTAAGGAATTTTTTTTTTTTTACGATGTATTTCTTTTGCTCCACTAAATCTGCAAACAGAGCCTTGTAGGGAACTCCCTCAAATAGGCACTCTGCCATAAACAATAGTGAAATAGCACTAAGATGATATCTTTTATTCTATAATATGATGCATCATACAGATACTCATCTTGTTCCAGAACATGTGCATTATAGCAAATTTGGTGGGGGTTGTAGTGCCACATACTTGTATATAATTCTACGTGTAGTGTGTGTGAAGTGTCACAATAAACAAACAGTAAATGAGTGGGGATATAACTAATGGGTACTGTGTATATTTTGCAGAATTCTAGTTTGCGACCCAGACAATATGATCCTCGGGAAGGAAATGGCAGATAGGAACAGTCCCTGGTTTAACCTTAAGCACTTGGAAGGCCAAATGCTTGGGGTTCCATTGTGATGTATCAGTGTGGCACACTGCTACTGCTTTAGCTTTTGTCCCGTCTGCGCCCACCAAGGAAGCGATGTATGCTTTGGTGGCGTGTGTTTTGTGGCAGTAAAACACAGCATATGCATAGTTTTGCTTGTGGCACACCACTTCTTCCTCACCTCCCATCTTCTTCGTTCCTGCAATGTTATACTTCTGGAGTTGAGTTTCTTTTTCCACCACTGTTGAGATTGCCTGAACATTATTTCCGAGCTTGGATGTGGTGAAGTCTACCATTGACTCCAACGAAGTCGTGCAATACTTCTCCTCTCCTACAATTCCAGGCTCCTCGCACTCGTCGATTGTCTGCTTAATAATCTCAGCCTCCATCGAGTTGGGTTTCACCGAAAAGTGACTCAAAATTTCTTGCATCTTATTGGAAGAGAAGGGTATTGATTCAGCAACCTGACGAGGTAGGAAAGTAGCTGCATTCATGCTTTTTGTGAAGTGCAAGTTCATTGTGGTGCCTGGCTTCATGTCCTTCTCCAAGAAGAAAAGAGCTACGTTTGGGTTGTCATGAAGTTGATTCTCACTAGCAGCATAATTGTAAATAAATGGGCTTGGCCCTGGTTTTACTCCAACATATACAGGTTTTCCCTTGTGGCCTGTGTTCACCGACACGCCTCCTTTGCCAACACCTACATTGGTGCCGGACTTTCCAGTGTTAACCCCAACGCCTTTGCCTCCCCCCACGTTAACATTGGTGCCGCCTCCTGCGTTTCCTTTCCCTGTACCAACGTTTACACCGCCCTTCCCTACCGCCACTGATGTGCTCTTGTCCTCAATCCATTCTGCAAATTAGCAACAAGGAAAATTAATATGCCATGCATTCTCCTTTTTTAGTTTAACATTTGAAGTTGATTACCTTCTTTATTATGCTTTGTTCTTTGCAATTTTATCTTCTTTTTAACCTATTTTAGAAATGTTCCAGAAAAATGGGATCATCTTGTCATTGTTCATTTTTAACCTAGTTCAGAAATGCTTTCCCTCAGGCTCGTGGAAATTGTACTATTGAAATCCCTCAATGGTCGACTTGAAAGACGACTCTTTTAATTTTAACATATTAATATATATAATACTAATTAAGTCTGTATTGTATCAGTTTTACAAAGGACCAATCACCAAGGGTGTAGTCCAAGTGATATTTTCTTTTAAATGCGAATATTAAGGATTCAAATTTTCATTGTACTGGGTGTACGTGTGATTTACCTATCATAAGAAAAAAAAAGAATAGTACTAACCAGTAAGAATAATGTTGAAAAAATGATAATAGGAAAAATAGTTAAAATGGAATTCAACATGAGAATTGGATTTAATTGCCTTCTTCAAGCTATTCTATTTATTTATTTTTTTGAACTTTCACTTTGCTTATCCTAGCCTACTTTTTAAGTGATATTAATTTTTGAGCAATGATGGATTTAATAATAGTTTAACGTGGGCAGAGTGGTGGGTCCTATCACATAATGTCATGGTTATGTTACGCGGTGTGGTTTACCACCCACTTATATAAAAATAGAATCCATATAACCTTCAAATAATTATTCTTAATTTTTTAACATGGAACTTGTTACTAACCACTTATTTAAATTCTTATAGTTTATATTAATTTTGCTTCCCTGTAAAAGCATTAGGCAGAAATGGGATCTCGTAATTTTGTGAAGGGTTTCGAAAAGCCCTCGTGCAGTATTGATTTCATACAAAACAAAAGCATTGTTTTTGTTGTGGTGATTTATTTCAAATAGAAACGTAACTAAATCTGTTGCACAATGATTACAAAACAAAAAAAATAAAAAATTCTCGTTATAGTTGTATAACTACAATTGCGAAAACAAGGGAAAACATTTTTCTTCATTTTATTGGGTAGCACTATCATTTTGTTAAAGTTTGGGAGTCCGATCGATTCAGACTCTGAACACTGGCATGGCCGATGAGTTCCACCACACAACTGGTTAGCCCTACCATGCCTTGTGAGTTCGAACTATCCTCTACGTTAAATCATATGAAAGTAGAGGTTTAGAAGATTCTAAGACAAACCAGGGTGCAGAAGATCCGTGATGGCTTTTGGCATAAGAGTGTTTGGCAACACCGACTTCCAGTATGCTTCAGGAGTTAGAGCTGCATGGCTTGCCACCACTGCCAACTGCAACAAAATGTAGAAATGAACTCTCATTAGCTTCTCATTTTGTTTATTCAACAAACAAACACTATATATATATATATATATATATATATATATATATATATATGAAGGTGGCCTTGGGCCAACGATGAGCAAGTCTCTCTCCTTATTCACACACATATATATAGATAGATAGATTTACATTTAAGAGAAACAAACACAGTACTCAAAGAAAATGTATTTTTTTTCCTTCTTGGTTTTGAGGTTTGTGGAAGTTAAGAAACTCACTGAAAGAAATGCGAAGAAGGACAGGAAATGGAACTCCATTGAAGCTTGTTCAAGAGAGAGAGAGAACTAGCTATATGATATGATGAAAGATATTGTAGCAGAACCTGAAAACAAAGATTACATGGAAAGAAGAGATCAGTGGGTTGCATTATTTATAAGTGAACGTACGTCAAGAGTTAATACAAAAAAGCAACACACCACCTATATTTACGACTCCTTTTAATTATCTCAACTGTCTCTTGCCCACTAACATTAAATGCAGTTATGCCGAATGGTACCTGGTGGTGAAATTATATATATATATATATATATATATATATATATATATATATGAGGAGTGCTAGTCACAGTCGCTCAAGTGAGTGTTGTTCGCTCCACTGATCGGTGAAAATCAATCCCAAAAATTAAATACTTTCTTGCAATAAATGTCCTACTTTTTTATCAATCAATATACCTTCTAGTTCTAAAATATTTACAGTGGTGCCATCAACAAACAAATAAAATTATAAACATAAAGTATTAAAATATTTTAATTAATATTTTTTTTTATATTGTCCTACTTTAATTATTTTTAATAATCTATATACTTATTATAATCATTTCCTATATAATTTTTAAAATTTTGTAATTATGGTTAATTGATTATAATAAGTATATAGATTATTAAAATATTAATAAAAATAAAATTATAAACATAAAGTATATAGATTAATTGAATAAGTATATAGATTATTAAAAATATTTGATGACACACCGCAAATAATTTAGAACTGAAAGACTACATTGATTGATGAAAAAGTAGGACATTTATTGCAGGAAAACATTAATTTTTGGGATTGATTTCTACCAATCAGTGAAGCGACTGTGCAAGGACACTAGCTTGAGCGACTGCGGCTAACACTCCTCGTATATGTATATATATATATATATAGAGAGAGAGAGAGAGAGAGTTGAGTGTCGTGTTGATTTCAAAGAGAAAATATGGGACTCTTTGGCTTAGTGGAGTGAGTGAGTGAATGTATGAAAAATAGGCATCTTCTTAATGCCTTGGACTTTTTGATTAAATTTTTAATGCGTTCAACTCTGGATCTATATGAACAATCAACTACCCAATATTTATTAGGGTTTAGCGGGGAGTTGAGAGTTTACATCTTGAATGATTGCATATATACATTATAATTTCGGATGGGAAGATCCTGAGAATAAAAAATCAAGAGACAAAACAGTCTTGAAATTAATTTCTCAATTCAACAAGAAGAAGACCTCCTGATATAGCATATATAATCTATTTTTGGTAATCTTTCACCGCACTTTTGTTTTTCTGACACTCATCGATATACGGACACTAATCTAGATGTTATGATATCTGTGTGTGCGTATTTGCTTAAACTTTCAGAGAAAAAGAAAAAGGGAAAAATTAAATTTAAGTGACCAAGCCTAAACAAAATTGATCTAAAGGGATCATAAAATAAAGAAAAGATGTATACTCACCAAACTTAAAACCTAAACGCAGTTAAGAGACCATTTGAAATTTATTCCATAAAATACCCTTCTCACCTTCCTTCTCTTCTCCTCTGCAAATCCCCTCTCTCTCTCCAACCACCACCACCTCACCATATTGTTTTGACATTGTCCAACAACAATGGAATTTTTTTTTAATTAATTGTGATTAAATTAATCCATTCCATTAGCAATATCTGATATACACCATCTTCTTTGCAACTCTTAATTTTGTTTATTGCATTGTGTAGCTTTAGAAAGGGAGGAAACCCATGCCAGGAATAGTTTTCATCCTTGATACTAATCTTGTACCTTGCAAGTGATGTTTCTAATTTTGACCACAACATCTTTCACCTCCTCATCATATGTATGCTCGTTGCGTATGATCTTGTCCTGATTTGAATCCTTGAGAAACGATGACGACGAGAAAAAGCATCAATTTAATGAACAAAATTAAGAGTTGTAAGGAAGACGGTGTATATGAGATATTGCAAATGGAATGGATTTAATCAATCATGATAAATTAATTTTTTTCTCCATAGTTATAGAGAGATAGAGGTTTGTGGAGGAGAGGAGAAGGAACGTGAGAAGGGTATTTTAAGGAATAAATTTAAAATGGTCCCTTAACTGTATTTAAGTTTTATGTTTGATGACTATTCATCTTTTCATTACTTTATGGTCCCTTTAGGATAGGATAATTTTGTTTAGGCTTGGTCACTAAAATCTAATTTTTTCAAAAAAAAAAAAAAAAATACTCTTTGCAATCACAATTATCTCAAAAGTACTATGAAATAAAATCGAGGAGATTTTATGCAATTTCCCGTAAAAAATGTATATAATTGGAATTTGCAAAGGACTTTAATACCCATAGACGAAACTTTGTCATTTTTGAGAATTATTTCTCAATGATAAGATTAAAATTATTACAAATAACTCATTCAACATAGTGTTGTTAAAAGTTATTTTTGAAAAGAATTATTTCAATGGATTATATAGGTATAAAAAGATATTAAATGCTTCTATAAGAAAATGAAAATACCTTGGAAAAATTTCAATTTTTTTTAAATTAAAAAAGAAAAAAAAACCTAAAATGAAAATCATTTTAAAGAAAACTTAAATTTTCTTAAATTTATATTAAAGGGCATTTTCATCATTATAACATCACTTTAATGGTGAGAAAACCTAAAATGAAAATCATTTTAAAGAAAACCTAAATTTTCTTAAATTTCTATTAAGGGGCATTTTTGTCATTATAACATCACTTTAATGGTTCGTAATTTTTAAAACTTTCTTAAATTTCAATGTTTTGAAAATTAAAAAGGAAAATAAAATCTAAAATGAAAATCATTTTAAAGAAAACTTAACTTTTCTTAATTTTCTTTCTGATTTTGTGCAAAAATGGGGGTTTATGCAATTTTCTCTTTCTTAATTTTCTATTAAGAGGCATTTTCATCATTATAAAATTATTTTAAGTTGGTAGAAAAGTTACAACAATTGGATAATCAGAGAGTTTTAGGTCAAATTATTAGTCACGTCAAATTATTAGTCACGGGAGGTTTAATACCAATTTCAAATAGTCAAGTTTTTGTTGCAATTTGCTCTTAATAAAATCAAATAGAGAGGAGAATATAAAAGTGGAGTATGATATCACATCCATTACCATATTTTTAACAAAATTTTGAATCTTCCTTACCAATTTTTTTTCTTTTGTGTGTGCGTGTGTTTCTTTTAGTGATATTTTTTATGATCTCATTACATGGCATTAGAAAATGGCGAGATTGAAAAGATATATTTTTTAAATATTTGCTTGCTAAAATAATAAAATATTTTTTAAGATATTGAATTCACAATTGAAAATTACTGTCACATTTTATTAATTATTTTAGTTAATGAAATGACAGGATTAACAAAAACACTCTTCTTACTTCACAATTAACCCAAAAACTATTCCTACAAATAGATGACAACGAGATGAGTTGTGACTGGACACCCCCATACCAAAACCATTATTGAAGGAAAACCTTCCCTAAACGCGCCCCGTCTTGAGTTTGACCTCCCTTGTATCCATAAATTTTCTACTTTAGAAAAATCATTGGCATAAAAAATCATTAAACAATTGTGTATAAATTTCTCAACTTCGTAGTAAAAAATATAAAAAGTTGTAGGTATCTATTTTGGAAAGACATGTGGCAACATAATCAACTGAGATATGCCAGCCTTTAGGAGTCATGGCAACATTGGAAAAGAGAATAATGTCTTAAAAGACTTTTTTTCCCCACTATTGGAAATGGTTTCAATGTGCTTGCCTTCCAAGGAACCACAACCACTATAGTTGTTCATGAATTAAATCAAGTTTTGGGAACTATTTTCAGGATGCCTCACGCCTAGTCTTTCAGGGAGTCCCACACATCTTAAGACCATGGAAAATCTATAAAGTTTGATCTCTCAAGGAGTCCCACACATCTTTAGACCATGAAAAATCCATAAAGTTTGATCTCTCATGGAGTCCCACACATCTTTAGACCATGAAGAATTCATAAAGTTTGATCTTATTATTTGAGTTGATATTATGTCTCATGAAGTTTGCTTTTTTGCGGTTGAAACTTTGGAGTTTTAACTATTTGTACTCCATGATCCCTTCTAAAGATACGACCCGTACTTACTCCCAGACCCGTCTATGAAATGTGCCCTGCCCCATTTCTTAGATTCCAACCTATTCTTTAGCACCTTGGACAGAGCCTCCTCCAGCTCCTTGGAAACCCTATCTCTAGTTGTATAATCATATTACATATGATGGCAACTCTACGATGTGTATCGTTACTTTGACCCTTGACTTACCCCCTATGAATTGACCTCATAGACCCTATACACTAGAAACTAGAAATTACTGTTTTACCCCCACCTTTTTACCACTATAAATAGCCCCCCATCCATTCATTAAGGGGAACTCGATCTCTCACTCTCAACAACTCTCTCTCTACACTAACACACTCTCTCTAGAATTGACATCCCTCCCACACTTAGTGGATGCTTGTTGATTGTTGCACTGTCATTTTCTTACTTGAATTTCTGAGACCTTAAACACACTTGCTGGGGCTTTGTACTTGCACTTTATGGAGCCACTTCCCAAGGTCTCAGACAAACTCTGCGGAACTTCACATGGCCTCACGCTTGACCCTTGGAACACCCTGAACCATGGGAATACAGTTGCTAAGATTTCGTCTTTGTGCTTCCTGGAGTCATCTTCCAGGGTTTCGGATTAGCTCTGCGAGCCTCACACCTGACTCTTGGAATGCTTTAAACCATGGAAATATTCAGCACTTTGAGCCTTCATACCTAGCTTCGCCCAGGGAGCTCGAGGTACTACCCCCTTGCTACCCATTCTCACTTCTCTTTGAGCTTCTCTGGACTTCTACCTAGGCCAAATCATCCTTGGACTCTTGTACATCCAAGTTACTCCTATTGGCGACAAAGAACTCACAAAAGTCATGAAAGACAATTAAATAAGAAAATAATTTTTTATTGATGGTATATACTTTTAACAAATCCGAATGAATTTGAGACGAGCAAGTTTCTATCGGGTGAATTTTGTTTTTCTCCTATAACTTGTCACACCCAAACTCGTCCCTAGGGTGGTGTTGGGGCATTGACTCATTGCGTGATTAAGCTTTTTATTTTTTATTAGTGCCGAGAAGATTCTACTGGACTACTATTGGATGAATTTGTCAAAATTCGTTAATTATTGAATGAGAAATTGATTATTAAAATCCTCCAACCAAACATGGCCTTAAGTGGTGGTTGTCTGAAGAATAGACATGACTATTCTGGAAAAGTTATGATTCTTCAAGAACAAACATGTCTGTTCTGGAATAGGTATGATTCTTCACGAACAAACATGTCTGTTCTGGAATAGGTACGGGTTTGCACAAACAAACATGTCTATTCTGGAATATGTATGACTCTTTACGAACAAACATGTCTGTTCATTATTGACTTTATATATAGCCAGTTATGCATAACATTAAAAAGAGAAATAATTTCATATCGTCTATCTCTACATATATATAGAAACAATTTCATTTCATTTATCTCTGCATATTTATTGAAACAATTTCATATCGTCTATCTCTACATATATATATAGTTCGAGTACTGCACATGTTGTGTTTGAATGATTCTAGAGATTGAAGTGCTCATTCTTTAGAATTATAAATCCATTCTATTTTGGGAGACAATTGTTCATCACATTGAGCACGGGAACAAATTTGTCTTAAAGAAATTGTGTTTACACATGGCTCGGATTCAATTTAATTCATTATTCAATCATTCTGTAAGTTGGTGGATAATTGTCTGTTATATTTAACTTCCTAATTCTGTTTATGTTTCTAAGTATAATTATATTTTGTTTTGATATATTTGGTTTCAAAGACATTGAACCATTCGACGATTAAGTTGTCAACATTTTTTAGAGAGATTTGTGTTATTTTGCTATAGTAACAAAATTAAACAGAGTGCATAGTGATTTTGTGTAGTTCAAATTCTTACATGGTATTATCAATCTCTCCCAAAGCTCTCTCTTAAAACAATAATAATATATTACATGTCTACAACATGATAGATGTGGAATTGTAAGAACATGGTTTAATTTAGACCAAACACCATTTTTGGAGAAGCTACTATAAAATTTATTTATACACCGACTCTCTCCCTCTCTCTCTTTCATAATTATAATTCCGCAGTCGGTATCAACTTCAGTCCATGCATTGGCTGAGGCCACTCTCACCCTCATACAAGTACACACACTATGAAATGCATGAAAAAGTGGTTTCACCTCGAGCTATAAAATTTGAGTAAGATTAAGGGAAGTTTAGAATGTGATTTGCTCTAAACAAGATTATTAAAAGTTGACCTTGGAGTAACCCATTTTCAAGGGTTTTTTTTGAAATTTTCTATTATGTTGTTCTCTAGTTAGGGATGATGGTGAAATCGTGTCAAAATGTAACGTTTTGAATGTTTAAGTAAATAAAATTAATGTTTTTATATATTATCTCTCCAAGTAACGTGTTCACTCATCATCGAAAAACACCTTACCTTAAAAAATAAAAAAGTGTTAGCTCATGATGTTATGTAGAAAAAAAAAAAAGAAAAAAGAAAAAAAAAAGTTGTTAAATGCCTCGAAAGGTGATTTAAGATTTCAAACTATAAGAACAAGTTTGCCCTTCCAATCAAAATTAATTTCCTAACTATTGACTAGAATTCAAAAATATTTAAAGTTGTTATGGTAAAAATATAAGAAGTAGAAAAAATTACCCGACAAGAAAGAAAAAAGTGGAAAGAAATGTTTGTAGTAAAGTGGATTTTGTTGAAGAGTAAAGCAAGTTTTAGAGTGTGTTGTAATTGTTCTTTTTTAGAGGGTCGTAATTGTTGATCTGCATGGGTCATTGTGCGAGTGTTTTATCAACAATAATTTTTATGCAAAGGAAAATAATTTTTAAGCCGATTCCGTTCGAGATAATAATTAAAATTTTTTGAACGAAATGAAGAGGAGAGGGTTTTTCATTCACTAGTTACATTTAATTAGAAGTAACGTGAAATTCAGTTGAGCGCAGCTCTTGCAAAGAAAGAAAATGATTTTTAAAGAGATTGGGCTTGAAAATGAGTGATGGACCCCACAAGAGATTCACACACAAGCAAATTAGGTGAGTATTCCATTATTCTTGCCAAAATAGACCCAACTTCCAACGGTCATTCTCATTCTTTTTTTTCTTTTTTTTTTTGGCAATATTTTTAATGAGAAAGTTATAGGGTTCTCTCTGGACAACTCATGCGTTCATTTGATTGAGAGGCTGTCACGTCACCGTTAATTTAATATCTGTCGGTTAGACTCATTATTATTATTATTTTTCATTTATATTTATATACGCTCACTCCATTCTAGAATAATGTATGGTCTTGGAGATTTAAAATTTTTTACATCCTCTTAAAAATTCCAAAATTAACTTTTTATTTTTGCTTTTTTTTTTGAAGGTAAAGTAAATTGTATTAAGAAGTAGGGCAAAATACATTCACACTTCCTAAGGTTTACTCTAATTATACATATATTTATAATTTGACAAAATCTATACTCACACCCCCTAAGGTTTAATACATGATTACACTCAACCCCTAACACTATATGTATGGTCTGTTTTATCATTATATTGACTCAAATGATATTTTTGACCTCATTTTTTTTTCCAATTAGACAAAGTTATTGTTACTTTCCTTTTAATCTTAAGATACACACACACATAAATGTATATATTGTTGCATCATTAAAAATATTTTACCAATTTTATTAAATATATTTTTAATATATGTTATATTACATATTTTACTAAAAAATAAATTTAAATAAATAAATAAATTCACTAAAATTACATATATTACAAATTGGAAAGGAAAATTTCAATTTAATAAATTTAATATATGTTATATTACGTATATTACTACATACGTAATATAACATATATTAAACTTACTTTTTTTTAGTAAAATAGGTAATATAACATATATTTAATAAAAATTGCAATATATATGTGTGTGTAGGGGGCTTAAGGTTAATAGGGAAGTAATGGTAAATTTGTTTAATTAAAAAAAGAAAATGAGGTCAAGAATGTCCTTTGAGTCAATAGAGGGGGTAAAACAGACAATACATATAGTATTGGAGTTGAGTGTAATCATGTGCCAAACTTAAATGGGTGTGAGTGTAAGTTTTGCCAGAGTATAAATATATGTGTAGTTATAACAAATTTTAGGAGGTGTGAGTGTATTTTGCCCATGAAGTATGAATGTACACGGCCAGAAGTGGGCCTGAAAAGCCCCATTTCAAACTCATGAAGTTTGAGCTCAAACTCCTAAAGCTCTAGAATAGTGGGAGCAATTTTAACAGACTACAACAAGCAATCTTTTGCCATTGATAAAGCAACAACAAGGGGATATCAACAAATATCAAACAACAGAGTGGCATCAATAGGTTGTGGAACTGTCGTGCAGTGACTGGAAAACACTAGTTCCCATTTTGAGGTATGTCAGGAGGTTTTTTTTGGTGGTCTGAGGAATGAGCTAGGGAGATGCCATTATGCTGTAAGTAGTTGAGATGCCTTGCTGTAATTGAAGTTGCAGAATTGAAGCTTATACTTGATGGTTTTAGAGATGGATCGAATGATACTTTGAGTGTTCGATGATTTGCCTCTGAGAAGTCTATTGTTCCTTTCTCTCCATATTGAGTAGACACATGCTCCAAGAATGAGTTTGTGAGAAAGATGCATTGGATGGTTCCATGTGGTGGAATTAAGCCCATGATAGTAGTGGTTGCCATTCAGAAATATTGCGGGTTGGGAGCTTACTAAGGGCAACAATCCAAAATGATGAAACAATGTTATGGAATATTAATTATGATTAAACCAAACAATATGAGACCAGTGAATGGGAGGTGGAATGATGGAGATAGTGAGCCAATTAAGTGATTGAAAGAGAATAGGAAGGGATAGATAGATATCCATAAGTATGAATCAGATTTGGATGGATTAACTGATGGTAGAAGGGAATGATTTCTTAGTTTTGGGATTAGTCTTTGAAGACAACTAGGAACAAACCACCATTCACCATTAGAGATGATTGATTCAACTGTAGCATATCTACCAATAGCTGAACTGAGGGTGTACAAGAATGAGGGAATGTGTTAACCAGTGGAGCATCTCCAAGCCATAAGTCTTGATGGGGTGTTGACTCTTAATATGAGACATGTGACGTGAAAAAGGAGAATACTTTGACTAGGGCTGGTTAACCCCAACTGAGAAAAGGAAGTTGAGGAGGTAGAGTTTTACTAGGACATACCTGTCGCTTGGTCGCTATAAATACTGGATGATTCATATACCAAGGTACGTAATTAATACCCTTTGAATTCCTTGACAGCTTTAGAAGCCCTTCCGATTTCTGACCTGATCGTCGAAGCGTAGTTGGCCGGTACAGCGCCGGTGCCCTTTCGATTACTCTTCTCTTGTCCTTTTTTATAGGTTGGCATTTGACCAGCTCGGGGTGGATTTTTGCTTCATCAGTTGGCACCGTCTGTGGGAACAGTCACAAAATTTGACTGTTCTACTTGAATCATACACGAAGTATGATGCACCTACAATCTGGGTTGGAAACTACGACCATACAGGACCCCCC
Organism: Cornus controversa; assembly: GCA_026545225.1. Classification (NCBI taxonomy): domain Eukaryota; kingdom Viridiplantae; phylum Streptophyta; class Magnoliopsida; order Cornales; family Cornaceae; genus Cornus; species Cornus controversa. The sequence goes on from CM048845.1 coordinate 73,378,329, forward strand.
TGTTGGCCACTATCCTCCAGTATAGGACCTTCCCGCCCGAAATGACTTTCCAGCCGTGCAAGATCCTCCTATAGGTACTGACCCTCCAACCGAACAGGACCCGGCGGCCAGCGCGTCCGCAGGTCATGGGGGCACGGAGCCTCTTAGACAGATGGGCTTTCTGGGGACACACCCCGAAGTCCCAAATGATCAGGGGCATGTTGCAATGTTGGAACACCAGGTCCAGAACTTAAATCAAAGTTTGGCTCAGTTGCTCCAACAAAATACAGTAATTCTGGAACGCCTCCCTCCTGTGGCGCCGGTGTCATCGCCAAGTTACCTAAGGCCTGTCGATCCTGAGGGGCACGATATTAGACGAGAAAGCGAAGTCCCAATGGAGGACGTAGCTCAGAGTCAAGTGAGAGGTGGGACAAATCACAACCGTTTAGTCCTGCCCAAAGGGAGCTAACCCCATGGAGATTTCAGACCTCTTGCTTATCACGACATGGAGATGCAAGACTTGAGAGCCAGGGTAGAAAACATGGCCCACGCCATAAGGGGGAAGGGTCTCGCCACAGTAGAGGACTTGGTCCAGCAAACCAACCTCCCTTTTTCTGCAGGGGTAATGAGCTGTCCCCTGCCCACTAGGTTTAAGATGCCCACAGTGGAAAGCTTTGACGGGACCAAGGATCCGCTGAATCACTTGGAAACTTACAAGGCGTTGATGCATCTTCAGGCGGTACCCGACGAGATCATATGCAGGGCCTTTCCCACTACCTTAAAAGGCTCCGCCAGGTCCTGGTTTAACAGTTTGAAACCAGCATCTGTGCGTTCTTTTAAAGAGTTGAGCCAACTATTTGTTGGTAATTTCATTGCTGCCTGAAGACATAGGAAACCTGCTACCTATCTTCTAAATGTAAGGCAAACCAAGGGGGAATCGTTGCGAGATTATATCAACTGATTCAACAGAGAAATGTTACAAGTGGATGCCTTGGATGATAAGGTGGCAGTTACAACATTTATGGGAGATCTATTGCCCTCTAAATTCCTATACTCTATTTCTAAGCACCCCCTCGAAAATATGTCCAAATTACTTATGAAGGCTCAAAAGTACATGAACGCCGAAGATGCCCTTGATGCCCGAAGGGAAAAAGGTGATAGCGACAAAAACGTGGACAGCAAAAGGGGAAGACAATCTAGCAGAGAGGAACGAAACCCCAAGTACAGCAGAGTGTCACAAGAACAGAATGATAAGACCATGCTCTATGACAGGGGATTTGGTTTCACCCTATTGAATGCGTCGATAAGTCAGATCCTCCTCCACATCTAGGACGACCCAGTAGTATCATGACCTCCAAAGTTAAAAACTAATCCGGCCAGAAGATCTCGTGATAAGTATTGTAGTTTCCATCGTGACCATGGCCACGATATCGATGAATACATAGCTTTGAAAAAACAGATTGAGAGTTTGATTCAAAGGGGCCAATTGCGGAGGTTTGTGGTCGACGGGGGGCAGAGAACACAAAATCATACGCAGGACGTGAATGAAGGCGCGACTTGCAAAAACCCTCCAATGGGGGAAATTAGAGTCATCTCTGGAGGAATCGGGGGTGGCGGAGAGTTTAATGCAGTTTGCAAGGCACATGCACAGAAAGTCAGAAATTTCTCTGAAGTCGGCGAGGTAAGCCAGTCACCCGCCAAGTGCCCTCGATTGGAAGACCAGATCATCACTTTTTCAGAGAAAGACGTTAGAGAAATTCACCAACCTCACGATGATGCCCTCGTGGTAACATTAATTATCGCCAATTTCACAATTAGGCGGGTTTTAATTGACATCGATAATTCTGTAGATATCCTTTTTGTAGATGCATTTGATCAAATGAAGATTGGGAGGGATAGACTCAAGCCTACTCAATCTCCACTCGTAGGCTTCTCTGGGGAGAAACTCCTTCCCTTGGGTACAATCGACCTCCCGATCACTACTGGTTCAAGCCCCAAGCAAGTCACCAAGATGGTAACTTTCTTCGTGGTGGACTGCCCAACCAGATATAATGTCATTCTGGGAAGGGCCACGCTGAATGCTATGAGAGCACTGACCTCTACTTATCACCTCCTCGTTCGGTTCCCCACCGAGCATGGTGTTGGGGAGCTAAGAGGAGATTGGGCCACTGCCCGAGAATGTTATGCCACCTGCATAAGGGAAAGGAAGATGTTAGAAACCCTGAACATTAAGGGGCTAGAAGTAGAAGAGAAAGAGGAGGTCCGTCATGCAGAGGCAATGGAAGAGCTAGTTGAGGTTGACTTGAATGAACAAGGTGCAGGAAAGAAGGTGAGCTTGGGGTCGTCACTCTCACCCACTTCTCGGGAAGAGATGGTGCGATTCCTCAGAACAAATGAGGATATGTTTGCATGGTCCCATGAGGATATGCCTCGGATTGATCCAACCATTGCCTTACATCGACTGAATGTCGACCCCGTTGCCAAGCCAGTCAGACAGAAAAGGAGAACCTTCGCCCTAGAAAGAAACATGGCAATTCTGAGGAGGTAGAGAAATTATTAAAGGCCAATTTTGTACGGAAAACTAATTATCCGAACTGGTTGGCAAACGTGGTGCTGGTTAAAAAATCCAATGGCAAGTGGCGCCTGTGTGTCGACTTTACTGATTTAAACAACGCCTGTCCAAAAGACAGCTTCCCCCTTCCCCGGATTGACATGCTAGTGGAAGGGACAGTGGGGTACGAGTGGCTTAGCTTCATGGATGTCTACTCGGGATATAATCAAATTCCAATGTGGCCATCAGACCAAGAAATGACGTCCTTTATAACAGAATAACAGAAAGGGGATTATACTGCTATACGGTGATGCCGTTCGGTCTAAAGAATGCCGATGCAACCTATCAAAGGCTGGTACATAGAATGTTTAAAGAGAAAATTGGCAGGAATATGGAAGTGTATGTTGATGACATGCTTTTCAAAAGCCAGAGGGCTACCAACGACTTGGTTGATTTACAGGAAGTCTTTGATGTCCTTCGAAGGTACAGAATGAAGCTCAATCCTAGCAAATGTGCTTCTGGAGTATCCTCTGGGAAGTTCTTGGGCTATCTAGTCAGTAAAAGGGGGATAGAAGCCAACCCGTAGAAGGTACAAGCTATCCTGGATACAAGATCACCCAGAACCGTTAAAGAAGTCCAAAGGCTCACAGGAAAGGTGGCAGCATTAAGCCGGCTGATATCCTGTGCTACAGACAAGTGTCTCCCATTTTTTCGGATCCTCTAGCGGGCCTTTGAGTGGACTCTAGAATGTGAACAGGCCTTGAGTGAGCTAAAGTAGTACCTCAGCTAGCCCCCGTTCTTATCATGCGCGTGTGTAGGAGAGGAATTGTACTTATACTTGGTTATCTCCCTTGCAGCAGTCAGTTCTGCACTAGTACAGGAAGAAGAGGGAGTGCAAAGGCCAGTTTATTATACCATCAGGGTGCTCCAGGGGGTGGAAGAAAGGTATCCCTCCACAGAGAAACTATCATTCACCTTGGTTACGACAACTAGGAAACTCAAGCTATACTTCCAAGCGCATACTATTGTGGTACTAACTGATCAACCGCTCCGACAAGTCCTCTTCAAACCCGAAACCTTTGGACGGCTTGTGAAGTGGTCTATGGAACTAGGAGAATTTGACATCCGGTACAAGCCGAGATCAGCTATCAAAGGCCAAGTGTTGGTAGATTTTATAGCTGAATTTACATTCCCTAGGGAAGAAAAGCAGGTTCAGCAGGAAGAGATGGAAAACCCAACCTAACAAGACAAGGATGACCTAATGGACCTAGATTGCACATGGCAATTATTTGTTGATGGATCATCGAACGCACAAGCCAGCGGCGCAGGGATATTAATTAGATCTCCAGTAGGGGAAACGTTCAAGTATGCCCTGCAATTCGGGTTCAAGGCAACAAACAATGAGGCTGAATACGAAGCCTTGATTGCTGGGTTAAAACTAGCTAGTGTTCTCAAGGTATGGCAGTTAAAAGCTTATACCGACTCCCAACTTATTGTCCGGTAGGTCAGTGCGAAATACGAGGCAAAGGGAACAAGGATGAAATCCTACTTGTAAAAAGTACAAGAGCTAGTTACCCACTTCCAGAAGTTTTCAATCATGCGGGTCCCCGGCAGTGAAAATTCTAATGCGGATGCTCTCGCTCGATTGGATATGGCACAAGAGGCCGCCCAAGGGGGTGCTTGTAGAGCGCATGGTGACGAGTGTAGATTATTAGATGTTTGTCGTTACTTTTCTACACTTCATACAAAAATAATAAAACCTGCAAAAACTTTACGAAAAATTGTATAGCAGTAAGCAGGGTCGAACCACTCTCAAGTGAGATTTCGAATGAGCTCAAATTCACACACTAATTTATGGAATAAAAATTATTATTTTTAAAACATTTTTTATTTTGGAATTATAATGAATAAATGAAACTATAATAATAAAATAAATCTTAAGGGAAGGGAATCCACCACCATGAATCCACATAAACAATTTTTCTAATATTCTTATCTAGTTTTTCCTCCAATAATCAATACACTTCACCAATCCAATTAGAACTTAGAAAGATGAAGAAAAATATGGAATAAAAAAGAATGACTTGATTATATATAAGAGAGACATTTCTTTACTTAATCTGATGCACATTGGCTAAGTAAATAGAGGTAGGCATTATTCGAATTACCATTATTTGGCAAACACGAAGAATCCTCCCTCTAATTTTAGAAAATAAGAATCCAGAATAGAAGAGTAGAAGAATGCTCTTGGGAGGAAAAATTAGACAAGAAAATAAAATAACTTACTTATATTTCATCATAGTGGCTTCATCATTCCCTTGAGAATTGTGTTTATAAGAAAAAGAAAAATGAATACAAAAAAAATATATTTACAACTACACTTTATTTTTTTCTATAATTTCTAACTCCCTTCACCATCCCCTAAGACCCCCTATTTATAGAGTTAAAGGGGAATAGTTTAGGTGGAAAAAATTTAAAATACAAAATTCAAAAACAAAAATTCAAAATACAAAATTTGAAATACAAAATTCAAAATACAAAATTCAAAAACAAAAATTCAAAATACAAAATTTTGAATTTAAATATCTAATATTTGATCTCCATATCTTTAATTTGAATTATGGACTGCAGACGTGGCCGTGCAAAAAAGTATTTTGCAAAGTTTTGAACTTGAGACCTCTTGTGAAGTAGATTGCACAGAATACCATCTCTCCTACAATTTTTCTGATGTTTATCTTTGGCTATATATATCCTTTTTAGGCCTTTTCCGCCACTTTTCTTCTTATTTGGAAATCAACCCCTATAAAACACAAAATGCAAAGATAAGAATATTTAAATAAAATAAAAGAGTAATTAAAGACTTATTTTGAGATATAAATTAACATGTTTTGTGCACTTATCACATGGACCACCCGAGTATAACAGAAACGATATCATGCAAGGTGAACCAAGTCACCTAAAGCATGGAATGGGCAGATCCGATTGTCAAATACATAAGGGATGGTGAACTGCCATCCGACAAGACAGAGGCACACAGAACAAGGATCAGAGCATCAAGGTATACCCTGATTGACGGAATCCTCTACAAAAGGGGGTCTCTTTGCCTTAACTACGATGTGTATCGACAGGAGAAGCTCAGCATGTCATGAGGGAAATCTACGAAGGGGAATGTGGAAACCATGCAGGGGGCAAGTCCTTAGCTCACAAGGCCATTAGGCAGGGATACTATTGGCCCTCTATATAACAGGATGCAATGAACTTTGTCAAGAAATACGAAAAGTTCCAACGCTTTGCCAACATCCCGAGTCAGCCTCCGGAAGAGTTGACATCGATAGTGGCCCCGTGACCCTTCGCCGAATGGGGAATGCATTTCGTCGGCCGTTTACCCATGGGAAAGGGGCAGACAAAATTTGTAATTGTAGCAGTTGACTACTTCATCAAATGGGTGGAAGTCGAGCCCTTAGCTACAATTGGGGAAATGAATGTCATCAATTTTGTGTGGAAGTCAATCATATGCAGGTTTGGTGTTCCAAAGGTCATTATCATGGATAATGCAAGGCAGTTTGAAAGCCAACAATTCCAAGACTTCTGCACCAAGCACGACATAAACCACTGATATTCCTCACCAGGCCACCCATAGGCCAATGGGTAGGCTGAAGTGGCCAACATGACGATATTTAAAATGATTAAGAAATGCCTGGATGACTCCAAATGAGCATGGCCAGAGCTGCTGCCAAGCATTTTATGGGCCTACAGGACCACAGTCAAAGTCCCCACAGGGGAGACGCCCTACTTCTTAGCTTTCGAAAGTGAATCGATTCTTCATGTTGAAATATGAGCGGTAACAAGTCATCAGACCAGGTATTATGACCCCATTCATAATGAGGAGGAGTTAAGAGCCAGTGTCGACTTTATTGATGAGAAAATGGAGCAACCGCAGGTACGGATGGCTGCGTACCAACAGACCATGTCCTGGTACTACAACACCAGGGTAAAGTAAAGGAGTTTTCAACCTGGTGATTTAGTCCTACGTAAAGTCACTTAAGCCACTAAACCCCCCGACACTGGAAAACTGGCTTCTAATTGGGAGGGCTCGTATAGGGTGGTCAGAACTCAAAGGCGAGGCACCTATTGGTCGGAAACCTTGGAAGGAAAACAGTTGGGCCATCCTTGGAATGTCGAGCATTTGAGGAAGTTCTATCAGTGAAGTCTCTTTTTTCATGACTTATTCTTTGTTAGTTCTCGTCCCATCTTCTTTATTTCTAGCTTGCATCTACTGTCAGCAAGTATTATTGCAGAGGTCGGCTTTATTGCCAAGCCTCAAGTGTTATTTCAGAGGTTGGCTTTATTTCCAAAATCTCAAAATAGGATTCTTGTTCATTTCCATTTTTCTTTTGTAAATTTTATTATGGAATGTCAATGGAAAGTGTTATTCATTTCAAAACGTGCTGTTATGTTCAGAATGCAAATCCCTACGGGGACACACCTCCACGGAGGGCCTTTGAAGAAAAAGGCGGGATGGATTAATTCCAAGAAAAAAACTAACCTACGGGGGCAAAACCTTACGGGGACACACCTCCGCGGAGGGCCTTTGAAGAAAAAGGTGAGACGGATTAATCTCGAGAAAAACACTACCCTACGGGGGCAAAATCCTACGGGAACACACCTCTACGGAAGGCTTTTGAAGAAAAAGGCGAAATGGATTAATCTTGAGAAAAATACTACCCTACGGGGACACACCTCTAAGGAGGGCCTTTGAAGAAAAAGGCGGGATGGATTAATCCTGAGAAAAATATTACCCTACGGGGGCAAAACCCTACGGGGACACACCTCCTCGGAGGGCCTTTTACGATAAAGGCGGAATGTGTTAAAATTCTAAGAATGTATAGAACCTCGTGCTACAAGAATTACTCCACAAAATAAATCATATTTCAATAAGAAAGAAATAGACGACTCCTCATTGATTGAAAACAGAAAGATATAGGGAGCCTTTACAAAGGAGGAGCATTACATGGTACCAAAAGAAAAGACACAGAATCAGGCGTTGGGGTCTCCAAGTTGTAAACTGGAGAAGTTCATATCAGGCCATTGATCCTGTGCCACCTCACAAAAATACTCAAACCCATCGATGTACGACTGGTTGAGGGCCTTATCAAAGTCAGGTGAATCCTTGAAATGCTCAACAACTAATTCTTTAATCCCGGGTAGGTTAGCGTTCCATCAGGCCATCTTTTCCCGTCCATGATTGAGCTGAGAGTTAAGGGTGTCTATCTCTTCGCCGTGTGAAGCATATGAAGCACGAAGGGTCTCCAGCTCTGAATTGAAGGTAACGTGCTCACTGACAAAGGAAGCGCGTTCCGCGACGAAGACGGTTCTCTACTTCTTTAGTTCTTCCTCCGTCCATAAGAGGAGATTGGAAAGACCATGGGCAATAGTCAAGCCCTATTTAGCATATGCGAAGGAATACGCAGTTAAAAAGAGAAAGAAAGTGAGAACTCAAATATAACAGGAGAAGTAGGGATGCATCTTAGCCATATTGACCAGCAGATAACCAGCAGAGGAAGGAGAGTTAATAGCATTCACTCTCTCAAGATCGCCCAGAAGAACAAACTCCCGGGCTTTTTTTATAGCAAAGGCTGTATCTGACAGTAGCGATCCGGTGTGGCTGGCAACCGGGGTCAGCAGCCCGGTATGACTGGTAGCAGGAGAAAATGATACGTGCGAACTACTACCACCGCCAAAGAGTTGCGTTGCCGGTACCCCGAATGTGCTTGGGTCCGGCAGAGAACCACCCGCAAACAGTTGGGTAGGAGGCACCCAAACAGGCCGGGGCCCGGAATTAGAGCGCTCATAGCCGCAGAGAGGGGGGAGTACCCAATGGAAGGAAGGGAATACAAGTCCCCACCTGCAGGTGGACCAGTATTCCTGATAATTAGGGGCCACCGTGGTTTTTTTTGAGTAGAGGGGGAGGAGGACGACTCAGCACCCTTTCCCTTTGCCAACGTGAGAATGTCTCTATCTGGCCTCCTCTGCGATCCTGTGAATTTGAGCATAAAATCGTGTTACACGATTCATTAAAGGAGAAAGGAAGGAAGAGAAAAACCATTAGGTTACCTCGCCTATTTTTAGCTATACAAATAGGATAGCTCATCGTACTCAACCCTGCATCCGAGGTCAAGACCATCGCATCCCTCATTAGGAGCTTAAAAATGATGTCCAATCTGTCTTCTTCTTCGCGGCTCATAGCCGGCTCAAGCCTAGCAGCTGGAAGATGAAAATAGGTCTTCGTGAAGCATGGTAAAGGAAAAGTGGCAATAGTATGTGTAAAGAAAATAGGAAGTAGAAAGAGCTCACCTGCCGTGCTCCCAGCAGTCCAGGTACGAGGGATGCAGAAGGGAGGGAGCTCCCAGTTTCCTGAAATAAAAAAGAAACATTTTTTCTAATTTTTTATTTGTGGGCTGTTGTCAAGGATCACCAATCCTCTGGCCAGGCCTCTTGCGCCACGAGATCGGCTTTGTATGTGATGCCAGTCTTTGCTCTTTAGAAGGGTGCAACAGGAAATGAACTCATCAATGGTAAGCTGAGGAGTGAGTTTGGAAGACTCTCACAACACCAGGGTAGCCATGATAATACGCCAAGATTTGGGCGTCAGTTGAGAGGGGCAGAGATTAATTGCCTGAAGCAGCTCTTTGGTAAAGTTCGGAATATAGAATCGAAGGCCTGGGAGGAAATGACCTTCGTAGAAACATGTTTCTCCGGGGCAAATAGAGTACGCCCTCTCCTCAAGCAGGGGAGCCCTAGCCACGACTCCCTCCGGAAAGGAATACGAAGTCGCCAGCTCCTCCACTTTAGACTCTATTATGGTGGAGCTAATATCCTGGCATTTGCAGTAATCCCAGTTTTCTGGGGGATTATTTGTCGAGGGTGTGATCAATAACGTGCAAGCAACGAGAGAGAGTGTGTGTGAAAGTATTAGGCATGAGCTATTAAGTTGATGCAAATATGAATGAAGAGGAGAATGCTGAAATATGCAATGCATACTAGTCCCCAACGTTTTTTTCTAACGGTCATAAGGAGCAAGGCAACGACTAGCAAACCAACGGTCACAAGACCGGGCGCGGAGCAAGAGGACGTACAAGGCCGGGCACGGAGCAGAAGCACGGTACAAGCCAGGCGCTAGGCCTAGGTCGGGCGCTGCTCGGGCTGGGCTCGCACCAAAAAAAAATGGTGTGTGTATGTGTTCTTGATACTTGACAAGTGACTCTCATGAACAGGGGGCATCTGATGGGGTGGTTGACTCCTAATATGAGACATGTGACGTGGAAAAGGAGAATACTTTGACCAGGGTTGGTTAACCCCAAGTGAGAAAGGGAAGTTGAGGAGGTAGAGTTTTACTAGGACACGCCTGTCACTTGGTCGCTATAAATACTGGACAATTCATATACCAAGGTACGCAATTAATACTCTCTGAATTCCTTGACAGTTTTAGAAGCCCTTCAGATTCCTCGGAGCGTAGTCAGCCGGTATCGCACCGGTACCCTTTCGATTATTCTTTTCTTGTCATTTTTTACAGGTTGGCGTCTGACTAGCTCGGGGTGGATTTTTGCTTCATCAAGTCTAATTAACCATAGTGATGCTTGATAATTTGAAAAAAGTATTTAAAATCTACTAATAATTCATTCGAGTGTATAATTTTGTATATTGATTTTCAAAGGGACAGTTGGCATTCCAAAATAGAAAAGAAAAAAGCACTTACGTACTGGGCAATCTGCAAAAAAAATAAAAAAAATCCCATGACTATCTCTCATTGGCAAAAAAAACCCCTTACGTATTTTTTTTTCCCGCAAAAAACCCCTCTCAACTAATGGAATCCTCATGAGGAGGTAATTTTGGCGAAAATGCCCCTCTGGATTTAGAAAATGAAAGAAAATGCAAAAAAGAAAAAATAAAAGTCAATCTCTTCACAATAAAAGAAATTAAAAAATATTAATAAATAGTACTTTATTCTTTGAATGACCTTGTTATCAAATTTTAATAATACCATTAATTCATATATTTTGATAAATATTTTCATGTTAATTTTAAATCTATCAAACTTTCAACTTTATCCTTTATAATTTGTAATTGTAAATTTTTACAATTTTTTGAATGTTAATGTTGATTTTTAATTTTCTCTAAAGAAATTTTATTTATCCTCTAATATTGCAAAAAAAAATTATTTCAAAGACATTGAATATTATTATCCTCTCAGAAGTTATTGAATATTTTATTCCAAAAAGAAAAAATATTATATTAAAATGCAAAAATTTTCAGTGGTAGGAATTTAATGCTCTCACTCAATTGATGAACAATGAACAAATGCTCACTCAATTGATGAACAATGAACAAATGCTCACTCCAATTGTTGAACAATGAACAAATGGTAAAAGACAAGTTATTTATTCCTTTACTGACTCGGACTACATACTTATATATATATATATATATATATATATATATATATAAAATTCTACATTTGTATATATATAATTCTAGTTTGCGACCCAGACAATATGATCCTCGGGAAGGAAATGGCAGATAGGAACAGTCCCTGGTTTAACCTTGAGCACTTGGAAGGCCAAATGCTTGGGGTTCCATTGTGATGTATCAGTGTGGCATACTGCTACTGCTTTAGCTTTTGTCCCGTCTGCGCCCACCAAGGAAGCGATGTATGCTTTGGTGGCATGTGTTTTGTGGCAGTAAAACACAGCATATGCATAGTTTTGCTTATGGCACACCACTTCTTCCTCACCTCCCATCTTCTTCGTTCCTGCAATGTTATACTTCTGGAGTTGAGTTTCTTTTTCCACCACTGTTGAGATTGCCTGAACATTATTTCCGAGCTTGGATGTGGTGAAGTCTACCATTGACTCCAACGAAGTCGTGCAATACTTCTCCTCTCCTATAATTCCTGGTTCCTCGCACTCTTTGATTGTCTTCTTAATTATCTCAGCCTCCATCGAGTTGGGTTTTACCGAAAAGTGATTCAGAATTTCTTGCATCTTATTGGAGGAGAAGGGTATTGATTCAGCAACCTGACGAGGTAGGAAAGTAGCTGCATTCGTGCTTTTTGTGAAGTGCAAGTTCATTGTGGTGCCTGGCTTCATGTCCTTCTCCAAGAAGAAAAGAGCTACGTTTGGGTTGTCATGAAGTTGAGTCTCAGTAGCAGCATACAGGTAATTAAATGGGTCTGGTCCTGGTTTTACTCCAACATATACAGGTTTTCCATTGTGGCCTGTGTTCACCGACACGCCTCCATTGCCAACACCGACACTGGTTCCATACTTTCCACTGTTAACGCCTTTGCCTTTGCCTCCCCCCACGTTAACATTGGTGCCGCCTCCTGCGTTTCCTTTCCCTGCACCAACGTTTACACCGCCTTTCCCTACCGCCACTGAAGTGCTCTTGTCTTCAATCCATTCTGCAAATTACCAACAAGAAAAATTAATATGCCATGCACTGCACTGCTGTACATACATTAATTATTGAAAGTAGAGGTTTAGAAGATTCTAAAACAAACCAGGGTGCAGAAGATCCGTGACAGCTTTTGGCATAGGAGTGTTTGGCAACACCGACTTCCAGTAAGCTTCAGGAGTTTGAGCTGCATGGCTTGTCACCAGTGCCAACTGCAACAGAATGTAGAAATGAACTCTCATTAGCATGTCATTTTGTTTTTACAACAAACAAAAACAAAATATATATAAAACTACTATGGTGCACTTGTAATTGAAAAATGAAATGATTTTAGATCGTAAATAGTAAAAGACATTTTGAATCACAATTACTTTTTTAACAACTTTGAACAGTTAGATATGATTTTTTTTTTTTTTGACCTAATTAGGCCAAGCTTCTATATATATATATATATATATATATATAGATATATATGAAAGTGGCCTTGGTGCAATAATGAGCAAGCCTCCCCTGTAACAACGGCTAGAGTCTAGTCACTGAAGTAGCCCTTATTTATGTAAATAAGTATATTTCATATATAAGAGAAACAAACACGGAACTCAAAAAAATGTTATTTTTTTTCTTCTTGGTTTTGAGGTTTGTGGATGTTGAGGAGCTCACTGAAAGAAATGCGAAGATGGGTAGGAAATGGAACTCCATTAAAGCTTCTTGTTCAAGAGAGAGAGAGCTGGCTATATGATATGAAAGAGATTGTAGCAGAAGCTGAAAGCAAAGATTACATGGAAAGAAGAGATCAGTGGGTTGCATTATTTATAGCTAGTGAACGTCCGTCCGTCTAGAATTTAGAAATATGCTACTATACAAAAAAAAGCAACACATCACCTGTATTTATGACTCCTTTTAATTATCTCAACTGTCTCCTGCCCACTAACATTAAATTTGGTGTGAAAATTCGTATTCTCGTGTCGTGTCGTGTCATCTCGATTTATAAATATTTTAATAAATAGTTTAATTTTAATTTGATTTATTTAATAATCGTATGAGAGATCCTCAACACTAACACAACCCGTTTATTAAACGTGTTACTTATGCCAACTCGTGTAATCCGTTTAATAAACATGTCCTGTAATAACATTTTTAATCCGTTTAACTTATATCATATGAGTTTTTCTACCCTTAAAAATTTCTCTGAAGATTATATAGAAAATGAAGTAAATCTTATTCTTGCGTTTTAATACTACATTAGTCCTGTAAACAAACAAATAGATTACAAATAATTACAATACATATAACTATGTATATATAAGTTTGTATAAAATCATAATATATGAATAACTCATGTCGTAATCGTGTCACGGGTTAGACAGTTTAAACCCAAATCTAACTCAATTTTTGCGTGTCGTGTTCGTGTCAACGCATTTATTAAACGTGTCAGCTTACTTCAAACCCAAACCTGCTTAATTCGTGTCGTGTTATCATATCGTGTCTAATTTTGTCACCTCTAATTAAATACAATTATGCCAAATGTTACCTGGTGGAAAAATTGCAGTTATATATGCCAAATGGCACTTCACAGAGAGAGAGAGGGGGAGGTGAGTAGGGATGGCAACGAGGCGGGGCTGATTTTGCCTTCCCCATAACCGAAATCGTTTAACTTTCCCTGCCCCGTCCCCACCCCTCAACCGTGTATAAACGGGGCGGGGCGGGGCGGGGTGGGGCGGGGCGGGTTTTGACTTCCCCATTCCCATAACCGTTTAACTTTCCCAGCCCTGCCCCGCCCCGTTTATACATTTTTTTTAATGCAAATTTTTTTATAATAATAAATCTGATATTTTGATACATATACACCAAAAACACACATTTAGGTATTTGCAACACAATGGATAATATTGAGTCATCTATTACTGATATAATAAAATTGTATAGTTGTATGATATATATAATATTAATATTTTTTTTATACATTATTAATATTTTCTTTATATATTATATATATAAGTATAAATATATATATATTTAAACGGGACGGGTACCCGTCGGGGTAAGGTCTTACCCCCGTCTCGCCCCGTTTAAACGCGGATTATTTTCTCTAACCCCATCCCCACCCCGTTTCCTTAAACGATTCCGTAAACGAATTTTAAACGGAACGAAACGGGACGGGTACACGATAGGGCGGGGCAGAATGCCATCCCTAGAGGTGAGTGTCGTATTGATGTCAAAGACAGAAAATATGGGACTCTCTGGCTTAGTGGAGTGAGTGCGTGAACGTTTGAAAAATTGGCATATATCTTCTTAATGGCTTGGATTTTTTGATTAAATTTTTAATGCGTTCAACTCTGGATCTAAACAACCAACTACCCAGTATTTATTAGGGTTTCGAAGGGAGTTGAGAGTTTACATCTTGGACGATTGCATAAAATACAATTTCGGATGCAATTGAAAAATGTTTCGAGATCTATGAATAAAAAAGAAAGAAGAAAAAAAGTCTTGAAATTAATTTCTCATTAGAAGAAGAACTCTTAAAATAGCTTATATTATCTATTTTTTCTACTCTTTCATCGCACTTTTTTTTTTAAGTAATGATGTAATTCTCTCCAAGAACTACTCATTCACTCACCCTTGAATATTATTTGTTTAGATTTTATGATTTGTCTTTTTAAAAGAGACAGTTGTGTTTAATTTTATTATCTACAATGTAAATACAATAAATAAATTTAAATTATTATGTCATGAGTCTTATAATACATATTAAATATAAAAAATTACAGTATTTCTCAAAAGAATCCACGCAACCCATGGTCATTCTCATTCATCTCTTTTTTGGCAATTTTTTAAATGAGAAAATTACAGGTTCCCTCATAACATGACAACTCATGTCCTTCACTAGATTGAGTGGTTGTGAGTCACACTCTTAATTTAATACCCGACGGCCAGAATTACTTATATATATATATACTAGTGTATGCCCGTGCCTACGGCACTATCGCGCACTCGTCACCGTAACCGTTAGATGAAGTGATTGTGAGCCGTTGATAGCGAAAGACATTTTGGACCGTCAGATTCAAGCTTAAATGTAATATAGATATATATACTCACTTCGTCCTAGGATAATGTATGTTTTTGGAGATTTTAATTTCTAAGGAAAAAAATGCACACGGTCTTCAAAATTCCAAAATTAACCTTTCAAGTCTAAAAAATTACATTGTTAATTTGAAAGGTCTTCAAAACCTAATAATAATTTAGTAGAGTACACAACATAAAGTTCATATTGTACTATTTAACCATTTATTTAATTAAATTGTAGACACTTAAATATTTACAATTTACGGAACATTAAGTGTAAAAGATCCCATTTAAAAAAGTAAAGTAGCATGTAAAGATTGACTAAGCCTGTTGAAATAAAAGATGACATTCAAAGAGATATGAAGATGGTTTTTCAATGCAAAAAAGAATGAGACAATAAAATTATAAATCATAATTATAAGGATGACTTTATATGCAGAATCCATAAATCTTATCTCATTTTACTTAATTATTATTATTAATAATTAATTTGTCAACTCATTATCCAAATATATAGGAAAATGCTAGTCTAGTGTATTATGGGCTGGCCCAAGCCCAACATGATCTCGACAAATATTGCTTCAATTGGGCTTTAGCCTCAGATAATGGGATTACATTGGGTTGACCTTAATTCAACCAAGACTACTTAATTTGTAGCCCAAATTAGAGAAGCAAATAAATTTGAATTTTTTCCACTTGGTGAAGATCGAGCCATCTGTGGAATAAATCTCTAAATACTTATTGATGTATCATATATTTTGTGCTATTTCAGATTATTATATTGGCGGTTATATATATATATATCTATATATATATATATATATATTAATAATTCTATTCCCCAACCAACTCATTGAAAAGTGGTTATATTATCAGCATTCATCTTTTATGTGGTACAAGTACTGTGATGTAATTTGTCTTTTGCAACTAAAATGCAAGGTTTCAATTTACGGACATTGGTATATAAGTGAGTAGATTAAGTCAAGTACACCTACAATATTTTGAGAACCACAAGGAAGAAAGAATAAATGATGTGTGGAGTGGGTTAACCCTACGATGGATGAAAAGCCATTTGTCATTTGATTTAAGTTTTCTTAAATGAAGCTCGGTGTGATATGAAAGTCAATAATAATCAATCCTTAGTTTGTCTGGCATGTGGAAACAAGTACTCATTCTACTTTTGTTTTCAAACCTCGGTGTATATGTGTTCTCCTTTTTGCCAACACTTGTTATGGTGGCGTGTTACTATTAGTCCAGAACAAATGGGTCCGAGAGTACCTAATAATTTCTCAGGTGATTGAAGTTGTTCGGCAAATCGTGTTTTACCTTTAGTACCTATATGCACACATAAGTGTGTCAATGTTATAGTGTCTGACATAGTTCATCATCATTATCATTCTTACCTTTATTTCGTAGAAACGGGGTCAACCATTTAAATTCTCTTTTTTCACTCTCTTTTTTTTTTTTTTTTTTTATCATAGGTCACCTCTTATACTAGATTTAATTTTTTGCAATCATTTCTTGTCACTTCGTTCCATGATAGTTTGGTTGACCTTTTTGTCTCTTACTCTTTATGCAAATCAAATTTTCTCTTCTCACAACAGTATTTGTGGGTCGGCATTGAATGTGGCCACACTACCTAAGTCTACTCTCTCTTATTTTCTCGTTAATAGGCGCCACGCCTAGTCTCTCTCTAATCCTTTGATTATTAATCTTATCTTTCCTAGTTACTCCTAATATCCAATTTAACATCTGCATTTCAGTCACATACATGCGTTGTTCATGTTTCTTTTTTAGAGCTCAACATTCCGCCCTATTCGTGTTATTAGTGTCCAACAAAGTTGCTTTAATTTATTGGTTGGAGACTGAGTGACCACCCAGGAGGTCACGAATTTGAAACAATGAAACAACCTCTTCGTATGTGGAGGGAAGGCTACGTACATTTGGCCCTAGTGACCACCCATCTTAACTATGTATGGAGAAAAAAATCTTGATCTTTGACGGGGGCTTGGTTTGATGCATGTGCTGCATATTAAGATATTGGATCTGGATTGATCCGATTCGAATCTGATAAGGAAAATATGCGATCCAATAATGCGATAGATTATTTTTCATTGAATCCATACCTAATTATGCAGTTGATCAAATATTTGATTTGATAACTCAATTTGTTAAGGGGTGTAATTTTTGTTAAAATTTCAAAATATAAATTAGAAAAAGTAAAGAAAGAGAGAAACCACAAAACATGAACAGAAAGACAAGAAAAATTAGACAATTGATTCTTAGTTAAAAAAAAAAATAAAGGGAGGAAAAAAATTAATAGTCGGAATAAATGAATTAAAAAAAAATTAAAATAATTAAGAGTTCCAATACTATACATTATTAACCACTATGTAAATAACAATTTTGATTATTTTTTTCATCGAATGCACACCAATTGAATGATCGATAATATACAATATTATATTTGGTCGGATCAGATTATTATCGGATTGACCAGTATATAATTTGTTAATTTAACATATTATCGGATTCGAATTGTTAACGGATTATCAAATTAAATATTATCCATATCCAAGTTATTGGATTGAATTCCGATCAGATGGTAAAGCTAAGGGGAGACCAGGGCCAAAACTCTACAAAGGTCCAAAATAACGATTAAAATTTAAGAGCCCAAACGGGAAGCCCAACTCTTTAGACCAGCAATTTGAAAACAGGACCGTTGGTTTCCGGAACTCGTTCTTTAACAGTAGCTAATTTGCGAATACGGTGACCACAGAAGGGTCAACAACTCTAGGATCGAGCAGCCGAGAAGGAGATGTCAGGAGGATGAATAATTGAAGGAGGGAGGTCTTTTTTTTTTTTTTTTTTAGTGATTGATCCCATAAATTTGCAGCCCAATTGATGATGTCAGACCATGTAGAGGATGAGTATTGGAACTTGCAGAGCTTTTGGAAGTGGTTCCATATTACAGAGCTAAAGGAGCATTGGAAAAATAGTTGGTTGTGGGTTTCAGCAGCTGCAAGGCATAGGCAACAGGCATTTGGAGTGATTTTCTTAGAGTGGCATGGTTTATCAAGAGTGAATAGCTTGCCAAGTGCAACAAGCCAGACTATGAAGGTATATTTGGGGATGTGTGGATTATTTCAGAGCAAGTGAGTCTAGTTCAAGGGATTTGGTGGAGGGTAGATTGTATTAGTGGTTAGGTTTAGGTAAAAGGTTGGCATGTTAATCCACAAGAATGAATCAGGTTGTGTGATGCTTATGGGAGACAGTGCAGAGGGATCTCTGAGTTCAGGTAGAAGCCTTTATATGTTTGAAGAAATGGACCAACAACCATTGTTAATTAGTGAGCTCACTTTGGCCTCTCTATTAGGGGTAGTGCTAAGGGCTAGTTTGGTACGCTGGAATGGAGGTGGAATGGAATGGTCATTCCAATTCCACATTTGATTCTCTTTCTCTCGCTTGTTGTGCTACATTAGATCAAATGAAATGCCATTCCAAGTCATTCCCTTGGAATGCTCATTGCAACAAAACCATTCCACTTCTTAAGTCATGGAATGGCCATTCCATTCCCACTTAGTATTAAAATCATCCTCTCTCTCTCTTCATTAATGCATCTCTCTCTTTTACAACTCACTCTAGAATATATATATATAAAATATTAATTTTTTGTTTGTATAAAAGATTATATTAATTTTGACTAGAAGAAAAATACGGATTATATTTTGATTTATAAAGTTTTAATTGAATGGGTAATTAAATTTCTTTTTTTCACATGGTAATTAAATTAAATTAGCTAAATGTTATATTTTTAAAACTGATTCTATTTTATATAGAAAAATAAAACATGTTAGAAGGTAATACCATTTCATTCTTACATCATTCTCTACGTGTAACCAAACATTAGAATGAGAATGATCATTCCATTCTATTCTCATTCTCATTCCATTCCTGACTTCATTCCATTCGCACTTCATTTCATTCCAGCGTACCAAACTAGCCCTAAGAGTGAGTGGATTTGCAACTTTGTTTACTAGTGGTCCACAGTCCAGCCATGAATCAAACCACAAGAAGGTAGAAGATTCATTACCAATTTTCACAGAGATGAGAGGCCTGGCCAATGACCTAAGTTGCAAGAGTTGTCTTAGTGACCATGAGCAGTTTACAGGTATGTTGACATCCCAGAAGCTTTTTTTGTTTCACAATGGTCAACTAAAGCCATTTAGACCATAAGTTGTTTGGAGATTTGAAGAAAAACTAGATGTGTTTAATCATAGTTGCTCTATTGAGAGAGAAAATGTTAGGTAGTTCCAAACCTCCATAAGCCTTGGGTAAGCAAATGTTGAACCATGCAACCTTGCAGTGCTTCTTTGATGTTCGAGAATGTGACCATAAGAATTGTCTGATCAAAGAATTGATTGATGAAGTGACATTTTTAGGCAGGATGAAGATGTTCATCTGGTAGAGCTGCAAACTGTAGAGGACAGATTTGCAGAGTTGAAGTTTGCCAGCATAGGAGAGGTTTTTGCTTGTCCAATGAGTGATTCTATTTGAGATTTTCTCAACTAAGGTTTTGCAATCAGTGGTGCTCAGGCTGAGGAAATGAGGGGCACACCAAGATAGTTAAATGGAAGTGAGCCAATGTTAAAATGCATGAGATCAGCAATGGCTTGTTGTATGACTTCATTGACTCCTGAGAAAAAGATTTGAATTTTCATTGAGTTAGCACAGAGACCTGAAAAAGAGTAAAAAATATCAATTCCTTCTTTGATAATGTTCATTGCATTAAGACTTCCATGGAAAAATAGAAGTAGGTCACTGCAAAAATGAGGTGAGTCAAGGCAAGGGGTTTACATTTCCAATGATGAATGAAGTCGGGGTTATTTGAGGTTACCTTGGTAAGAATGAGTGATAGAACCTCCATTGCAATGATAAATACAAAGGGGGAAAAGGGATCACCTTGTCTTATCCCTCTTGAGCATTTGATGTATCCATGGCTTTCACCATTTAATGAAATAGAGAATGTAGGTGTGGTGATGCGGAGTTCAATCCAATTGATGCAGCAAGGTTGAAATCCCACGAGTTTAAGGTAGTCTAATAGGAATTCCCAGCCAAGGGTATCAAATGTCCTCTTTAGATCAACTTTAAGAGCACATCTTAGTGGAGTGGAGTGTCTGTGATAGCCTCTAAGTATCTCTTGAGCAAGAAATATGTTGTCTGCAATTCTTCTTGATTTGATGAAGGCATATTGAGAGTAATTGATGAGGGGTGGAAGGATAGGTTTGATTTTATTGGCCAGATGTTTGGATATACACTTGTAGAGTGGATTGCAGCATGCAATTGGCCTGAAGTCATGGACTGTGGAAGCATTTTGTATCTTGGGGATAAGGGCAAGCAAGGTTGAGTAAATCTGCTTCAGCATTTTTCCAGAAATGTAAAAATCTTTTATTGCAGCTATGGTATCCTGTCAAATAATATGCCAACACTTTTTGAAGAAACATGATGTATACCCATGAAGGCCAGGGGATTTTTCATTGCCAAATGAAAATAGGCATTGCTGAATTTCAATATCAGTTGGTTAGGTCACTGTAATCCCTCGTGTTTAAGGATTTGAGCAATGGTTTCAACTACTTCAGTTTTTGTGACTTTAAACATGGGAGTACCCATAATTGGTGTGATCCATATTTGTTCAACAAGAGGAAAGAGAGAAGGATTGCTTGCTAGAAAGTTGAAAATTTTAAATGGCAGGGTTCTAAATGGTGATGGAGGGCCAGGGGTGACAGTGACAAGGCAATGGTCAGAGATGCTTGGTGGAAGGAAGGTGTATTTAGAGTTTGGGAAAATAGAGTGCCAGTAGTGATTGATCAGTGATCTATCAAGCTTCCTAGATATATTTGCAGGACCAAAACTTTTATTTGACCAGGTGAAGAATATACCTGAGAAGCTTAGATCTTCCAGACCAATGGTGGTGAGGCAGTCCTTGAAGTCAGCCATTTCTGGAGTCCATCTGATGCATCTTCCATCCCTCTCATTGATATTTAGCACTGTGTTGAAATCTCCCATTAGCAGCCATGGTTGATGGTGTATGAATGAAAAGTGAGAAATGAGATTGTACCAAAATCTTTATCTTCCCAATATGGAGTTGAAGGCATAGATGAAGGATGTGTGGAAAAGGGATTTGGTAACCAAATTACGTACAAGGCATGATCAGTTTCATGCAAGATTTGGATGGAATACATAGAGGTATTACAGAGAATTTAAAAGTCTTCCACCATCAGAGCAACTGTAGTTGTGAGGAAGGGTCCACATGGAGTTATTAAAGCCAACAATGTTCTTGAAGAGAGGGTCAATATTGGAGCATTGAATTTTGGTTTCCAATTGCCAAGATACCAATCCTGTTGTCAAACAAAAAATTCTTGATCTCAATTTGTTTAAGAGGGGAATTGAGGCCCCTTATGTTCCAACTTGAAATGATCATTTGGAGGTTGATTGATAACTGATTAGACCTCTAAATCCTTTAAGGGTATACTTAGGTTGTTGATTTTTCTCTTTGACTTTGCCCTTTGGCTTTACTTCTTAGAACTCTGCTTTTCCCTTTCTTCTTACTGCTAGATTTGATACCCAAGGAAGAGAAGGCCGACTTAGCTTCAAAACTCCCATTGTTGGTTGACAGAATCAATGTCGTCAGAGTCAGCACATGCAAGTTCATCAGTATCATCAACATCATTTCTGGGAAGAGCTTGGTGAGTATCATTGTGGGGGTCCATAGAAGAGGATCGGAGTGTGCATTAGAGCTAGAAGACACAGGAAGGATGACATTACTGTTTGCCCATCTTGTATCAGTATCATTATCATTATCACTTTGATGATCATCATCATCATTGATTCCAGACAGAGCCTCAAATTGGTTGGTTGAATGGAGGGGAAGATCGAGCAATATCATATCGATCATCATCCTTGTGATGGTCATCATTATCATTGACTTCAGAAAGGACCTCAAAATGGTTGATTGCTTTTTGTGTGTGATGTGGGAGATGGAAAGTGTTGGTTAGAGGTTTATAAGGTGATAAGTCAACTTAATTAGCTAGTCATTACTTTTTAATTAGATTGTTGTCTAATGTAACATTTGTTACGGGAGGCACGCACTCTGCCATAATCAAATAGTGAAATAGCATGCACCAAGATGAAAATATACATATATCCATCTCTTATTCTATAATTAATATATATGATACATCACACACCAGATACTCAACTAGTTCCAGATACGTACTCTCTTATTCTATATGTCTGTATACAGTGTAAGCTGACACAACTAAGTTAAACAAACACGAAATGAGAGGACGTACGGAACATACTAATGGGTATTGTGTACGTATGTTTTGCAGAATATATTCTAATTAGCAGCAGCAATCCAGACGATAGCATCCCCCTCAAGGAAATGGCAGATAGGAACAGTCCCCGGTTTAACCTTGAGCAGTTGGAAGGCTGAATTCTTGGGGTTCCATTCTGATGTATTATTGTGGCACGTTGCTACTGCTTTAGCTCTTGTTCCGTCTGCACCCACCAAGGAAACGATGTACGCTTTCGTGGCACGTGTTCTGTGGCAGTAAAACACAGCATATGCATAGTTTTGCTTATGGCACACCACTGCATCCTCAGCTACCATCTTCTTTAAATTTAAATTTAAATTTGTTCCTGCAATGTTATACTTCTGGAGTTGAGTTTCTTTTTCCACAGCTATCGACATTACCTGAACATTATTATTTCCGAGCTTGGATATGGTGAAGTCTATCATTGACTCCAAGGAAGTCGCGCAATACTTCTCCTCTCCTTTAATTCCAGGCTTCTCGCACTGTTTGACTATTTTCTGCATTATCTCAGCCTCCTTGGAGTTGGGTTTCACCAAAAAATGATTGAAAATTTCTTGCATCTTATTGGAAGAGAAGGGTATTGATTCAGCAACTTCACGAGGTAGGAAAGTAGCTGCATTCGTGCTTTTTGTGAGGTGCAACTTCATCGTCGTGCCGGGATTAAGGTCATTTTCCAAGAAGAAAAGAGCTACGTTGGGGTTGTCATGAACTTGTTCCTCTGCATCACTAGCAGCATAGTACCCTATAAATTTGCTGTTTATGTTAACATCGGTGCCGCCTCCTTCTTTTCCTTTCCCTGCACCAATGTACGTTTACATTTCAGGTGAAGTTGCAATTCTTTACCCTCCATTTTTTCTACCATGAAATAAGGGGAGTGAATGACTCGAATGAACTAAAATTTAGATTGAATAAATTGCTTGGGATGATTACATTTTCTTAGTCTAAGCTTAAAGTAGGAGACAAGTAACTAATGAATATATAATGTGTATGTATATGTCCTTCATAACTTTTCGTTTCATATAATGTGTCTAATGTTTCATAAAGAAACTGAGTTGCTGCAATTTAGTCCGAGTAAGAAAATGTTTCTGGTGCATGTGAAGGGAAAATATTAATATATAGGACCAATCACCAAGGTAGGGTGTAGCGCAAATGATATTCCCTATCAAATGGAATGTTGAAAATTCCATTAGGAATCCAGTGACGGAGTCAGAAAACTCTTGGCACACAGCGGCAGTCTTTAACAAATATGCGGAGACATACTTGTATAGTTGTATACTAGGATGGGGCATACTTAATATTTTTGATATTTTAGTTGGGGCATTTATATAATTTTACAATATTATGAGTAAAATATACAAATAAAATTTTTTTCAGTGGAGCGCATCCGCCCCCACTCGGCCCTTCTTGGCTCTGTGCGTGATTGTGATAGTAACGGTTGCATGTGTGATTTTGGGTGTCTTCAGCAACATTTTCATTTTTCGTTTTTGCACTCTCAATAAAATGAAAACATGATTTTGCTTTTTTAAGTAAAAATAGAAAGCAAAAATGACCTTTATGTTAATATTTGCGTTGCCACAATTTTGAAAGCAAAAAACAGATAACACTGTTTAATACATAGTATTTGTTACACAATTTTTTTAACTTTTATTTAATTCATCTATTAAAAATTGACCTTTAATCACAGTAAAGAAAATTAGAATGATCGTTTTTCTTTAAGAATCAAGGAATGAACATTCCATTCCAACGAAAAATTAAAATAAGATATACTAATACAAAAAAAGGAAATTAGAATGATCATTTTTCTTTAAGAATTGCACAATGAACATTCCATTCTAACAAAGAATTAAAATAAGATATACTAAGATAAAAATGTCCTCACCAAACATGTGTATAAATACATATACATGCATTATATAAAACATTAGTATTTGACATATAATATATTTATTATATATTATATTATAATAAAAAATATTAAATAGTATATCTTATATGTAGTAATATATAATATATTTTAATATTATAAATTAATTTTAGTATAGTATCTACCTATAATATAATATAAATATGGTATATAATATTTTAAAATATGATGATTTATTAATATTATATAAAATAAATAAAGAATACAATAAATCATAATTAGTTTGTCTCAAAAAATCATTACACTACCATATAATATTTTTAAAATGTTTATTATTAGTGTTCGGGTTTGCACCCTCCAACACCCACATGACCCATGGGAGTCTGTTGGGCCTTGTGACTGTCTGGAGGTTGAATTTTTATTTTTATTTTTTCTCTGACTTCGAATTAAATTACATGGAAATAGAGGTTTAGATTATAAGATCATTAACTAGGGTGCAGAAGATCCATGACAGCTTTTGGCATAGGAGTGTTTGGCAACACTGACATCCAGTAAGCTTCAGGAGTTAGAGCTGCATGGCTTGCCACCACTGCCAACTGCAACAAAAAGTAAAAATGAACTCTCATTAGCTAGCTTCTCATATTGTTTCTACAACAAACAAACATAAAATATCATAATATATATACATATACATATATAACATATATATAATTCCCATGGTTTTCAGGTATATATGTGGAAGTTTAGAAACTCACCGAAAGAAATGCGAAGATGAGTTGGAAATGGAGCTCCATTAAAGCTTCAACTGAGAGCTATATATATGATGAAAGAGATTGGAAGAGAACCTGAAAGTCAAAGCAAATATATTTAATTACATGAAAAGAATAGAAGTGGGTGCATTATTTATAAGTGAACGTTCAAGTGGAGAGTTAAGGGAGTTAGATATATTTTATCTACATATATATATATATATATGCTGCTATCCATGAAGAAAACACATCACCTGTCTATATTACATTTAAGCGAGAAAAAAAGTTAATCCAGAGGATAAAAGTTAGGAATAATATCTTTCTAGAGGTTTGTAAAAATAACACATATCTCATCTAGGTTTCATAATCTTATTTCTCTCTTTTGAGCTTTTTAATGCGTGTAACAAAATTCCTTTTCTGTTATGTCAGACATAATGCATAAGAAGTCAATTTTGCCTTTGCAAAAGTCAATTTTGCCCATGGCCCCACATGTCCCCCTACCTCATAGGACTTCTCTTTCATTTAATATACTTATTCATTGTATTTTAAATTTAATTTTGTAATTAAAGTTCATATGTTCATTTTTTTGTTGAAACACATCAGCGATCTGGAAGGCTCAAATAAATGAGATTGACCTCATTTATTATATTTATTTATTACACTTTAAAACTGATGTGTTCATTTTTTATTGAAACACGTCAGCGGTCAGGAGGATTTATTACACACTTGTGAGTAGGTAAGTATTGTTCCTCTAAAAATGGTTTATGTCACTTTTTCATCTTCTTTGCACTCTAAAAAGTTAGCTTTCTCCCTCTACCTCATCCATGGCTTCTCCTCTGCAACTATATTTTGATATCTCAACCACTGACATCACCTCCATTGATGATCGCGTTTCGTCTTCACTGTCAACACAATCACTGTATCAAGAACACACATATCCATCGTCACTCTTGGGTCCCATCCTATCCAGTCTGGGCTTCAATGAACTGGATAAAGTTATCATAGCACCAATATTTTTTAACCTTATCATAGCACCATTGAGTAAAGAAATTGGTTCTTCCAAGAATTTCTAAACTCTGAGGAAAGATGTGGTCTCCATCATTACCAAATTGAAAAATCAGATGTATGTGCATTAATTATCAGCACAAATCCTTTGTCTTTTGGATGATAAAATAGTATCAGGGAACTTATTGTTTGAAAGATGAATGGGTCTTCTTCTACCGATTAGAGGTTCCACTGTTCAACAAGAAAAATGAAGCAAAACATGAAAAGTAGTAGTTGGAGAAAAATGAAACGCCATCTCCCACCGTTTGGAGCTCCAGACAGTGGCATTCGTTGATAATGACACGGTGAACTCGCAGAGGAGAGAACAGAAAGAAGGAAAAGGAGAAAAAAAAAAAAAAAAAAATTAATATATAATAATATATAATTCATGGGCATAACGGTAAAATTACATACTACCACCGTTACTCACTTTAACGACCGTTACTGACAAGAGAGGTAGGTGAGATTATAAAACTTAGATGGAAGGTATGTGTTATTTCGGCAAACTTTAGGAGAGGTCAAATATATATCCCAAAAATTATTAAAAAATTGTATGTCTTTGTTTATCTATATGTCAAAATAACTTTACCTAACAATCATGATTAAGAATAGGGTAAATACCACTTACACTTCTTCAGATTAGGTAATATTCCGACTAGACTCCTGTGAATTGCGCGGTGCGGAAGCGGTTGCGAAAAGTACTTTAAAACCTAGAAGAGTGTGAATATGACCACTTGCTTGTTTGCTTAATTTTTCAAATTAATTCAATTTTAAGTCCAATTAAAAATTAACTAAATAATTAAAACAAGTAAAGAACTTAAAGTGCAAGTAAAGTAAAGAATGTGTCGAAATACGTGAAAAACCTAAGGCGGAAAAAAACCACGGAGGGAGGCGAAAAGGCTCAGGAAACCAATCCACTATAATGAAGCAAAATATAGCAGACCCTGTTTCAGACTCACATCCCTCTTCACTCTGTCAAGAATATGATGCGGAACACCTCAGTTTTATGATTGCGACAACATGTCCAACTGCTGCAGACTTCCGGCTAACGTCATGATCTTCACAGAAAGGTTGCTGGAAGAATAAAAATACTTAGCAAGTATCTCGTTCCCTTCGTAGTGTGATATGGTCACATTTTTTCCTCAACAAGCAAGAGAAGAACCATCAATCTAATGTTCTGATCAATGAATAATTTGATGCAGTCTCTAAACACCTAATCAGTAGTAGAACACCATCCTAAATATCACTCGTAAAATATAGATGTATGTTCTTAAAAATATATAACTCTAATTATGCTATATATACTTTCTCTCTCTAAAAATAATAATATTTTCGGCCTCTTTTTTTAGAGAAAATATAGATACATATATATAGGCAAATGAGTCCTAATTCTACTTGGAAAAGAAGTTGAATACCAAAATAGAACTCTTCTAGAAGTTTCAAACCCAATAGGAATCAGGATTTTCGTGAACATTTTTTTCTTATTTGGAATAGGTTAAGTGGGATCGGTTCCAAAATAACAAGACCGGTGGGACTTTGTAAAAACTTGTAAAAACCTAACTGTCGAGAAAATTTGGACTGGTCCTAAAAATTGGGATCGGTCTTACTTTGAAAAACTTTAAATTTTTCATTAAAACCTAGTTTTTCAAAATAGGCTCAGAGATATAAAGTACAGAGTGTCCTCACCATACTTACTTGTACTATATGGTGTTCTTACCAATTTGAACTGCATCCATGCACTTAAATATCAGTTCAAAGTTGTCGAAGATCGATTACATAAAATAATACGAAAATTACAACTCGATCAACCAGGTTTTAATCACCGAAATATGCCAATTATAATTATATATCTCACAACTCTCTCTAGTTTTAATATTTCTGACTACACCCCCTGTTAGTAACGTCCGTCAATTTAACTTTCTTGCTGACATCAGCAAATTTCGTTTGTTTGCTAATGTGACACTAACGGAAAGAAAAAATTGATACATAAATTCAAAATTCAGAAGTATAATTAAAATTAGAAGGGGTCTAATCAAAATATTACTTAAATTGAAGAGATATAAGTGATATTTATCTTTAAGAATATATGATAGTACAAATACACCGGTATGTATATATATATATATATATATATATATATACACACACAACTCGTTTAAATATCTGGCGGCTGGAGTAAGAGAAAGCTACTTATGTTTGTGGGTCTATATACCCATTATGTGAACGACGTTTTCAAATTAAATATTCAATCTATCCAAATCTAAGTTATTGAATTAAATTTAGATAACAATCCCATCTATTGACAGACTATGTGTTGGTAGGGGTACACAAAGAATCGGAACTGGAACCGTACTTGATTTACTCCGATTCCGGTTCCAAGTCAAAGAATCGAAATCGGAAGGAAAATATATATTTATATATATAAATGAATAATAATAGCTTCTAAGTTCTAGTATTTTATATAAATATATAATATATAAATTATAAAATATATAATATATAAATAAATACTAATACCTTCTAAATTCTAGTGTTCTATTTATATATAAAGTATAAAATATATAATATTTAGATAAATATATTTAGCTTCTAAGTTCTAATGTTCTATGTATTTATATAATATAAGATATATAAATAAATACTAATAGTTTCTAATCTATTGTTATAACTAGGGGTACACAAGTATGAGTGTGTATCTTATCAATGTTTAAAAAAAAAAAAAAAAGTTAACAAAGAATCGTTGAGGAACCAGAACTGGAACTGAACTGTACCGAACTGAAATCAACGATTCTAATTCCACTTCCACAAAGAATTATAAGAAATCGTATCGTATGCACTAGTATGTGATGACGCTTGTTGTGTATATTATATATATATATATATATATATATATATATATATGTTCACAACTCGTTTAAGTATCTGGGGCGGCTGGAGTAAGGGAAAGATACTTGCGTATGTGGGTCCACCCATCATGTGAGTGAGGTTTTTAAATTAAATATTCAATCTATTCGTATATAAATTATTGAATTAGATACAGATAAAAATTCCATCACAGGACTATGTGTTGTCGCCTGTGACTCACCAATCACCATCTGGTATGGCCTAGCATTTATGGCTCTCATTTTATTTGTGTATCAAGAATATTCTCGTCCACTCATTTGGTATTTAGGTGTAGGCTGCTTCCTTTTCTAGTAGATGGGAAGGTGCTCTCATCTTGATTTATGGAATCTTCTTTATTGAACTAGTGATGTTTGACCAAAGATAAACAGATATCACTTAGCTTCTCCCATTTGTTCATTGGAGATAGTATTACTATCGTGCATTTCTACGTGGATTCCCGAAAATTAATTACTAACTAGAGTTTATGGTTAATTGTGATGGTTGGAACTCTGAAAGGTTTTGCTAGAGAGGGATCTATTACGGGAAAAGAAATGAAACGTCTCTGGTCCTAGAATGAAAGCTTAAATTAGAATATATATAGGATGAAACTTTTTGCACACGCTAATTAATTCAATTGGCTTCTTTCTCAACTTATTTGTTTTTTTGTTTCCAAGTGATAATTAATGTTTTTAATACCAGTTTTTTGTTAGGGCAAGCGGTATAGTTACCGTTTCCGCTAGCTGGCTCAAAATGCAGCCAGTATTTGGGCTGGTGTGGTGCTGGCCACAAGTGGGCCAACCTCAGCTAGCTGGGGAGAGGTTAGCTATGCAGAGCCAGCGCTTTCGTCAGCCAAAAGCATTGTCCCACCATTTTTTTTATTGTTTTCCTTTTTTTTTAAAATTTTTCTCTTTTTCTGTTCCAGTTTTTTTTTTTTTTTTTGATTTAAACATTTAGTTTTTTTTTTCTTTTCTTGATTTGTTTGTTTTAATTATATATAAATATATGTTTATATATATAAAAAAATTACTTCTTTACTTATGATTTTGTTTCTTTTTGTTTTTTTATAAAAAAAATAGTTCTTGTCCTATTAAATTATTTTTTAAAAAATTTGTCAATATATTTATGAGAAGAAAAGTAAAACAAAAATTTTTTATTCATCAGAAACAATATGAAAAATTACATTGAAAAGAATATTTTATTTCAATTTATTCATTACCATATTTATCCCACAAATGGTTCATGAGATCTCTTTTGAAATCCAAATTATTATTTGTGAAAAAATATGTAGTGTCTTTATATTAATTTTTTTTCATGTTTATGTTAACAAAAATGTTAATGCATGAAAAAAAAATCAAAATATGAGTCGTTAAAAAATAGCTATTGAAAAAAATACAAACAAATAATTAAATAAATATATTTGAAAATAATTTTATAAAATACAAAAAATTATAAATATATTAAAATGTAGCTAGTCAGCCAACACCTATACCGTGTGGCTGGACTGGCCACAAATTGTGGCTAGCCACATCAGCACATGGCTAGCCACAATCTGTGGCATAGCCAGCCGGTGTAGCCATTGCTACACCGGCTGCTCTTAGATAATGACTTTGTTTCTTGACATGAACCAGGAAAAGAAAAGAAAAGAAAAGAAAGAAAAAGTGAAGTTGATTGTTATATTCAATTCCTTATCTGGCAACTGAATTGTGTCCACCCACAGATAAAGCTGATTTACTTGGCTTGGCTTGTTAGTGTTATGTTGCTATCCTGAGTCATTTTAAATTGCATATATATATTTTATTTTATTATACTTGTTTTTGTTCTTGAGTTTCCATTTAGAATTGAATTGATGAATTACACAAAGACATATTGATCATTTTTTCTAATACTTGAAGCATGAGGGGTTGTAGAAAATATGGTTCTTGTTTAGCAGTGCAGAACCACCACTAAATATGCGTAGTGTGTGTGTATATATATATTTTATTGGTTGGCAAGCATGGTATACTTTGATTCCACTATAGGAATTTATTTAATAAAGAGACCTTTTTTGATTTTTTTTTTCTATTCAGTTCCTATCAAAAGAAATGACTCTGTTTTTTTTTGGGTCCATGATAAACACAAGATATTGTGCCATCTAACTTCTTTTTTCCCCTTTGACGTGTGCTGAGAGGAAAAAGATTGAGATAATTGAGAATATATAGTGAAAAGAAACAAATAAAGTCATATAGGCTAAACAAAAGGAGAAACTCTTAACCAACTTTTTGTTGTTGTTGAAATGTCAATTTTATATACAAGTGAATTTCAACAAACTTTCCTTATCTATCATTCGTTTGCAAATAACTCTCCTTATGAATTGCTTTTGCAAAAAAACTTTCCCAACTATCAGAAGGGGGTTACAGAGATAACAGGCGTTTTCTGATGAGGTTAAATGACTAAAATACCTCTTCTAAACTTTTTGGACATGTGTTTTTATCATATATATTTTTTAGTTTGGTATAAGGTCGAAACAATGTCGTTTTGTGATCTAATTTATCTAAACAAAGAACCATTTCGTATATGCGACTTGTATCGATCTGTATACACGCCATTGTTACTGTTTGAAGCTCACACATCGTAACATATCCATTGTACACGACGAAGTTCGAATATAGATGAAGGTTGAATGTAGACGAAGCTACGCATCATCTGGTTCATTCGAAGTGCACTGTTAGTAAAAATTATAAGTGTTGTTATCTTTTGAGTTTTTTGAGGTGTTGCTGTTCTCTGTCGTGGTCCTAGACAAGGAAATTGGATAGTGGTCCAACAGACAAGTGTTGGTGGTGGTCCCTGTGTTGGTACGTTTCGAATTTATTACTGTCTGTGATTATAAAATTTGGATTTTGTTTAGTTTTTTAATGTTCTTGAGAAATTGTTAATGTTCGATCATTAGAAAATTAGGGCTTTTGTAGCTTAAACCACCTGGATGCAAACAAAAGTTGTTTAATACTGTATATTGTCAAAATTTTGTGCTTTTGCATGTGATACATATATTAGGTATTCCGAAAATTAGGGCTTTTTAACGTTAGGGCTTTTTGCACTTTTATTGTCTATATATTGTTCCTTTTGCATATGGAGTGTGACAATTTTGACATTTTAGTCATGGACTCTCAGTCAAAACCGATGTGATAACATGAGTCACTAAAATATATTCTATCATGCAATACTTTTTTTTAGACTAATAACTCTATATTGGTCTGATAATTTACCACTATAATTTGTTTCGAATTTATTACTATCTGTGATTATAAAATTAGGGTTTTGTTTAGTTTTTTAATGTTATTGAGAAATTGTTAATTTTCTATCATTAGAAAATTAGGGCTTTTGTAGCTTAAACCACCTGGATGCATACACAAGTTGTTTAGTACTGTATATTGTCAAAATAAGGCACTTTTTGCATGTTATACATATATTAGGTATTCCGAATATATTAGATGTATGTAGTCTCTTTCGAGATAGCTAGCTAGATACTTATTCTTTTTTGATATATATAAATGAAAATTGAAAGAGACATATTAATAGTATATTCTTTCTTTTGAAGCTAGACAAGTTTGAAGTAAAGAATCTTTATCAAATTAAGATAAAAACCAATATTATAATTACGATGCATATGTTACTATTTTCAAGTGGTTCTAGCAAGTTTGTCTTCTGTTAGCATCATTTAACTATTCAAACAAGCCGCATATCCAATATTCTTTAATTGTCTATCTTAAACTATGTCACTAATGTATATATATATATATATATATATATACATTAAAATAGCTTGCTACATTCTCATATATGTATCTATGAGTTGCGCGATGCGGAAGCGATTGCGAAAAGTATTTTAGAATCTAGAGCGGGGTGAATAGGATCAGTTGCTCGTTTGCTTAATTTTTAATTAATTCAATTTTAAGTCCAATTAACCATACAATCAAAGCAAATAAATAACTTAAATTGTAAGTAAAGAAAAGAATGCACCAGATATACGTGGAAACCCAAGGTGAAAAAAACCACAGAGGGAGGCAGAACGCCTCAGGAAACCATTCCACTATAATGAAGCAAAGTACAGCAGACTCTGTCTCAGTCTCACACCCCTCTTCACTATGTCAAGAATCTGATACGGAACACCTCAGGCTTATGATTGCGACAACACGTCATACTGTTGCAGACATCCGGCTAACGTCACGATCCTTACAGAAAGGTTGCTAGAAGAACCAAAATACTCAGCAAGTATTTTGTTCCCTTCGTAGTATGATCTGGTCACATTTCTTCCTCAGCAAGCAAGCAAGTGAAGAACTATCAATCCAATGTTCTGATCAACAAATAGATTTGATGCAGTCTCTAAGTAGCTAATCAGAAGTAGAACACCATCCTAAATATCACTCGTGAAGTATGAATATGTGTTCTTAAAAATATATAGCCCTAATTATACTGTATATACTTTCTCTCTCTAAAAATATTAATTTTTTAGGCCTCTTTTGTAGAGAAAATATGAATACATATATATAGGCAAGGAAATTCTAATTCTATTTGGAAAAGAAGTTGAATACCAAAATAGAACTCTCCTAGAAATTTCAAACCCAATAGGAATCAGAATTTTCGTCAAAAGTTGTTTCCTATTTGGAACAGGCTAAGTGGGACCGTTGCCAAATAAATAGGATCGGTGGGACTTTGTAAAAACCTGTAGAAACTAAACTGCCGAGAAAAGTTGGACCGATCCTAAATATTGGGGACCGGTCCTACTTTGAAAAATCCTAATATTTTTATTTAAACCCTGGTTTTTCAAAATAGGCTCGAAAAAAAGTGCAGAGTGTTCTCACCATATTTACCTGTACTATAAGGTGTTATAACTGATTTATCGACTTCTATGCACTTGAGTGTCAACTCGAAGTTGTCGATGATCGATATAAAGAATAATATGAAAATTACGACTCGATCAATCAAGTTTTGATCACCGAAATATGCCAATTACAAATTTATATCTCACAATCTCCCCCTTTGGCAATTTCGTGACAAAATCACATAGACAATTATAACCTAACCCAGTAGAAAAATTAGATTACAATGTTGCCCAAAAATACATAGAAATAAAGAACTGATCAACAGAAGCTTCACTTGTGTGTTCAAGATGGTTAGAATAAAAACCTATTGTACCTGCACATCCCTTAAACAGCACAACCTGTGAAAAGCTTAATAAAGAAATATAATCATGAATATCAATATCTCCCCCTTAATCTACTAAGCAAAAATATCTGATAAATATATCTCCCCTTTTGTCAAAGAATATACATAACAATATCTCCCCCTTTTTGGAACAAATTGACAAATAACTATCAAAGAGATTTATATAAATAGATAAATCATAAAGCACATAGAGAGATTAAGACAATAATGAAACAAAAATAATCATCATCATTGATCAAATAAATATTCAAACCATACCAGTTGATGGAATAAACAGAACAAAAAAAAATATCTAGACATCAAAGATAAAGACGTCAACAACTGTCTAGAACAAAAGATATCAAGACCTAAAGTCTAAGTCTAGTTAGCCTCATGAGCAGACTCATTAGAAGTAGTAGGGTCAAACTTGTCTATCCTAGCATGTAAGCGGTCGAACCCTTGCTAAATGAACCTGAGAACCTGGTTCATCTGATTGGCTGTCACGGGTGTGTCAGTCGTAGGAAGTTGGAAAACTCCACGACCCCCAGACACAGCCTGTCCAACTCCTTGACTGAGCTCATAGGCCTTTCTGTCCTTCTCCTTCTTGTTTACTGAGCGAGTAATTGATGTGGAATCAATCAACCCTTTCGATTTCTCAATATTAGCCCTCTCAGGAATACGGACCCTAGCATCCCTCAAAATAACCATCACTATCTGTGGGAAAGGTAATGCTGATGAAGACCTAGAATGTTGAGTAGCTAAGATCATGGTACGCATGATTATTGCGGGTAGATTGATTAAATCTTCTCGAACAATGTGATATAAAAGCTCAGCTCGACTTTTGATCAAGTTTCCCTTGTGGTCATGAG
The DNA here is from genome assembly GCA_026545225.1 of Cornus controversa. Lineage (NCBI taxonomy): Eukaryota > Viridiplantae > Streptophyta > Magnoliopsida > Cornales > Cornaceae > Cornus > Cornus controversa. The sequence goes on from CM048845.1 coordinate 73,413,341, forward strand.
GATCTAGATTGTATGATACTATCAAGTTCAATACCGAGACCTCATTTGTAAGGTAGAGTGAAGGCAACCTATCTACAAGCCGTGGGGCTTTGGCTATACACAACTCTCTAATCATATCATCCATGCTTGGTCTGTTTGGATCCTCAACTTGATATGATAAAACAATGCGTCTCTGCAATACCCAAAATATTGGTAATTGTGTCTTTGGTGACCTCAACACGAACACCATAACATTTTGTCACAAAACTAAGTCATCCAAGCTTGAAGTAATCATATTTTCATAAAAATATCTAACCATGTCGGGCCTAACTATCTCTCTAAGATCACAAAGAGACTCCCAACCATTGTTTTCAAAATATTGCACAAAGTCCATCTCCTATTTGCGCTTGATAATTGCAAGATTAACTCGCTTTTCAATTCTCATAGCCCGGCACCCTATGATATTCACAAAATTGTTAACGTTGAATTCATCCTCAAACATGATTAGATTGAATACAATTCAGTTTTCATCACTGGTAGACGCCTCAGTATGCCCCCATTTACGTGCCATCAAAACCACAATGAACGGGATCAAAAATAAAGATAAAATTTCCATTGGGGCTTTTTGTCAAACACCTTGTGTGCAAGCTTTAAACCTCAAATTTCAAAGCTATTTATTTACACAATCTCACCCAAATCAATAATCAATCAACACAAAGTCCAAACGTCCAATCCCAATCCACCAATCAATCACAATTCAAGAGAAATGTAGAAGAAGAGAATATATGTGAGTTGGTGAGTTTTTAGAGTGTAAAGAGAGTTAGAGAGATTGAGAGTGTGAGAGATATGAGTGAGTGTGCGTGTGAGAGTGAGTGAGGGTCCTAAGCCAACATCGTGCGCGCGCAGAATCAAAATTTTGGGCATTCGTTAAGTGCGACCGGTCCTAATATTTGGGGACCGGTCCAACTTCTTTCGATTCCTCAGAACTTGTAGAAGTGCGATCGGTGCTCAATAATGGGGACCGATCCAACTTTGTGAATTTTAAAAAATTACACTTTGGATCTCTAATTCACCAAATACACCTCATCTCAACTTGATTTAGCAACTAAGCACACAAAATATAAAAAATAAACACAAAATCAATATAAAACATATTTTCGGATTTTTTAGAATTTTTTTTTCAAGAAAGAAAAAAATAAAAAATAAAAATAAAACATGAATAATCTCATGAGAATAATCAAAACATTTTTTTCAAAGAATAATATGAGTCCTAAAATTTCTGAAAAATCTTAAACATTTATAAATGCAGAATTTTAAAACCCATAATTTGTCTATGAAATTCATTCTCAAATTCATGATCATGTCACAACTTCCAACACAAATATTTATAAAAATTTAGAAATTCATCTAATAAGTCTATGTGTGTGTGTGCAATCCAACTTCATCAAAAATTAATCAAATTCATTTGATTCATCTTCTAAAACATATTGGATGATAAACAAATATAACTACAGATGATCAACCATTTTTTTTTCCATTGAATTTCATCATTTTTTTTTATTTCTAAGATGGTGGCTTTCACGCTTACAGGCAACCAGCTATTTTTCTCAAAATAACTCTTTAATTTTTAAAGATATCTCATTCGAGATTTACATTGTAGTGGAATATTCGAACACATCCCGAAGGTAGTCTTTTCCTTTTGTCTTAGATATTCAACAATTTTCTTTTTCTTTTCACGCTGAATAAAAATATAATTTTTTTATCCTTTTTTTTATTGATCATTTAAGCTTTCAATGCTACTCATACAATATACTCTAGTCAACTTCACATTAGTTTTCAATAAATTCTCTCAGAGTTGGATTAGTGCACAATTTGTATGGATTCAGAAGATTTACTTCTAAAAAGAAATAAATACAACACATTGGTCATTAATGTTTAGATCATAAAATCAAGTACTTCATTCATTGTCAAACTAAGTGTCCCAAATATGCATTCACAAACCAAAGTGAAATTAAAAAGAAATATAAAGAATTCACATTATTTCTCAGAAAAATTTAATTCTCATAATCTCATATGATTATTACTAAAAATGAACAAAACCTATCCTAACCTAAAAGATAAGGTCCAATGAAAAACAAATAATGAATATAAGGTCAGTCCATAACCATCAAAACCCTAATGACCTAGTTAGGGGGTTTTGCACCCAAAGACCTATTAGGAGTAAATCCCATAGTATCAACAGGCATAAACTTCTCCAAATCTTCCTTTTTCATCCAGATAGTTTTAATATGCAATTTATCAGGAAAGTATTATGGAGAAATAAAAACATTCTTTTTCTTGTTTGAATTCTTTTTAGCTTGAGAATTTTTGAGTTTGTTCCAATAATGTGACTTTTTAGTATGAACCCTATTCTTAGCAAAATAATTATGCACATGAAAAATAGAATTAGAATGTCTTCTCCTTTTATAGAAATAGTGTTGACAAAAAGAACAATAAAACACATTGGACACAACATTAGCATGCAAAGACTCAACATGAGACTTAGGTTTGGGTTCAAACACAATCAAATTCTTGGGTTTAACAAAAATAATTTTTACCTTAGATGATGACCCAACAAAACCTAATCTAGTTTTATCTCCTACAGGCTTACCAACACTAATCATGCTATTAAGCTTAATCTGTCCAGAAGTAAAAGCATTTAATTTCTCTTGTAATTTTTTCAATTCAGGCTCAAGAAAATTAATTCTGGAAATAAGAACATCTTTAGTAGAAATAGCTTGACTTACCTCACTTTCGAGAAACTTGACTTTGCCTTGAAGATTCAGAATTTCAGTTTTACTTTCTTCAATCAACTTCAATTGATCTTCATTCTTTTTCTTCAAAGTGTCTTTCTCAGATTTGTCTTACTTTAGCTTCTCAAATTTTTTATTATAAGCTACCAACAATTTCTCAAAAAGTTCTGGCAGCTTGCTTTCACATGGTTCTACACCAGACTGTTCAACTTCTGAATTATCAGACCCTACTTGACTGAGTATAGTGTATATCTTTGTTTCACCTACATCAAAAGAAGAATCATTAGCAGTATCACCATTCAATAAAGCAACAAAAGCAAGAGAATCATTCTCAATAGAAGAATCACTATCAGAGTTAGAATATTTAGACTCAGAAATAATAGCTTTCATGACTTTCTTGTTTGAGCTTTTCTTTGCACTAAAACTATTTTTCTTAGGACTTGGACATTGATTAGATGTATGACCTTTATCACCACATGTCCAACAAGTGAGTTCAATTTTCTTAGAGTCATCTTCTTTCTCTTTCCTTTCCTTACCTTTGGATGATGAGCTTTGATTCCGGAATTTAGAAGGATTTCATTTTCTTAAATTTTTAACCTTTTCATATTCAAGAATCTTTCTAAATTTCCTAGCAAGGAGTGTAACATCATCATCTGAATCATGTTCAAAACTTTCAATTTTTTTAACTTCAGATTTTGTAGAATTTTAACCATTTGACAAACTTGAAGACTTTGAAGTCTTTGAGGTTTTTAAAGCCAAATTTTTTGATTTCTAAAGCTTTGGATATTTCATCTCAAAATTTTGAATTGATCCAATTAACTCAGACACCTCCATAGAATCTACATCTCTGCTCTCATCTAAGGCTTCCAGCTTAGCTTGGAACCTATCAGGCAATGATCTCATGATTTTTCTAAAAATCTGAAAAGAAGGAATTTTCTCACCAAGATTAGCACTACTTTGAACAATATCATTAAGTCTAGAATAAAAATTAAAAAATATCTCATCTTCATCCATTCTAATTGTTTTAAATTTAGTAGCAAACATTTGTAACTTAGATCTCCTTACCTTGGTAGTACCCTCATGAGTTACCTTTAAAATATCCCATTTTTCTTTCGAAGTGGAACATGCAAAAATTCTAGCAAATTCAGAAGGAACAACAGAATTAAATATTGCATATAAACCGTTGTTGTTATTATTAGCATCTTCATGCTCAACATTAGACCATGTTGTTTTATCCTTCTCTATAGTCACAGCAGCATCACCATCACTAGTGGTAATGGTAGGAATTTTATAGCCATTCTTTACAGCCATCCAAACTCTATCTCCTTGAGATTTTAAAAAGACTTTCATGCGAGACTTCCAGAAAGTATAATTTGAACCATCAAATAAAGGAGTTCGCTGAATCGATCCACCCTCTTTCATACTTAGATTCCATGATAATTTTTAAAAATAAAAATAAATTTTGATTTTTAAAAATACTTCACAAGGAATTACTCACAAATTAGAGAATACTGCTCTGATACCAATTGTGAGTTGCGCGGTGTGGAAGTGGTTGCGAAAAGTATTTTAGAACCTAGAGGGGGGGTGAATAGGATCACTTGCTCGTTTGTTTAATTTTTAATTAATTCAATTTTAAGTCCAATTAATCAAACAATTGAAGCAAATAAATAACTTAAATTACAAGTAAAGAAAAGAATGCACTAGATATACGTGGAAACCCAAGGTGGGAAAAACCACGGAGGGAGGCGGAACACCTCTGGAAACCAATCCACTATAATGAAGCAAAGTATAGCAGACTTTGTCTCAGTCTCACACCCTTCTTCACTATGTCAAGAATCTGATGCGGAACACCTTAGATTTATGATTGCGATAACACGTCATACTGCTGCAGACTTCCGGCTAACGTCACGATCCTTATAGAAAGGTTACTGGAAGAACCAAAATACTCAGCAAGTATTTTGTTCCCTTCTTAGTGCGATCTGGTCACCTTTCTTCCTCAGCAAGCAAGCAAGTGAAGAACTATCAATCCAATGTTCTGATCAACAAATAGATTTGATGTAGTCTCTGAACAACTAATCAGAAGTAGAACACCATCTTAAATATCACTCATGAAGTATGGATGTGTGTTCTTAAAAATATATAGCCCTAATTATACTGTATATACTTTCTCTCTTTAAAAATATTAATTTTTTAGGCCTCTTTTGTAGAGAAAATATGAATACATATATATAGGCAAGAAAATTCTAATTCTACTTGGAAAAGAAGTTGAATACCAAAATAGAACTCTCCTAGAAGTTTCAAACCCAATAGGAATCAGAATTTATGTCAAAAGTTGTTTCCTATTTGGAACAGGTTAAGTGGGACCGGTGCCAAATACATAGGACAGGTGGGACTTTGTAAAAACCTGCAGAAACTAAACTGTTGAGAAAAGTTGGACCGGTCCTAAATATTGGGGATCGGTCCTACTTTGAAAAATCCTAATATTTTTATTTAAACCCTGGTTTTTCAAAATAGGCTCAGAAAAAAGTGCAGAGTGTCCTCACCATACTTACATGTACTATAAGGTGTTCTAACAGATTTATCGGCTTCCATGCACTTGAGTGTCAGCTCAAAGTTGTCGATGATCGGTACAGAGAATAATATGAAAATTATAACTCGATCAATTAGGTTTTGATCACTGAAATATGCCAATTACAAATTTATATCTCACAGTATTTAGTCTCTTCATGCATATATTACTATGTTCAAGTGGTTCCAGCAAGTTTGGGTTCTGCTAGCATTAGTCAACCATTCAAAAAAGTCACATATCGAATATTCTTTAATTGTTCACCTTAAACTGTGTCACTACTTATGTTATTTTATTTTTTTCAGTTTAGGTTATATCTATATTACATTTAAGCTTGGTCTAAAATATTTCTATCTATCTACGATTTAAAATCAATCTATTACATAGGACCTTAAATGAATAATTAATTTCATTTTTAATGTTCTTGAAGAACCATATATTAGACTAATAACTCTATATTAGTCTGACAATTTGCCACTATAATTTGCTACACACAACTTGCAGTCAGCTACATTTTTTTTGTCAACTACTCTATATTGATGGAAATATTTTCACTTTTTGACATGCGCTGCTGACTTTTTTTTTAGACTAATAACTCTATATTGGTCTGATAATTTGCCACTATAATTTGCTACACACACAACTTGCAGTCAACTACATTTTTTTTGTCAACTACTCTATATTGATGAAAATATTTTCTCACTTTTTGACATGTGCTGCTGACTTTGACAGATCTCATGGCTAAGTTATTCACACTTGAATATCATCATGGTGGTAGGTTTGAGACTTTTGGATTTGAGTTGTTGTCATACAGTGGAAGTAATGTACATTTATATGAAAATGTTGATCCAGACTACATGTCTTATTTTGAAATGCAAGACATTGCTTAAGGACTAGGTTATGGGAGGGGTTCAGTAGACTTTTATTATAGAGCACCTTTGGTTAGTGGTAATGAGTCATTGAAAAAACTTTTAACTGATGGTGATGTGATTGAGGTGTTTGAATCTAATAAGAGGTTTTCATTATTGCAAATATTGTTAGTTAAACATGTTGTAGATCATGGAGTAACTGATGTGGAAGCTGCAGTGGAGGATCTAATGGGAGATACGGATTCTTCACTAGGTGATGAAGATGCAGTACTTGGTGATGAAGATGCAACACTAGGTGATGCAGAATCAATAATGGGTAATGATGATGCTTCACTGGGTGATGAAGATGCAACAATGGGTGATAAAGATGCAGTAGTGGCAGTACTTGGTGATGAAAATGCAGCAATAGGGGGTGATAAAGATGCAGCACTTGGTGATGAAAATGCAGAAAATGAACACTTTTTTTTTATGTTGATTCAGAATATGCACCCAGTGATGAATTAAGGAGTATTTGTGGGTCATTAAACGATGAGGTTGATGGAAGATAACAAGACTTTGATCCTCAAAGAGACTTGGTTTCAGCTGAAATTGAAGTGGGTATGAAATTTGCAACACCTGATGATTTTAGAGTGGCTTTAAGGAATCATGCAGTGACAAAAAGGTTTGACATCAAGTCCAAAAAAAATGAAAGAAAATTAATCACTGCTGTATGTATAAAAGAGTGTGGGTGGAGAATACGTGCATCTTATACAACAAATGAGAGTTGTTTGATCATTAAGACACTTGTTAAAAAACATAACTGTATTGGAATTGAAAGAAATCATATGGCCTCAGCTGAGTATGTTACAAATAGGTATTTGGATTCAATTAGGGAGAATCAAAATTGTGAATCTAGTTCAACGAGACAAACTGTTATAAGGGAACTAAGATGCGATGTCTCCACACATAAGATTTACAGAGCAAAGTATAGTGGAAAAGAGAAGGTTGGTGGGAACCATGGGGAACAATATTTAAACATTAGAAGGTATCGCAAACTGATTCTGGAAACCAACCATAGTTCAATTGCTGAAGTTTGTAATTACCCTAGTGAGACAGAACCCAGAAGATGTAAAATGAAATACATCTGTATACTAAACAGGCAAAACAAAATACAATTATACTTAGAAGCATAAACAGAATTAAGAAGTTACATAGAACAGACAATTATCAACCAACTTACATAATGATTGAATAATGAATTAAATTGAATCCGAACCTTGTGTAAACACAATTTTCTTAAGACAAATTTGTTCCCTTTTAGTGCTCAAGGTGATGAACAATTGTCTCCCAAGATAGAACGTATTTACGATTCTAAGGAGACAACACTTCAATCTCTAGAATCCTTCGAATACAACATGTGCAGTATTCGAACTATATATATATATATATGCAGAGATAGACGATATGAAATTGTTTCTATATTTAATGTTATGCATGACTGGCTATATATAGAGCCAATAATGAGCAGACATGTTTGTTCGTGAAGAGTCATATCTATTCAAGAACAGACATATTTATTTGTGAAGAGTCATACCTATTCCAGAACAGACATGTTTGTTCATGAAGAGTCATACCTATTCCAAAACAGATATGTTTATTTTTGAAGAATCATAACTCTTCTAGAATAATCATGTCTATTCTCCAGACAACCACCACTTAAGGCCATGTTTGGTTGGAGGATTTTAATAATCAATTTTTCATTCAATAACTAACGATTTTTAACAAATTTGTCCAACAATCCCCCACATGAATGAAATTGGTTGGATATCAATGTAAATGATAATGATAATGCAAACACTAATTCCAGTACAGTTGAAAAACTACTGCATCAGGTTAAGTAGCCTAATGGCCTTGAACTTGCCCTAGTGAAAGAATATAAAATTTACGTAGCTAATCAGTAGACATGATGTCTTTGAACAGTCAGCCTTTAATGTAAACCAAGATAATATAATTCACACAGCATTTCTTCAGACATAATTGGTTCTCACGTTTGTGTTCATTTTTGCCCTGAACACCTCTTGGTTCCGTGAGTGTTTTAGAGAATTAAGCCTTCATATTCTCATAGAAGCGGCCCCTTCTTATTCATGTAGGTGATATTTATGAAGAGTATCCTGCAATACTCTACTTGGACATTTTCCAAGATATGGAAATCATTAAAAGCTTAACTTACCCTAGTTCTTGCAGCAGATGTGCACTGTCTCATCATAAGAATGGTTAAGAGGAAATATCTCCTCAGTGCTAACTGAGTTCTACATAGTTCGGTTTGCCCTTTGAACCTAGATCTTGGGATCTCCAATCAGCTAGGTTGGGTTGCCACTATGACGACTCTTATTAAGACATAGGCTTTAAACCCATTCCCTTCGATGAACTTTCTATTCGCTGTTGTGGCAAGCCTTTTATAAACAAATCCGCAATATTATCTTTTGACTTTACAAAATCAATTGAGATAATTCCATTAGAGAGCAATTATCTAACGGTATTATGTCTTCGTTGTATGTGACGTGACTAACCGTTATACATATGACTTTGTGCCCTTCCTATTGCTGATTGGCTATTATAATGTATACATATAGCAGGCACAATTTTTGACCAATTTGGAATATTCTCTAAGAAATTACAAAGCCATTAGTTTTCTTCTCCAGCTTTATCTAAAGTTATGAATTCAGATTCCATTGTAGATCTAGCAATACATGTTTGTTTTGAGGATTTCTAAGATACGGCTGCATCTCCAAGAGTAAAAACGTATCCACTTGTGAATTTCGAGTCTTTTGAATCAAATATCTAATTAACATCACTATACCCTTCAAGTACAGCTGGATATCTTGTAAAGTGCAAACCATAGTTTTGTGTATATTTTAAATATCCCAAAATTCTTTTTATAGCTTTTCAGTGTTTTTTTCGTAGATTACTCAAAAATCGACTAAGCTTACTCACAGAGTATGCTATGTCTGGTCTAGTGTAATTCATGACACACATTAGACTGCCAATTATACGAGAATACTCTAATTGAGAAATGGTTTCTCCAGTATTTTTAGCGAGATGAAGACTTGTGTCCACTAGTGTCTTGAGTCTTATATTTCTTATCCAAATAATCCCACAATGCCTTTAGTATTTTACTAGCATAATACACATTATATAGTATATTGTGCAATCCATTTAGGATATAGTTTCTACACAAGAAATCTGCATGCTTCCATGCATCAAGAACGCTCACCTTTTCCTTATCAGTTTTTCCTTCACCAAGTATATGAGATTCTTTGTGAATGAATTTTGCCAAAATTCATAGTTGTAAGATAGAAGAACATCTTTCGCTACCAACGTTTGAAGTCCGTTCCATGGAATTTTTCGGGCTTCCTTCCATGAGACGCATTCACGAGAATGATTAAAGTATTAGATGCCATTTTTGTTATAAAAACAAAACAGATACAAAATTTGTTATATATATATAAATATTCACTAATAGAAATTAGAATAACAATAAGTGCAGATTTTGCAAACACATTCAGCCACTGATTTCTGTTTATTAAGACCACTAAGTATAACGAAAAATAACAAACATTTGTATTAAGATTATAAAATGAAATATATATGTTTGCTAAACAGTTAAAACAAAATACAATTATACTTAGAAGCATAAACAAAATTAGGAAGTTAAATAGAACAGACAATTATCAACCAACTTATAAAATGATTGAATAATGAATTAAATTGAATTCGAGCCTTGTGTAAACACAATTTCCCTAAGAAAAATTTATTCCCTTTTAGTGCTCAAGGTTGTGAACAATTGTCTCCCAAGATAGAATGGATTTATGATTCTAAAGAGGCAGCACTTCAATCTTTATAATCCTTCGAACATAACCTATGCAGTACTCGAACTATATATATATATATATATATATATATATATATATATATATATATGCAGAGATAGATGAATTGAAATTGTTTCTATATTTAATGTTATACATGACTGGTTATATATAGAGCCAATGGTGAGCAGACATATTTGTTTGTGAAGAGTTATACCTATTCTAGAATAGAAATGTTTATTTGTGAAGAGTCATATCTATTCCAGAACAGACATGTTTGTTTGTGAAGAGTCATACCTATTCCAGAACAGACATGTTTGTTCATGAAGAGTCAATACCTATTCCAGAATAGACATATTTGTTCTTGAAGAATCATAACTCTTCCAGAATAGTCATGTCCATTCTTCAAACAACCACCACTTACGACCATGTTTGGTTGGAGGATTTTAATAATCAATTTCTCATTCAATAACTAACGATTTTTGACAAATTCGTCCATCAGAAGATTCGAAAGACTTTTCATATCTTATGAGGCCATGCATAGGAATTTTAGGGAATGGTGCTGACCATTCATAGGTGTAGATGGGACATTTTTAAAAGGGCTTTATAGTGGACATTTGCTAAGTGCAGTTGGGACTGATGGTAATAACAAGATGTTCCCTTTAACTAGTTGTCACGCCCCAGAATCCGGACCACCGGGACTCCCCCGGACCGACCCCGAATCCCGAGTGTGAACCCGTTCACTTAGCCCCGTGAACAATCTCAATTCCACTCATGTGATAATATCCATTTCTGATACCATGCCATAACGCCCTGATTTCCCCACTCCCGGGAGACCGGAAGTTAACTGTCCATTTAAACCCAGTGAACCCTCATTATACTCATTTATAGTGGAAGCTTAACTTAATTGTTTCATACAAATTCACGTAACACTACCTTAACCAATTCCCATGAGCCCTAGATCAAATCATACACCTTAGTGGCAATTTACTTGGCCACTCCTTTGAGAATCACTCACTTTCGAGCCTCAAAAATTCTGTGTTTGGAATCTGAAACTGAGGCTTACACCATTGGATAGAGAATCCAAAAATACTCAAGTTCAAAAAAAATCACACTCAATTCCGATCTAAAACGAAGAAATTACGTCGAAATGAAATTTTGGAAAAAAACTGTGAATAGTAATTTCGATTGATCGAAATGGAATCTCGATTGATCGAAATTCTAGCGAGATTTTCACCCTCTCTGGACCCCAGACTTGCAATATTTCGATTGATCGAGATAGGAGTTTCGATTGATCAAAATTCCTCCTATCTGGACTCTAAAAATCACCATAAATCATCACCCTTTCGATCAATCGAAATGAGGGTTTCGATTGATCGAAATAGGCATTTCGATTGATCAAAATGCACCTCCCAGGACTTCCAACAACCCTATACATGGTCCACATGAAGCCCAATCAACATTCTATCATCCCAGAACCCCTCAAACATAGTTAATAACATACATGGAAGGTTCCAACACCAATCTCACACTCAAGATCACTTTCATAATTGAATTCATACACCAAAATGAATCATTTCTTTCACAAACACAACCCATTCAAAATAGAACCATCATCAAAATGAATAAAATGCCACCATGGGCACTACATATATTAAACCGTTGTCTTTCCACACCTAACAAGTTTATAATCCAATACATACATCAAAAGTACATATGTCCAAAGTACAACCACAACTAAAAAGGAAGTCACATGCCACAAGCCGGCATGGATAGCCACAAAATGCTCAACATCCGAAAGATAACATAAACACCATTAGAGTTCCACTTGGACACTCGTGTCCCCTCCGTCATCGGCGTTTTATCTGTAAAAGAGTTTAGAATAAAGGGGTGAGCACCACTGCGGCTCAGTAAAGGTTCCCCAACCCTTCTAAGTGCCGACCCAACACGACCTATATGGAATGCATATAAATACACTACATGCCACATCCACAATCTCACAAACCAATCAACAAATGCAATTAAAGAGGATTGCATATTTCACGAATCATGTATAACAAGTTCAAACATACAAGCATTAAGAAAAGTAAATGCTCTCTCTCTCGGTCCTCATCCGATACCCCACATGATTGACCCGCTCCGAGGATCATGTGACCTAGGACAACTCCGAAGCCCCGTGCACCTCACTTGTGTCATTTTTCCCGCAATTTCCCACATATGCAATATGAATGCATAAACACATGACATTTTATTTTCATGCTCAACTCATGCTCATTGATACTAAAAAGAAGTAACACGCATATTTCCCATCACCACATACCACATATAGCACATATATGTATAACACATGCATATATCATCTCATATGCATACAACTCCAAAATTAGCATATTTTACTCATGCTACACTCAATGCATAATTGTTTATACATAGAACTAAACATGCATTCAACAATGACATTCCCACATATAATCACATATATGACACTTGGTACACATTTTTCACCTATACACCAAATTGACCACATAATGCCTATGTATCAATTTCTTACACCCACACACTTCAAACCCACATGCTACCACCAACACAATATACACAATTGTGAAAAGATAGGACTCTAGAGAAGAAGAAAACATAACTTTTCACACCTCTCACCATCCTAAAGCATGTGAAACACAACCTACACATCTCTTCTTCACCCGAAACCCTAGAATCGACAATTAGAAGAGAAGAAGAACCCCTACCTCAAGATTGAAGACCTTCCAAGCACTTATCAAAATTTCTAGTAGGTTCCACCTTACCGAAACACAAGTTTGTTCGGTTCAAACCGAAGCCCTAGCCGTGCCCTACACACTTTCCTTCTTCGGCGAATCACGAATCCAAGCCGAATGCACCTGAATTGTATAGAGAAAGTGGAGGGATGAAGTGGGAGAGATTTAGAGAGAGAGAGAGCCATGAGAAATGGCTGAGATATCTCAGCCCTAGATATTTATAATATCTGGGGTGCCAAATGACCAAAATGCCCCCAAGTCACTTAACGTACCTTCTCGGGCTCCTTTTTCGATTTCGAAAACTCCTACGGCCTCGAAATCGCTTCCTTAACTCATTAAACATTTCGTTACACTCAGAATCAAAAATAATTATTTTTCAGAAATATTTCAGATTTTCGAGCCCAGGTGGATCGCATCCCGGGCCCCTGTTTGACCAAAAAGTCAAACATCTCCAAAATTTTCAAAAATATTCAAAAACCTCATAACATGTTTCCAAACATGTGTCCCACTCTCAAAACATCCAAAACATCATTCGAAATGCAGTTATAGCGAAAATGATGAAATTTTTTGAAAACCGGTCAAATTTGGTTCCGGTCTCTACACTACTGCTATTTTTGAGGCTGAGAATATGGACTCATGGACATGGTTCATGGAAGAGTTGATGATCCCTTGGCTTGACATTTATTTCTGATCGACAGAAGGTAAAAAATTATACTTAGTGTTTTGACTAATTAATTTTACTTAATTAATTTTTTCTAATTGTTTTGACTAATTAATATTTTTACTTAGTGTGTTGACTAATAAAATTATATTGTGGTGCTAATTATATTATTTTAATTATTTTAGGGTCTACTTCAGACCTTTGATGATGTCTTAGAAGAGGCTGACCATAGGTTTTGTGTTAAACATATGTATGATAATTTCAAAAAGAAATTTAGAGGCTTGCAGTTGAAAGCTGAGCTGTGGAATGTTGCAAGAGCTTATGATGAGGATGAATTTAAGAAACATATGTAACAGATAAAGGAGATCAATGTTAATGCCTATGGCTGACTTGTGAAAGTGCCATTTCAACATTGAGCAAGATTACATTTCCCAACTGGTTCAAAATGCAATGTGGTGGTTAACAATATATGTGAATCATGGAACTCTGTGATTCAAAAAGCAAGGGAGAGGCCTGTAATAACCATGTTGGAGTGGATCTGAAAACATCTAATGAGGAGGATTAAAAAGAAGAGAAGTACTATGTCAAGATGTAATGGATTGTTGTGTCCTAAAATACAGAATGTATTGGATAAATACAAGAAAAGATCAATGGAATGTGTTGTGGATTATAATGGGGATTCTAGGTATGAGGTTGAGTGGAGGGGTAATAATGAAGATGTGAACATGCAGTTGGGAATATGCACTTATAGGGAGCAGGATGTGACTGGTATTCCTTGCCAACATGTTGTTGCTACCATACTTTATTTGAGGAGAGAACCAAAATAGTAAGTTGCAAGTTACTATCTAAGAGATACATACCTTATGACATATGCCCCTGTCATATATCCCATTCCCCTAAAGGTGATAAGCAAATATACCTCAGACTTAATCATTCCACCATTGCACCCTAACCCACTTGGTAGGTCTAAAAAGGTTAGGAGGAAAACAAGTGATGAAGTTACTAGACCAACCAAACTTAGTAAAAATTATGTGAATATGTGTTGTAGTAAGTGCTTATAGTCTAGACATAATGCAAGGACATGGAAACAACTGAACCTATGATTAGAGAAAAGGCCCCAAGAGGTAAAGGAGGTAGACCCAAGAAAGTAAAACCTTCTTTTCTTGGGATTGACACTAGTAGTGGCACAACTGTTTTGTCTAATGTTGAGGTATGTAATAACTTTTTATTGGAATTTACCTCAATTTTATAAAGAAAATTTTGAATCACTAATATAATATATTTTCCTATGCATTGTAGGTGAGTTCAAGAAGAGCTGGAAGTTCAGTTCCAGGAAGAGGGAGAGCTGGATGTTCAATTCCAAGAGGAGGAAGAGCTGGAGGTTCAATTCCTAGAGAAGGAAGAGCTGGAGGTTTTGTGAGTTCAAGAGGAAGAGCTAGAGGTTCAGGTGTGGGGCAAGCTGAGCTAAGTCAGGTGAGACAAGAAAGTGTGTTCATTTAAATTAATTTTTTTAGGCTAAATATGTGCACCTAACTTTTTATCCCATGCATCAAATGGTAGGTGAGTAATAGAGGAAGAGGAAGAGGAGGAGGAGACTTATTTGTCACTCAAGCCACTTAAACTTCACTTGGATTTTTGAACACTCAATTTTCAATTGGGAGGGGTTCAGTTGTAGATTCAATAGCAGCAAGAGATGGTCTGATTAGACATGTGACTTATGAACCTTCAAACATTCAACCATATCAACTTAAATTGGTAGGGGGGAAAGTTACAGATTCATTAGCATAAAAAGTTGGTCTAATGGAAAAAATAGGTGGAACAAGTGTAGGTCGTAATAGTATTGGAACAAGAGGTGGTTTAGTTCAGATACTCCTATGAACATAAACTCTAATGAGTACTTTGAGGTCTTATGTTACCTAATCTATATTTTCTACTTTTTTTAATGCATAGGTGAGAGTTACTTCAACACAACAGACTTTAATGAGTGGTCTGGAGGTACATCCATCAACATAAAACACTCAAGTATCCTCTTTAAGGTATACTATTTTGAAATTCAATGAGTTTTTTTTTTATAAAAATACTTCGACATAAATCTTAAAACTTGAAATTTTCATTTGGTAGGTGACTGGTGGTTTTTGTGGGTAGAAAAAAGAAGGTTCAATATGTTTTGGTGGTAGAAGAAAGCTAAAGGACATGGTGGCAGTTTTTGCTAGTGATTTTTGTGTGGATAGTGCAGACCATTATTTATGTGTTTTTACTGATAGAATTAGACATTTCAAATTAGAAATTATTGACTAATTTAATCTTTTTGTGTTCATATGGGCTTGTAATGATGCTGGCATTTCAATTGTTGAATTGTAATGATGTTGATATGGTTTTGGGAAATATTGAAATATAGTTGATAGGATATGTGCTGATAGTTTGTGTGAATGGTGCTTATAGTTTGTACAATATTGAAATATAGATAACAGGATATGTGCTTATAGTTTTTGTGAATGGTGCTTGTAGTTTGTGCAATATTGAAATATATATAACAGGATATGTGCTTATAGTTTGTGCAATATTGAAATATAGATAACAATTTGCATCATCAGTAGAGAGAGAGTAGAGAAGAAGCCTGAGGAGCTGTAAAAGCTTATGCTTCCAAAGCTATAAAGGTATTTCCAAACCCAGCCTATAGAACACTTTTGACATGGGTCGATATGCTCACAGCATCATTTTATCACTAACAACCATGGGAAGGTGAATGTTTTTGATATGGGATTTGGTTTTTTCTTTATCGAAAAAAAGAAGAAGTCAATTATAGGGTATCTTATAAGGCCAAAATGTGAAGCTTGAATATGCAATTAGGCCTATCTTTTTATTTAATGTTTTGATTAACTCTTTTTTTTCCTTTAAATTTCCCCCTTTTTATGTTTCCTTTGTTTTTATAGTTGATGGAACCATGGTTCACACCACTAAGGCCTCATTCAGCACAAAGCCAAAAGAGTTGCTTTCATATGTCTATATGGGATAATTTATCTATGATACAGAAGACAACTTTAATAGAAACCCACTTCATCCTTAGCAAAATAGTACTAAGAAAATTAGAAATTAGACCATCAAAACTATCAGATATCAAAAGTAGGCAAAAAAATATAGTTGTGGACAAATCGTAAATCTTGTAGCCAAATCTCCAAGAAATCAGCAAAAACTGTTATATAAACCAAATCTATACATCTTTAAAAATCCAAGTGTGAATTACAATACAGTTAATTAAAGAACATATCATGTAAAACTTATTAGTCATCTGGTTTGATGATATATAAACATTCACATGCAAAGCAGATACACCCTTTAGTTTCCATTATATGGGATTTGGTTTTTTCTTTATATATATAAAAAAAGTTCCAAGGTGGCATAAGAGATTGGTTTAATCAGCTCATCAACAGTCCTTGGCAATTGTTAACTCTGTGTTGGAAGGGTTAACCTTGAAATCTTCAGAGAATGGGACACAAGGGTTAGTCCATATGTCAATGGACTTGCCATCTCCAATGACATAACAGGCTCCTTTATTAATAATATCTCTGCAACCCAAAGTTCAAATTCAAATTGGGCACCCATATTGGTTCTGTTCCAGAGTTATGAATGAAAATCTCCTACACTAGTTTTGGTTGGCCAATGGTGTTTATAACTTAGGAGATCCAGAGATGAATTGCCAGCCTAATCTAAAAAGTCCCTATTAATATCAAATCGAATGAAATACTAAAAAAATAGGGATCTAAAAAATTCCTATTAAATCTAATGAAACCCAACACATCATAGTTCAACCACAATAGTGGACAGAGCTCAAAGTTTGGCAGAACATTGCTTACAAAGAAACAATTATGAATGAAAGATTCATTACAATTAAACTGAAAGGTTCATTACAGTCATACTGAAAGGATCATTACAAGATCTATTTCCACACAAAACACACCTTTCATTACCATATTTAAAGCAACAAAAGTTACACACTCATCATCCTCATTTCATAAACATAGCTACAAGGACAGCCACAAAAGCAAAAACATATATATAATAATTGTGCTTGATAGGATCATTACTTTTGCCATTGCAAGACAGGTTGTCATCTCTTGTGGTGGGGCAACTGGTGGAGCTGGCAGTGGGGCAAATGTTGTGGCTTGCAGTGGGGTAAATACTGGAGCTTGTAGTGTGCCAATTGGACACCAATGGAAGAATCCACAAGAATTTCTCTCACAGTTGAAAAACCATTTCCCTGGATTCTTTCGAGTCTTTGAAAGTTGCAAGCAAGCTTGTCTTCTTCAGTAACATTGCATGTAGGTAGAAGATGTTGATTCTATTTAACAATTATGCCAAAAAAAAAAATTCAATAAAAACCAAAGAGATTAATGTAGAAAATAATAATAATAATAATAATAACAATAATTCAAGAATTTGCCCAAAAAAATATAAATTGAATAAAATATCATATACTTTGAAATTTGAGAGAACCAGATTAATTGATAAAGCAAACGAAAGATGGAGGAAATTAATGCATATGCAAATTGATGAAAATGGCCAACTACTTAATTGAACCAATGGCAGACTACTTGCAAATCAAATTCAAAAGTAGGGTTTATGTGGTGACAGATGCATATAGAAGGAAGAGAGAATGGAATAGGGTAGCGCGCACACACACACATACACACATCATATAAACATAATTTGCACCAGACCTGCAAATCGAATTCAAAACTATGGTTTCCATGTGACAGATGTAGATAGAGGGAAGAGAGATTAATGAAATTGGGTAACACACACACACACACATAAATATATATATACATATATATATATATATATATATATATAATGACTTTGTTTCTTGACATGAACCAAGAAAAGAAAAGAAAGGAAAATAAAATAAAAAGTGAAGTTGATTGTTGATTGTTATCTTCAACTCCTTATCATCCAAAATCAGTTTATCTGGCAACTGAATTGTGTCCACCCACAGATAATGCTGATTTACTTGGCTTGGCTAGTTAGTGTTATGTTGCTATCTTGAGTCATTTTAAATTGCATATTTTCTTGATAATTATAAAACAATATAAGGGGTGTCCTCTAAAATACTTATTTTTTTATTTTATTATACTTGTTTCTGTTCTTGAGTTTCCATTTAGAATTGAATTGATGAATTACACGAAGTCATATTGATCATTTTTTCTAGTAGTGCAGAACCACCACTAAATAGGCCTAGTGTGTGTGTGTGTATATATATATATTTTATTGGTTGGGAAGCATGGTATACTTTGATGCCAATATAGACCTATAAAATGATATAATTTATTAAATAAAGAGAACCTTTTTTGATTTTTTTTCTTCTTCTATTCAATTTCTATCAAAAGAAATGACTTTGTTTTTTTGGTCCTGTCAAATGATAAACAAGATATTGTGCCATCTAATTTTTTTTTTTGATATTGTGCCATCTAATTTTCTTTTTTCCTTTTGATGTGTGCTGAGAGGAAAAAGATTGAGATAATTGAGAATATACAGTGGGGTCTCAAAAGAGACAAATAAAGCCATATAGGCTAAACAAAAGGAGAAACTCCTAACCAATTTTTTGTTGTTGTTGTTGTTGTTGTTGAAAGGTCAATTTTATATATGTGAATAAAGGATATTTACAAATGAAATCAAGCTCCAATGGAGAAACAAAGCCAAGTAGGCTAATAGGCCACAAGAAAGCTTGGGCAACAAGTGTTCGTAACAAAGTAGCAAAGAACTAAAGCAGCAGCGTGGCATCTAGAGCTGAGGATGGGAGATGATGATTGTGAGTGTGGACAGGGGAACTAGGTTTCATTGTTTTGTTGATTTGGTGGTTTTTTGGATGGTCTGATTGATGAGCTTCAAAAGATGCCATGTTGTTGCTAGTACTCTAGCTTCTCTGCAATTCTTGAATGTACAAGAAAAAAGCCTTAGTTTAATGGTTTCAGAGATGGAGTTGATGACTACAGTGGTTGTGAAACTCCTCTGAAGATTCTGCTGTTTCTTTCACTCCATATAAAGTGAATTGAGGCTTCCAATGTTAATTTCTGAGAAATATGAAAGATTGGAAAGGTCCATGAGGAAGAAGCTATTGATAGAAGGTCCTGCCAACTATAGTAGGTGAAATTGTGGTGATGGGTGTCAACTTCATTAGTAGTACTTATAGAGTCCACTTCTTCCCCATACTACAAGTGAAATGAAAAATGTAAAGACAACCATTAAAATAGTCCAAACGATACTTACTATATCCATGCTTGAAGTAATTCCATATAGTAAAAGAGAAAGGGCATTGAAAGAAGATATGAGAGTGAGACTCAGTGGCTGTATAACAAAGTGTGCATTTGTTGGGGGATCATTTTGTATGCCATGGATCAATTGTCAATGGTGGATAATTTTTCAACGGCAGCAAGCCAGAGGGTAAAACTATGTTTTGGAATTAGGTGTTTGAACCAAACAAGATTAGTCTAATCTAAAATAGGGAGTGGAGGGTTAATGGATTCAATTGTGAGAGATAATGAGAAATTGGGTAGGTTAATCCAAAGAAAGCTATTTGGATGTGAAAGGTTAATAAAAGGTAAATGGTTTGGTGACCTGAGCTCGGGGATGAGTCTTTGTAGGTAATTAGGGATTGCCGATTGCCCATTGCCCATCACTGGTAACAGAGTTGACAATTGAGTACCTTTTGAGGGAAGTGCTCAGAGTGCATGAATTTTGAACTCTCTTCTCCAAAGGGCCTTTGTGCATCCATGAGTTAAACCAAAATGATATGTTTGATCCATTCCCAATTTTTACAATGATGAATGGTCGAGCGAGTGTTCTTAGTGTCATTATATTCCTCATTAAACAGGATGAGTAGCTTGGACATTTGGTTTCCCAGAGGTTTTTCCCCCTCAAGATTGAAGTATGTACCATCTAGACCAAAAACAGTTTGGTCTACAGTACAAGTGCCAGATATATATTTTTTTTTTATCATGGATGCTTTGTTAAGAATTGTCAAGTCATGGAGGTTGAGACCACCATTGGGTTTTGGGAGGCATACTTGTTTCCAAGTAACTTTGGCTTTCCTCTTGGAATGGGTGGAACTTGACCAAAGAAAATTCCTCAACAATAAATTGATAGAGGTCAGGACTTGCCTTGGTAGGATAAACACACTCATCTAGTAAAGCTGAATGGATTTGCAAAGTTGAAGCTTACCAGCACAGGATAGAAATCTGCTTGACGAGTGAGAAATTTTGTTTGTGAATTTATTCACCAGATTCTTGTAATCAGTGGAACAAAGAGTCTTTGATATAAGAGGAACACCAAGATAAGTGCATGGGAGATTTTCAGTGTAAAATTGTAAAATGGTAGAGATTGCTTGTTGATCTGTTTCAGAAACTCTTTTATATTGTTTGCTGCAATACCGGATAGTAAACAAAAAACATCCATGCAATTCTTTGGAATAGAAGCTGCTTTGGGGGTTCCCTTTGCAAAAAGAAACAAGTCAGCCACAAAGATCTGATGGGTCAATGCAAGAGGTTGGCACCTCCAATGATACTCAAAATCAGGATTGACAGATGTGGTTTTGGTCAGAATAAGAGATAGAACTTCCATGGCCAATACAAAAAAGAATGGTGACAATGGGTTACCCTACTTAATGCCTCTGAAACCTTTGAAAACCCATGATTCTCACCATTAATAGAAATTGAAAAAAAGGTGAGTTAATGCAAAGTCTAACCCAATTAAAGAAATAAGCTGGGAAGCCTATAAGTTGAAGAGTATCAAGAATAAAAGTCCATCCAACTATATCAAATGCTTTCCTTAGATAAACTTTTATGGCACATCTTGGAGGGCTTGAATGTTTATGGTAATTCTTAAGAAGCTGTTGGGCTAGAAAAATGTTATGAGTAATTCTTCAATTTTTAATGAAGGCTGACTTTGATTTATTGATGAAGGAAGGAAATATTGGTTTAGGTTTTAAAAGCTTTGGCATTTCTCTCCAGCCAAATGAAGTATTTAGAGCAAGAAAAAATCAATTTATGAGCAAGGAACTTGCAAGAATTCACAATTGAATCCCATACTTCTGAACACCATCCAACCATTTCATCCTAGTTGCTAGGCAGAATATAAAATCCGTCAGCATCTTGAAAGTGAATCTCGATGTAGGATGGATATTTGCAAATGAAAAAAATGATTGATGGACTCTGCCTCGGAGTTACACAAAAAATATGCATTGAGTATATGATACTTGGGATTAGCAAGTTTGTCAAGTGTACTTAACTTACCTTTCAGAGCAATCTTAGCAATGAAACTGATTTTTGGGATGTGATACCTAAACTAGATCAGATGATGCCAAGAAACATGAGGGGATGGAGGGAAAAGAAAGAGAGTGTGTGGGAGAGAGAAAAGGCTGCAGTAGAAGAGGGTGTCCAAATGTTGTAATGTCCCTCTCATTAGTAGGTTGTTACATTATTGATGCTGGTGGATCCGAGTCAGATGATACTGAGTTATAAGATGGCACGTTGATGGCACTGAGATACCTTGATTTGGCAGACCAGCGCAAAGATGGCAGGAAGTCGTGATCTTTTCCTAATTGGGGTAGTTTTGCGTGCGTCTTGGTGTTTTGGCCATAACTTTGGCTACGGGTATCAGAGTCGTACTTATGATCCCAATTCGGAAAACTCTTTTTGGCGCGCATGTCATGGCCACCTAGATATGCTGGTGCATAATTATTTTGAGGTCAAAATTCACTATTTTCCCTTCTAAATCCTAATTTTTAGTTATTTTTTTTCATTTATAATAATTTTTTTTTGTCATTTAGGAAGTGATTCTGAACTCGATTTGGGCCAGATTTTTGGCAGATTACTTCTTTTATTATGTATTTCATTTTGGCATGATTATTGGGATTTTGCTATTTTTGGTAAAATTTTGATAATGACGATTTTCAGCTATATAGCTTGGCTTGTGGGCTAATTTTTGGACACTTTTTGATTTGATAATATTGAATTGAATACCAGAGGATTTTCTCAGTGTTTTGGGTAGATTCTCTTTTGTTCTTCCCTGTGAAATACCTATTGGCACTAGCCTACAGGATAATTACTATTCAGTCCAGCGTCAGTTGGTATCAGAGCTTCAACATCTTCCTGGGGTGAGATTTCAACAGTTTCTATTGCTGGTGGTCGTGGTCGTCGCAGGCAGGTTCTGAATGAGGAAGTCCCACACTGTGATCATAGTGTTCAGGATGTGATGATTAAGGCTTTGTAGAGGCAAGTTGCAGAGTTAACCCAGCGTCTAACGATGCAGGCTTTTAGTGACTGTGAGATGGAATATCACGATTTCGATTCTAGTTTCGAAAACTCGTTTCACAATCGTGCCCGATTCTGGAGCACCATGGTTGGGAGGATCGCTATGGAGACCTCGATTTTAGAGTGGATCTGCCCGAGTTTTCTAGTACGTTACAGGCCGAAGGATTTGTTAATTGGTTGAATGAAGTAGAGCGTATTTTTAAGTATAAGGAAGTCCCAGATTGTGTCAAAGTGAAACTGGTCACCATCAAACTCAAAGGCAAAACATCTGTATGGTGGGAGCAGTTGAGGCGATCACGAGACAGGCAGGGCAATGCCAAGATCACTGATTGGGAGAAGATGAAGAACAAGATGAAGGGTCACTTCCTTCCTTTCGGCTACACTCAAACCTTGTTTGAATGACTTTATTCGTTGAGGCAAAGCACGAGATCGGTTGATGATTAAATGGAGGAGTTCTATCAAATGATAGCCCGAAATGATTTATCTGAGATGGAAGAGCAGATGGTGGTGTGGTATTTGGGAGGATTACGGCAGCCGCTGCAGGATGTCCTTAGCCTTCACTCACTTTGGACTATTTTTGAAGCATACCAACGCGCACTTGCTGTGGAAAAATAACAGAATAGGAGGCCAGTGGTCAGGAGCGATCAAAACAATCAACCAGTTCACCCTTAAGAATCCCGTCCTGTCTAACAGCCACTGCAGGGTAATTCTAACTCAAATATTAAATGTTTCAGATGTGGTGAACAGGGACATAGAGCGACTGAGTGTAGGAAGCCTGCTAGTCAATTCCGATGAAGCCATTGTGAACTTGAGGATGAGTTCTTTCCAACCTGGGGTAACTGATGCAGGAGGATCCGAGTCACAGAGATCAAAGCTCGGTTGGCCACCCTAAAGGAGAAGGTGTGGAGTAAACACCCCACTTCTTCCCTATTGCTTGATTCTGAGACTTTGAGGGAAATTTCTCATAAGGTTTCTGAAAGTACTGGGGCCAGGATGAGTTTACTGAAGACAACCAGTGTCAAGTGCAAAAAATAAGTTGAGCTCTGTGCCCCACCGACCGATCATAAGAGAGAGGTCACTGTTTCATTGAGGAAGAAGCTTGCCGAGGAAAAGGCTACAAAAAGAGTGTAACTATCAGAGGTGATTGAGATTGAGGAGGTTGCCCCTTCTCCTAAATCTCAGAAGACTTCTGTCTTAACTTTGCCCTCTTTTTTGAGGCCTGTGGGGCCCCCTACTGTTGGAGTCACTGATTCTAGTTCAGATATCCCCTATTTTCTAGGGTTGTGCCTTGGGTTCATCAGATGGTGAAGGCTAATGGTTTGCCCTTCTCGGTTGAGGACTTCATTCTGGAATACAAAGTGGCCATGAGGGCATTTCTGAAGGAGATGTGGCCTCCTAAGGACGATAAGAGGATGAAAGAGATTTCTATGAGAGCTATGCTAGATGCTTGTCCGGATCTAGCCTTAAGGGTAAGAAAAATATATATATATATATATATTTTAAACATTTCCTTGTGCATTTACAAAATATGTTCGAGGTAATGTCCATGTGCCGACTGGTCGAGCAGGCAGCTATGAAATCAAGAAGGCCGATGCTCAGAAGAGAAAATCTGAGGCCAATTTCCAAGTTGTCATGCAAGAGGCTGTGAATGAGAAGAAAAAGTCGAAGACTTTGTTGGTGAAGGTTGGCCAGTTCGGGACCCAACTTGAGGAACTCAGTAAGAAAAAAGAAGAGTCTGAGCTACAGAGGGCCTTGGCCGAGTCAAGGGCTTCAGAATCTGAACTGAATGTTAAGTCTCTTCAAGAGAGGGTGATGAAGCTCGAAGCAAGGGCGAAAACCATATTTAATAGACTGTTCCAGACGGTTAGAATCAAGAATGTTGAGGCATACCAGACTGGCTTTGATGATGCCACTACCCTTGCTGACGATCATTCTTATCCAGAAGGTCTGACCGAATATGATCGGGAGATGGGCTTGGATGACCCTCCATATCAGGATCCTAAGGCCAGTGCTTAGGAAGAAGTTCTAAACCTTTTGAAGGCCTCCGAGGTTTTTGACGTTGGAGCTACTGAGCCTTTTGCTGCGTCGGATGTTGCTGACCCCCCTGTGCTTGGAAATTCTTCTTGATTTTGTTTCGTATTTGCTCTTGTAAGTTCTAATTTTCCTTATTAAAAGAATAATTTTTGAAACTATGGCAATGATCAAATGGTAAACGTGGATCTTATTGTCTTCACCCTAGTCTTGTCTGCTTTCGATTTAAGTTATTTGATCATTTTTGCCTGTTCATTCTCACTGTTTTAGCTAATTTCATTTTTCAGAGGCTCTCGGCTGGTCATGCCGAGGTCTTTTTGTTCATTTTGGGCCTTCGACTAGCCATGCCTTAGCCAATTTCAATCGTTAGAGACTCTCAGCTAGTCATGTTAAGGTCTTTTTATTCATTTCTTGCATTCGGCTTGCCATGCCTTAGCCAGTATCAATCGTTTAGGACTCTCGGTTAGTCATGCCGAGGTCTTTTTATTCATTTCTGGCATTCGGGTAGCCATGCCTTAGCCAATATCAATCGTTTGGGACTCTCGACTAGTCAGGCCGAGGTCTTTTTATTCATTTTTGGCGATCGGCTAGCAATGCCTTAGCCAATTTCAATCATTTGGGACTCTCGGCTAGTCATGTCGAGGTCTTTTTATTCATTTCTAGTGTTCGACTAGCCATGCCTTAGCCAATTTCAATCGTTTGTGACTCTTGTCTAGTCATGCTGATGTCTTTTTATTAATTTCTAGCGTTCGGCTAGCCATGCCTTAGCCAATGTCAATCATTTAGAACTCTTAACTAGTCATGTCGATGTCTTTTTATTTATTTCTGGCCTTCGGCTAGCCTAGCCTTAGCCAATTTCAATCGTTTATATTGTTCGGCTAGTCATGCCGAGGCAAAACTAAAAATGGGCAAAATAGTGGGATTTCACAACAGATTCTATTTCATTGCATAATCCGATTGCCTTTATGGTTCGTATGTAAAATTCAGTATATTAACTTGAGAGAAAATTTCTAATAATTCGATTTGGGATCTCGCAAGTTTTATTGAATTTGGAAAGGAGGACGCATACAGGGGTTCATACATAGTACCTTTTCAGTTGCATGGCGTTCCAAGGCTTTTGGACAATGGCTCCGTCACCGTGCACCCTTTGCAGCCTGCAAGCTCCCTTCCCAATGAGTTCAATTACTTCGAATGGACCTTTCCATTTTGCTGCCAGCTTGCTTGCATTCAACTCTTTAGTGTTGTCGGTTACTTTTCGTAACACTCAGTCTCCCTGTTCAAACATTCGAGGCTTGACTTTTTTATTATAGACTTGGCGGAGGTTCTGTTAGTACTCTGTCAATCTGATCTGCACGACTTCTTTCTTTTCTTCAAGCAGATCCAGGTTATGCTCGATCTGCTGGTTATTTTCTTGCGCTTTGAATGTTTCAGTTCTTAGGGTAGGCACGCCGAGCTCGACTGGAACTGCAACCTCCATTTCATATGTCATACTAAAAGGGCTACACCTTGTCGGTCGGCGAGGAGTGGTTCGGTAGGCCCACAACACATTCGATAACTCTTTTAGCTAGCGTCCTTTCTTTTCTTCCAACTTCTTTATGATGTTGGCAAAGATGGCCTTGTTTGTAATTTTGCCTTGCCCATTCCGTTGAGGGTACGATCTTGAGGAAAGCTTTTGGTTTATCCTGTACTTTGAGAAGAACCTTTGAATGAACTGGTTGTCTAAATTTTTCCCGTTGTCTATGATTATTGACGTTGGGATGCCGAAACGACATATAATGTTCTTCCATATGAACTTCTCTACTTGTGAATGTGTTATCGAGACATAAGCCTCTACTTCTACCCATTTGGTGAAATAGTCCATGGCCAGAAGGACATACTTATTTTTCTGTGCTGTGGTTGGCAGAGGGCCCACCACGTCCATCCCCTATTGGGCAGAAGGCCATGGGCTAGTTATCAGATTCAGATTTCCCGAGGGCTAGTGCAGTAGCAGTGCATGCTTTTGGCATTTGGTGCAATTCTTGGAGTATTCTGCCACGTTGTGTGACATGTATGGCAAAAAATATCCTAACGTTAGAGCTTTGTGAGCTAATGATCTTCCTCCCGAGTGGTTCTCGCAAACTCCCTCGTGGATTTCTTTTAAGACTTTTCTAGCTTCTGATGATGTCAGACATCGTAACAACGGTCCCGAATGTGACCTCTTGAAGAGGCGATCGTTAATGATGGAATATGTGTCTGACTTCATTCTAAGTTTCTTAGCCTCTTCCTTATTTTTTGGAAGGATTCCGTTATTCAAATATGGTTCGATCGGATCCATCCAGCTCGACTCTCTTGGAATAATGGGTATCTTGTGTGATTCTGTATTATTTGGTTTGCTCAGTTCTTCTATGGAGGACACCTTGGTCAAAGATTCGTTTGCATAGGAGGCCGAACAGGCTAATTGGTTAGCCTCTTAATTTTTCTCCCGTGGAATATGGTTGAGTTTTACTTTACCAAAGTCTTTCAATTCTTTGGTTACTGGTTCTCGGTAGGCGTTCATCTTATTTTCCTTCGCCTGGTATTCTCCGTTAACTTGATTTATAATTAATTAAGAATCGTTAAAGATGGACAATCTCTTTATCTGCAGTGATTTCACCAATCAGAGTCATGCAAGAACAACCTCGTATTCTGCAACGTTGTTAGAGGCATCGAAGTTAAACTTTACAGTGTGGTGT
This sequence comes from Cornus controversa, assembly GCA_026545225.1. Lineage (NCBI taxonomy): Eukaryota > Viridiplantae > Streptophyta > Magnoliopsida > Cornales > Cornaceae > Cornus > Cornus controversa. The sequence continues at coordinate 73,440,877 of CM048845.1, forward strand.
ATGATAGTACATCTGGAGTTCTGACTTCGATTCCTGCCCCTGAACCTGTTTGACTTGATGAACCATCCACGTAGATTTCCCATGTAAGATGATCCTCTTCCTCTTCTTCTTCTTCTTCCAGTTCATCATATTCTAGTAGGAACTTGGCTAACACCTAACCCTTTCTGGCCGTTCTAGGTTCAAAATGGATGTCGTAGGCGTTGAGATCCATGACCCACTTCATTAGTCTCCCAGTCATGTCTGGTTTGCTGAGGATTGCTCTGAGCGGTAAAGTTATCAGGACAATTATTAGATGGGATTCAAAGTAGTGTCTCAATTTCTTTTTCGTATGAACGAGGGTGACAATCAACTTCTCTGCTTTTGAGTATCTGTGTTCTGCATCAGTCATTGTCTTGCTAGAGTAATACACCGGTTGCTGCCTCCTAACTTTTTCTCGGACTAGTGCAGCACTCGTGGATATCTTCGACACTGCGAGGTATAAGTACAACACTTCTCTGGGCTTCAGGATCGAAAGGATCGGCGCTGCAGTTATGTATTCCTTCAACTTCTTCATATTTTCTAATTGGTCTTTTCCCCATGTGTCCTTCCCTTTCTTCTTGATGTCGTCGAAGAATGGTTTGCATTTGTCCGAGAGGTGGGATATGAATCGACTTAGTGCATCGATTCGGCTAGTCAAGACTTTCACCTCCCTCTTGGTCTTCGATCTGAACTTTGGATCAGTGTCGATGCTTATGATGGACTCATCTCTATTCCTGTTTAGCTGACCATGTGACAAAGGAACTGACCTAACGAAATTCTGAACGAGCACTTCATCGAATTTAAATTCATGTGATGCTCTCTGAGAACTCTGAAGACTTCTTGTAAATGCTCTAGGTGATCCTGCCTTTTTTTACTTTTGACCACTATGTCGTCAATATAAGCCTCCACGGTATCACGGATCTGATCTTTAAAAACTCGGTTGATCACTCGTTGGTATGTTGACCTACCCTATAACACTAAATGCCTTATTCGGTGATAAACGATGTCTTCTCCTCGTCCTTTAGGTTCATCAGGATCTGATTGTAACCCGAATAAGCATCCAAAAAGGTTAGTTGCTCGTACCCAGCTATGACGTCTACCATCTGATATATCTTCAGAAGGGGATAACAATCTTTTGGACATACCCTATTTAGATTAGTGAAGTCGATGCATACTCTCCACTTTTCGTTCTTCTTTCTCAATACCACCACGTTCAAGAGCCATTCTGGATATCTTACCTTCCTTATGAAGCTTGCCTATAATAATCGGCTAACTTCTTCAGCGATTATCTTATTTCTCTCCAGGGCAAACCTCCTCTGCTTTTGCTTAACATGGATGCTTGTGGGGTCGATGTTCAAAGAGTGTTTTGCCAGAAGGGATCTATGTCGGGCACGTCGAGATGGCTCTAGGCAAACACGTTCGTGTTTTTTCTAAGCACGTCGATTAGTTCATCCTTTTCTCTCCCCTGCTGAAGTGTCCCCATTTGCGTACTCCTATTCTCTTCTGGATTTCTGAGTTGGACCACCTGGAGTAGTTCTACGGGCTGAGCAGAGTTTTAGTCTTCCTCTCCTTCAGATGTGCTGAATTTCTGTGATTGCTATTGGATGTTTGTTCATGCGTTGATCCCTTCCTCATTCGGCGCACGCTTGATCTTCAGCGAATAACACTCTTTTGCTGCTATTTGGTCACCGAGGAGATCCATTGTTCCTTTCCCATTTGGAGTTAAACATCTTATCACCTGGTGTAGGGTCGATGGTAGTCCATGTATTTTGTGGATCCATCCTCTCCCCATAATGAGATTATATGACGAGTGGACATCTACTATCACAAATTGTTCTCTCAGTGTTCTTTGTGCGGCAGTTACGAACAGAGATATTGTTCAGACTGGGGCAACTCTATTTTCGTTGAATCCCACAAGTGGGCCCTCGGCTGGTTTAATCTGATCGTTTTCGATCCCCATTTGTTTGTAAACTTCGAGCGTCATTATGTTGGGGCTTGATCTTGTATCAATGAGCACTCTTTTTATTCGACAGTTCGCCACCAGAAGGCTGATCACTAGTGGATCCTCATGAGGGAGCTGTACTCTCATCAAGTTTGGATCTCAGAATGCGATCAGAGCGTCGGTTCTTCTATTTTGAACCGAGTTGACCTCCCTTAGCTTCTACAGCATTTCTGCCTGACGGATGTAAGATCTGTTGGTGCTTTGATCCTCCCGAGCTGTATAACCGTGAATGGTATTGATCGTTCTGACTGGATTCAAATTCTGGCTTCTTCCCCTTGACTGATGGTCAGATGGTCATTCTAACCGGGCTGTTCCCTTGCTACGTACTCGATGAGCCCTCCTTTAGCTATGATTGCCTCCATCTGCCCTCTCAAATTATGACATTCGTTGGTGGTATGACCGTAATCCTGGTGGAAGGCGCAGTGCTTGCTTTAGTCTCTATGCTCGACCAAGATTCAGATAGGAGGTGGCATTCAGAATATTCCACTACCTTTGTGTTCCTGGTACAGTCTGGCGAGGGTACATTTTAGGGGAGTATTCTTTTATTCAAATCTCGGTCTTTTTTCGAGTTTCGTTGGGACAGGAGGGACCCTGTTCTGGCCCTTTAGCTTAATTGCCTTTTCTTTGGATTGAATGCCGATGCTTATTATGGCCGATCTCTGCCGACATAACGCCTCATTCTCCTCAATACTGAGGTATCCTGAGCCTTTGCTTTCAGATCTCCCATGGACTTGGGGATTTTTCTAACTAGGGAGGAGTGGAATTTGGACCCAGGGATCAAGGCCACCTTGAACCCCTCTACAACTGCGGCCTGGTCATAACAGTCTATTAAGGAAATTTCAAGATTGAACCTGGTAGTTTCTCCTTTCGATTGTCTCATAGTGAAAATGGATGATATGATTTTTTTTTATCTTTGGTTGTCGATGTATTGAGTGATGAACAGTTCACACTGCTTCGTAAAACTGGGGATCATGCCCGATGGTTGCTGTTTGAACCAAATCAGAGCGGCTCCTACCAAGCTGGTCGAAAAGATCTTGCACATGAGGTTTTCATCCTCTGCATACAACGTTATTCTCTGCAGCACGTGGGATAGATGGTCGACGGGGTCGGTTGTCCCGTTGAAGTTCGTAAAGCTTGGAAGTATGAACTTTCTTGGGTTTAGGGATTTTCGTATTTCCTCCGAGAAAAGAGACTATACTACCTTGCAAGTCGCCTTAGTTGCCAGATCTGCTGGGGTCTGGTTTTTCAGGTCTTTGATATCGGCATTGACCTTTTGTAGTCGTTTGGCGATTACATCAAACTGAATGCTCTATCTGAGGGCATGAGACTCTGGTCAATCAGGATTTTGTTCTCTCACCCTTGCAGAATCGTGTTCTTAGGAGCTCTGTTGGGCAGGTGAGAAAATCTCGGGTTGCTTTCTTGTGAGTCGAGCTATATATCTTTTCCTGGAGTAGATCATTACGTCGGTTAGATCCTCTAACTACTCTCGCATTTCTTGCAAGATCTGCTCATGTGTGGGATTCTGTTCCATCGCTTGGTTGTGGATAGGAGATTGTTGTTCCACTAAGGTTCCGGAATGTAACTGTACTAACATAAGTTCCAAAAGGAACTTCTGAGTATGTCATTTTTCACAGACGACGCCAAAATGTAAGTGCAAAAAAATTGACACACACTTGGAAAGATTTTCTCTCTTTTTATGAAAAAGGAGTCCTCTTATTCTTTCATTTTCATTTCTTTTATAGTCTCTGCCATTACGTATGTTTAGTCTACAATTATTCCACGATTGTTGGTGAGCGTGATTTTTTCTCGTAAATATTGTCATGATCAATGTTTAATTTTATGCATTGATCGGACAAATAATTTTTTTTCTTCCATGATTTGGGCTAACAGGTGTCTGCTGACTTGGAAAATGAATTTCTCTTGATAACGTGGCATTCCAGTGCCCTCTTAGTTGAAATTTACACTCTCCCTGTCTAGTGAGAGAATTTTTTTCCATATATTCATATGGGTGGACCGAGTCTCATTGTTGTACCTCTTGTCCGTTACAAATGTTTTAATTCTTGCTTATTTGTTCTTTGTTTATGCATCATCACAATGGTGCTCATTGTAGCTCGACAATTACTCCCTTCGTATCGGAGCTTCTTGCATATTTTTCTTATCAATGCACTTACCTTATCAAAAAAAATATATATATATATTAAATTAGAGCCAGATAAAATCCCAGGCAATGTGTTGTCGCTTGTAACTCACCATCCGGTAAAGAGAAAGATACTTGTACATGGGTCCGCCCATTATGTGAGTGGCGTTTTCAAATTAAATAGTCAATCTATTAATATCTAAATTATTGAAGTAGAGCCGGATAAAAATCCCATCGATTGACAGGGCTATGTGTGGTCGCTTGTGACTCGACTCACCATCTGGTATGGCGTAGTATTTATGGCTCTCATTTTATTTGTGTATCAAGAATATTCTCGTTCACTCATTTGGTTTTTAGGTGTCGGCTGCTTCCTTGAGTTTACTATTTTACTATACTTGTTTCTGTTCTTGAGTTTCCATTTAGAATTGAATTGATGAATTACACAAGGACATATTGATCATTTTCTCTAGTATCGCAGAACCACCAATAAATATGCCGTGTGTGTGTATATATATATATATATATTTTATTGGTTGACTGACATGGTATACTTTGATACCAATATAGTACTATCAAATGACATAATTTATTCAGAGAAATTTTTTGAATTTTTTTTTCTCAATCCAATAAAAAGAAATGACTTTGTTTTTCTGGTCTGTCAAATGATAAACACAAGATACTGTGCCATTTTTTTTTTTCGGTTCTGTCAAATGATAATCAAAAGTGAAACATCACTAAGATGAAAATATCTCTCATTCCATAATAAGATGCATCATACAAGATATTTCTAGACAAGAAACACACTGTCTCTGTCTCTATATAACTTGAACTTTCGACCTTCTACTTTAAAACACAGTATATGCATAGTTTTGACTATGGTACACCACTGCATCCTCTCCATTCATCTTCTTCACTCCTGCACTACCATACATCTAGAGCTGAGTTACTTTTTCCACTGCTGTAGAGATTTCCTGAATATTATTTCTGAGCTTGGATGTGCTGAAGTCTATCATTGACTCTAACGAAGTCGTGCAATACTTCTCCTCTCCTGTAATTACAGTACTCTCCTCCCATTATTTGATGGTTTTCTTCATTATCTCAGCCTCCATCGAGTTGGGTTTCACAGAAAAGTGATTCAGAATTTCTTGCATCTTAATGGAAGAGAAGGGGTACTATTGATTCTGCAACCTGACGAGGTAGGAAAGTGGCTGCATTATTCGTGCTTATTGTGAAGTGTAAGTTCATTATCTTGTCAGGCTTAACGTAATTTTCCAAGAAGAAAATAACTGGGTTGGGGTTGTGATAAACTTGATCCACAGTATCATCACTAGCAGCATATAGAAAATTTTGTGCATATAGAAAATTTTGTTCGTGTCGTATTTTCTTTTGCTCCACTAAATCTGCAAACAGAGCCTTATAGAAAATTTTAGTAGTTAGTGGAATAAGGGCTTTGGATAGCGAGTCATTACTTTTTAATTAGATTGTAGTCTAATGTAATATTTGTTACGGGAGGCACGCACTCTGCCACAATCAAATAGTGAAATATATAGCACCAAGATGAAAATATACATCCATCTCTTTGATACATCATACACATACACTCATCTAGTTTACTCTCTTATTCCATATGTTTTGCAGAATTCTAGTTAGCAATCCAGACGATATCATCCTCGTTAAGGAAATGGCAGATCGGAACGGTCCCCGGTTTAACCTTGAGCAGTTGGAAGGCCAAATGCTTGGGGTTCCATTCTGATGTATCAGTATGGCACATTGCTACTGCTTTAGCTTTTGTCCCGTCTGCACCCACCAAGGAAACAATGTATGTTTTCGTGGTATGTGTTTTGTGGCAGTAAAACACAGCATATGCATAGTTTTGGCTATGGCACACCACTGCATCCTCGCCATCCATCTTCTTCACTCCTGTAATACCATACTTCTGGAGTTGAGTTTCTTTTTCCACCGCTGTCGAGAATGCCTGCACATTTTCTCCCAGCTTGGATGTGCTGAAGTCTATCATTGACTCCAACGAAGTCGTGCAATACTTCTCCTCTCCTTTAATTACAGTTGTCACCTCGCACTGTTTGATTGTTTTCTTCATTGTCTCAGCCTCCATGGAGTTGGGTTTCACTGAAAAGTGATTGAAAATTTCTTGCATCTTATTGGAAGAGAAGGGTATTGATTCAGCAACGTGACGAGGTAGGAAAGCGGCTGCATTATTCGTGCTTGTTGTGAAGTGCAAGTTCATTATCTTGCCGGGCTTAATGTCATTTTCCAAGAAGAAAATAACTAGGTTGGGGTTGTGATAAACTTGATCCTCAGTTTCATCACTAGCAGCATAGTACCTTATAAATCTCACGGCGTTTATATGATTGCTGTCGCCTCCTCCTGCCTTTCCTTTCCCTGCACCAACGTTTATTAACATTATATAATATTAATAATTACATCTTAATATTATATATAATAAATATTTAATATTTATATTATAAAAATTAAAATATTGTCTTAAATATTAATTAGGCCAAACCTCAGGGGAGGTCAGTATAATTTACACCAAATCTCAGGAGAGGTTAGTGTAAATTATCCTAAATTTTTTGACAAAACTAACAGAATTTTGGACGGAGGGGGAGATTTGTCTAACGGAGCAAATCTTAGGGGAGGTCATTGTAACAAAATCCAATAGTTTGATATCGGGTGTAATTAGGCCAAACCTCAAGGGAGGTCAGTGTATTTTACCCTAAATTTTATTAATATATACTGATCTCCCTTTTTGTTTGTCAAATTACACTAATCCCTTTGAGGTTTGTATTTTTGTAACATCACATTCTCTTTCGTTAATGGCCGTTAATGGTCAAAGTTCGACTGAGACCATATTTATTGTAATAAAATGTAATATATATATCTATATATATATATATATATATACAAGAATCGTTAACGAAATACATCCAATAGCTCTGATAAAGGAGATCAGTATAATTTAGGAAACAAGAGAAAATGTCCAACAAAACTTGTGAGGGGAAGGTCAGTATAATTTACCTTTTTCTAACAACGAACTTGTACTCAACAGTACTATTCTAAATTCTTATAGTTTGGATCTCCTTTGCTTCCCTTTTAAACATTAGGAAGAAATGGGATCTAGTACTTTTGTGAAGGGTTTTGAAATGTTTTCCTGCACTATTCAAGGTATCATTTCGTATTTTTAAGGTGCAACAAAAGAGAACTTAAAGACTCGTTTGACAACCATTTATGTTTTACTTTTAAAAGAATATGGTATTTACATTGTATTGGTTTTTTTTTATAAAAAAAATCCATATAAAACTACATCAGCAAAAACAAGTTTAAATATTGTTTTCTTGTTTCTGGATTTGCCGCATTTTTTTTACTCGGATAAAAAAAAATTCATATAAAACTACATTACCGAAAACAAATGTAAATATTTTTCTTTTGTTTTTGGATTTGGGCATTTTTTTTTTTAAACGGATGTGGTATTGTGTTACCACACATGTTTTTGTCACTTATTGAGATTATCTCCATACACAGAATTTCTATGGTATTATAACTTGTCAAATAGATTTTAGTTAAAATTCATGAGATAAAATTGTGAAGTTTAACATTTTTCATTCCATATTTATAGGAATCCCACCAACAATAAATCTCTATTTTTTAATTTTATTTTTTATTATTTTAGGAGATAAAATTAAATGGTGAGTTAGTATTAGTGGGATTTCCTCCATATACGAAATCTCAATGATATTATTACCTATCACATCGATAAAAAAATATGAAATAATTTCATGAAATTGAACATTTTCTCTTATTTATATTTTTCACCAATTTGGCAACAAAAATGTGGATTCAGACTCTATTTCTCCAACACCCACATGACATGACCCGGCGGAGTCTGCAGGGACTTGTGAATTTTTATATATTACTATTTTTATTTTGACTTGGAGTTAAATCAAATGGAAATAGAGGTTTAGGGTATAAGATGATTAACTAGGGTGCAGAAGATCCATGACAGCTTTTGGCATAGGAGTGTTTGGCAACACTGACTTCCAGTAAGCTTCAGGAGTCAGAGCTGCATGGCTTGCCACAAGTACCAGCTGCAACAACAAAAAGTAGAAATGAACTCTCATTAGCCACAAAATATCACACACACACACACACGAGGGCTCGTGGAAGTTTAGAAACTTACCGAAAGAAATGCAAAGATGAGTAGGAAATGGAGCTCCATTAATAAAGCTTCAACTGAGAGCTATATATATGATGAAAGAGATTGGAAGAGGACCTGAAAGCAAATATGTTAAATTACATGAAACGAATAGAAGTGGGTTGCATTATTTATAAGTGAACGTCCAAGTGGAGAGTTAAGGGAGTTAGAAATATTATACACACACGCTGCCACTAAAGAAGTGAACAATTATTAAATCCAACACATGATTCTATGTGTTTGGAGAATCCCACAACTAATAATTAAAAATATATGATAATTACTCTCAAAAAGCAAACACATCACCTTTCTATATTACTTTTAAGAAACCAAAAGATAAATTTAAATGTTAAAAATTATTAAAAAAACAATCGAATAAATTAAAATATCTTTGTTTCTCTATATGTCAAAAATAACTCTAAAGTCATGTAGTAGTATCGCAAATATACACCACTGTATATATATATATATATATATATATATATAAATTTATATTTATTCACAGCTCGTTAGGTATTGGGGCGGCTGGCGTAATTATGTACGTGAGTGAGGGACGTTTTCAAATTAAATATTCAATTTATTCATATCTAAATTATTGAAGTAGAATCGGACAAAAATCCCATCTATCGACAGGGCTATGTGTGGTCGCTTGTGACTCACCAGGCCATCTGGTACGGCCTAGCATTTATATATATATATATATATATATATATATATTTATTCACAGCTCGTTAGGTATTGGGGCGGCTGGCGTAATTATGTACGTGAGTGAGGGACGTTTCAAACTAAATATTCAATGTATTCATATCTAAATGATTGAAGTAGAATCGGACAAAAATCCCATCTATCGACAGGGCTATGTGTGGTCGCTTGTGACTCACCAGGCCATCTGGTATGGCCTAGCATTTATGGTTCTCATTTTATTTGTGTATCAAGAAAATTCTCGTTCACTCATTTGGTATTTAGGTGTCGGCTGCTTCCTTTTCTAAGTAGATGCGAAGGTGCTCCCATTTTTTGATTGGAGATAGTATTACTATCGTGCATTTCTACGTGGATTCCCAAAAATTATTTACTAATTAGAGTTTTATGGTTAATTGTGATGGTTGGAACTTTGAAAGGTTTTGCTAGAGAGGGATCTGTACACATAAATTTTGTTTTCAAAAATATAGGAATGAAAATTAGTGACAAATAAATAATTTTTATTGATTCAAGAAAAATGGTACAATCCTCTGTAAATCTTTACAAAAAAAATATGAATATAAGGTCCTCTGATTCGATCTCCTTGGTAATCCGGCTTCAAGGGCTGCTAGAGCTTGATCTTGAATTGGATTGAAATTTTGGTGAAGAACGGCACGTGAATGATGTGTTTGTTGTTCTTCTCCTTCAGGGTTTAGATGTTTTGGAGTTTTGGATTTTAAGTGAAGAGTTCTGCAGAACTTCAGCTTTTTCTGAGAATTTTCTGATCCTTTTTTCTCACATCTGGACCTTTATTTATAAGCTCACCGGAGGGGTAAATTTGTAACTTTCTGTTCTTTTGATAATTATCCTATAATTATAATTTATGATAATTTTAATAATTACCTAATATATATATATATATCCATTAGACCTATTTTCAAGTGGGCTTGGACTTCTCAAACAATTTAGACCAGTCCATAACTCATTTATTTATAGTGGGTTTGGTCTTTAAATTATTTGACTCATTGGGCCATATTTCAAAGTGGGCTAAACTGAAGATAAACCCAAATTATATTTTGGGTCTATCATGTAGATTTTTTAATGTCTACAAATTGCCCCCATTTCAAGTGTCGCGCTATATTGAGTTTGTTATGAACCTAAAGCGGGACTAGCTTGAAGTATTTAACTTTCGCAAATTTTTTTTTTTTTTTTGCAAAAATTCCAACTGCAAGGATTTTTTTTTTCTTCCAAATGGAATTGTAGACTTGAGGATCCTATTACAAATAGGATTTTTTTTCATTGTCCAAGTGGAATTGAAGACTTGAGGATTCTATTACAAATAGGATTTTTTTTTTCTTATCCAAGTGGAATTGAAGACTTGAGCATCCTATTGCAAATAGAAAATTTTTTTCTTGTCCAACTGAAATTATAGATTTGAGGATCCTATTGCAAATAGAATTTTTTTTTCCTTATCTAAGTGAAATTGAAAACTTGAACATCTTATTGCAAATAGGATTTTTTTTCTTGTCCAACTGAAATTGTAGACTTAAAATCAAATAGCAAATAAGATTAATTCACACACACACACACACACATATATATATATATATATATGTAACTTATGCTTGAGACTTTTCACATCAGAGATAATTGAAATAAATCTCCTGAACTCTTGTAACGGTACGCTCTTCTCCTCTTCTTCTTCTTTTTTTTCTTTTTCTGCTACTTTCTGTTATACATTCTGTCTCTTTTTTTTTTTTTTTTTTGCACGGCTGTTTCCTTTTTTCTTCTTCTTGCTTGTCTTTTTTTTTCTTCTTCATGCTAACAGGTTATACAGCAGATGTGTACATCATTTTATTGCTTGTCTGCCAGATTTTCCTATCCAAAACTGTCTAACATCATGTTCCATCAATTTATCATTATTATATATATATATATATATATATATATATATTTTACATATGTCCACTTGTATGTATATAACATCTACAATCTACATGTTTGCTCACAGTACCATATTACATATGTATAGGTCATGACACCACTTGTACTAGATTCGTTATTATATATATATATATATATATATATATATATATATATATATATAACAGAAAACTACCTACTGTTGACTTTTCCGAATCATGTCTTTTTTTTTTGGCTTTTCCTTCTGCTCATCAGCATGGCGTCAGATGCCTTCAAATTTTTTATTTTTTTTTCAACTTCTTTCTTTTTTATTTTTTTTCATGCCTTGTTGTTGGCTTTTTTTTTCAGGCATTTTTTTCTTCTTTATTTTCTTTTTTCTTCTTTCTGTTGTCTATCTCTACGCTGGATTGCAGAAAGTTTTTTTTTTTTTTTATTTTTTGCCCTTTTTTTTCTTCTTTCTACTTTTTCTTCTTTTCTTCTTTTTTTTTTTCGCCATTTTTTTTCCACTTTTTCTTCTTTTTTTTTTCTTTCTTTTCTTCTTTCTTTTTCTCACGCTACTTGCTGGAGGGTTTTTTTTTTTTTTTTCCCACTTTTTTCTTCTTTTTTTTTTTCTCTTCTTTCTTTTCTTCTTTCTGTTATCTATCTCTACGCTGGATTGCAGAAAGTTTTTTTTTTTTTTTTTTTTTTGCGCCAATTTTTTTTTCCACTTTTTCTTTTTTTTTTTTTCTTTCTTTTTCTCACGCTGCTTGCTGGAGTCTTTTTTTTTTGGCTTTTCCTTCTGCTCATCAGCATGGCGTCAGATGCCTTCAAATTTTTTATTTTTTTTTCAACTTCTTTCTTTTTTATTTTTTTTCATGCCTTGTTGTTGGCTTTTTTTTTTCAGGCATTTTTTTTCTTCTTTATTTTCTTTTTTCTTCTTTCTGTTGTCTATCTCTACGCTGGATTGTAGAAAGTTTTTTTTTTTTTTTTTTTTTGCCCTTTTTTTTCTTCTTTCTACTTTTTCTTCTTTTCTTCTTTTTTTTTTTCGCCATTTTTTTTCCACTTTTTCTTCTTTTTTTTTTCTTTCTTTTCTTCTTTCTTTTTCTCACGCTGCTTGCTGGAGGGTTTTTTTTTTTCCCACTTTTTTCTTCTTTTTTTTTCTCTTCTTTCTTTTCTTCTTTCTGTTATCTATCTCTACGCTGGATTGCAGAAAGTTTTTTTTTTTTTTTTTTTTTTGCGCCAATTTTTTTTTCCACTTTTTCTTTTTTTTTTTTCTTTCTTTTTCTCACGCTGCTTGCTGGAGGGTTTTTTTTTTTTCTTTTCTTCTTTCTCCACGCTTTTGCCGAATTTTTTTTTTCATGACTGGTTGTGTGTAGAAACATGAAAAAAAATAAAGGTTTCCATACTACTAGTTGGTGTTGAACTTAAGACCTTAAGGAGCTTTATTATAGCATCAAACCACCTCTTCTGCACCGCTCTTATGTATTATAAACTCTTGAAACAAAATATATATGTGGCTAAACTTTGAGAGGAATAATTGTTTTTTTTTTAGTAGCAATAACAACCTTGTCCTTCGTGACTGCTATAACCCGAATATATATATATATATATTTTTCAGATCAGTCTCCACTTGTGGACTCCGCTCGAGTTTTGTGTTGCCTCTGGAACAACATACTGATCTATTGAACTCATTGAGGAAAACAACTTTACGTAAGTCACTCAAATTTTCTTGGCAAGTTTCAATTTTTTTTTCAATTCTTGCAGGTCAAATCGTCTTTCTCAGAATATGGAGTTCCAGACGCCATTCATTAGTCCCTTCGGGGTCCCTTAGTGCACTTCGGTGTCACTTTTATTGTCCATCCGGGGTCCCTTAGTGCACTTCGGTGTCACTCTTTCGTCCCTTCGGGGTCCCTTAGTGCACTTCGGTGTCACTCTTATTGTCCCTTCGGGGTCCCTTAGTGCACTTTGGTGTCACTCTTTCGTCCCTTCAGGGTCCCTTAGTGCACTTCAGTGTCACTCTTATTGTCCCTTCGGGCTCCCTTAGTGCACTTCGGTGTCACTCTTTCGTCCCTTCGGGGTCCCTTAGTGCACTTCGGTGTCACTCTTATTGTTCCTTCGAGGTCCTTTAGTGCATTTCGGTGTCACTTTTTTGTCCCTTCGGAGTCCCATAATGCATTTCGGTGTCATTTTTATTATCTGGCACGCTTTCGTTACTTTTTTTTATTAATTTCTCTCACTTTTTTTTTGTCAGGTAAATATCCTTTGACTCTCGCCAATCATGGTTTTCTTCAAAAGCTTCAAGATAAATACCGTAACTATTTTAGAACGAGAGAACGAAGTCATGGAGCAAGGCACTACACTTGATGTAGGGACCCCACTGGTTGGTCGTTTTGCTCCATGGGTGCCTCCACCTGATTCTTCATACCACTTGTCACAATGGTCCAAAGAATTTCCTTGCATGCTTGTGAATCTTGGCTATAACCAGAATAAAGTACGGGCATCAGTTTCAATTGCTTTAGTGTTGAAGTATGCGCTTCACGAAGTTGAAGAAGAAGAACCTGAGCAATTTTCACTCATGAGTCATAAAATGCGTGCTAGAGAAATGGAAAGGGGTGTTTCCTTTAAAGCTTCTATTGACTTGTTGTACACACCAGGTTATTGGGAATGGTCAGATGATGTTTTGGGTCGTCACGACAAATTCCTTAGAGACAACAAATTATATGGCGCTATGTTTACTTCTTTGTTTTCCTATGATCGACATGTGAATGTAATCAGAGCCTTCTTTGAGTCTTGGTGTCCTTCAACCAATACACTCCACTGCTCAATTTGGGAGTTATCGATTTCCCTTTGCGATCTGTATTTGATAGGAGGTCTCCCATTTTGTGGAAGATGTTGCGAATAAGTTATTCCTTGTGCAAAGGAATTATCCGCTATTGACAAAGATGGAAATTCTCTTCTTCCTTTGAGTTGCCGGTACTTATTTTTAGCTTTCCACCAACTTTGCAAGTAATATAAACGAGACCGAATTATGAAAATTTCTGAATGGACAAAACTTTGGTTCAGAGGCACCACTAAGTATAATAAACCACCACCGAGAAGAGGGTCAAGAAACAAGACTCAACGCCCCAAAGAGACTCACAACCCTTCTGGAATAATTGATCCTGTTAATAATTGGTCGCCACAAGAAGATGAGATGTTTACCAGTCTTGGAATAGAGCCAGAGAAAAGGAACAAAACTTATTTAACGGCATTCATAGCATGTTGGTTATGCAAATTTGTCTTGCATACCAATCCTGAAAATATAATTAGTCCTGAGGTGTTCAAGATTGCTAGCATGATGGCAGACGGTAATAAATTTTGTCTTTCTGTTCCTGTTCTAGCCAGCATTTACAAATGTTTAAATGATATTGTTTCTTTCCCTGATCCGGGAAACTCTAATTTGTCATTTCCCATACACTATGTATATGGCTGGTTAGCTAAATACTTCAAAACAAATTTTTTTGTCCCGAACCGTAATTACCTGCCTCGAATAACTCGGTATGTGGGGGAAGGGTCTGCGAAACATTTTGATGAGACAGAGGCCCAAGAGTTGTTCAAGTTATGTAAAGGTGTTGACTTATCTTGCTTATCCAGAACATCACCGACAAGGAGAGTATTAACGGATGAGGAACATCTATCTCTTTATGACTTTGAGTATTTGGCTAGCCTCCAGTCTAGTTACCTAACGTTGCGCCAAGGTGACCGACGAATTATTGAGCCTTACAGTCCACACAGATTCGGTAGATAGTTTTGTTATCACCAGGATGTTTGGTGTGGCTAAACTCAGATTATATTGTAAGCTTAATTTTACCCTTTTTATCAAAATATAATTTAACCACTCGTAAGAGCACGAATCTTTGTAGATAAGGTTCTATATAGAGGGTATCGATCCCACGAGGACTAGTAGCAATTGTCTTAAAGAAAGAGTAATTCCACTTTAATCCTAAAAACAAGGTTTTAAATTTTTGTTTATAAAACTATTGCATGAATGTAATGACAATAAAAGTAAAGAGTTTAAAGTTGGGAGAGGGAACTAGGGTTGGTTTCCACCACTAGCCATTCACATGTTCATAATTGTAGCAAGCATGGGATTCATAAATTAAATGCCTAACAATGTCATTAGGCTTGTGACCTCAATGACATACCAAAAGATCAATGTGTTTGTCCACCTATCATAATCCATCTTCAACAAGCATAGCTCTTCAACCTAACTAACTACCTAAGTGAACCTACATACATCCAAACTACCTTATCTTGGCATGGTTTATACAAACAAATACAACACATTCATTTAAACACCATTATCTAGCAATCAATTGCACTTCTTGTGGAATATGTAAATGTTGTGCACTCAAATGACAAAATCTACTCTAAGACAAGAATAAACTCCATATCAAATGAATATATAGAAGAAATGTATTAGTGTACATGATCACTAGGCTAAATAATCAACATTTAATTACAAATCCCCAAGTGCTACAAAACTATGTGGTCATTAGCAAAAATGAACTTTCACAAGCTACAAATAAATGACAGCCCCCACATAATGGCCAGTCCGAACAAATATACCAATTCCGACCCCAGAATCCTCTTTGAAAAGT
This sequence comes from Cornus controversa, assembly GCA_026545225.1. Lineage (NCBI taxonomy): Eukaryota > Viridiplantae > Streptophyta > Magnoliopsida > Cornales > Cornaceae > Cornus > Cornus controversa. Next base: position 73,456,464 of record CM048845.1, read on the forward strand.
GAACATGCATTCTAACGCGTGGCTTTTGTCATATTTGGAGAAGAAAAAGAACAAATCTGTTTTTAAGAGAAAAACTCATTGAAAAAGCTCGCCATTGCCCTTCATTATCACAAAATTTCATGATTGCTCATGTGCGGATGACCGTGCAATACTTAGTTCTTTTTGCTTTCTTGTAAGCCCATGTAGCGACATTGGGCCAATGACTCCCAAACCAATTGGCTTTAGGGCATTAGGTGAAGAAGCACCCCTCAGACTTAATAACCGAGCTTACAAGGCGATGAACTTAAGCAAGCCACCCACTTATTATTGCTCAACCTTGCACACTTATACACGAATACTCCCTGCGTTGAGGCACAGAAATCCGGTTTATTGAGTGAGAAGGCTTATTGCATTAATTTATAATTTTTTTTTTACAACAACCGGAAGAACTTATTCTCTAAGTTGTTCAGATAAAAACAGAAATTTACAAAATTCTCCATCAAACTTATACCCCACAACTTAAAATGCATGTGTGCGAATTTGTGCGGTTAAGGACAAATTTAGGACAAGAACTATACGTGCTCATAATTGGACAAAAATGTAGACCGTTCTAGCCTATTATATAACTTGCAAAAGTGCGGGTATTTACATTGTTAAAGTTCTTAACTACCTGCTGCATTTATGTCGGACATTTATTCGAATGAACTTCCTTTAAAAAGAAAGCAAGACATCATAGCAAGCATGCAAAAATATCAAGAACTGCTCTACAATGACACTCAATACTAAGATTGAACATTGCATGCATATGCAAATAGTATAGCATACCGCACCCCCAAACTTATATGCAACATTGTCCTCAATGTTTGGACAAGAAGAACAAGGAAAGAAGTTACCGGGATTGCAGAATGCGACAAAAATGGTATTCCACAGTAGCGGTCATCCTGCAGATAAGAAAAACTTGCACAGAACACCAACTGGATACCACGAGCATTAAAAGGAACAAAAAGTATATGAAAAGAGCATAATAAAATAATTATGCACAAATGGACAATGTCAACATCACTGCATATCTAAGGGTCTTGATTCGTGTGTGAGTGTGACTCAAAAAGTATATCAATTAAAATTTTCCACACTTTGCAATAGAACGAATTCCTTGCAGAATAGGGTTATCGAAAGAGGTATCGTACCTCAGGGACTGTGGTCTGATTGAGTTGAATTGTTAGGACTAATTTTAATTAAATTTAAAAGAAATAAATTCTGATTTTTAATTCTAAATTAACTAATGAAGCAATTGAACAAAAGTAAGAAAAACTAAGGAGTGTAGAGAATATAAGATAAGTCTAGGGTAATTGATTTCACCACTAACTTCACAATCAATGGTCAATCGAACTAACTATGGGGCATCATATCATGCATAAGTGGTGTCGGTGGCTACAAGCTCACCTTCATCCGTCAAGAAAATAACATATGATTAAGGCTAAGTCATGAACTATCTTCGATTGGCATGGGCCATCTGCCTAACTACTCTAATCTAAGGTGCAGTATGGTTCATCTTCTCTAGGCATAATCCATCAAAGCTTTTAATGATATATTCAGTGAAAACCATTATGTAATAATCACTCTCATGATCACAGAAAACGAGAGGGACGAGTTCAATAACAACAATCAAGTATCTAAGACAAGATAAGAAATCATTGAAACTGAATTTATAAGACTTTTATTGCTCAATTCTATAAGAATCCTCTAAATTACACAATCTATGAATGAATACAAAAATCTCCAATAATTAGAACAATCAAACCAGTGATGTTTAGTTAGGGCTCCATCAAAACCCTGGTGGCTGAACTAGCCGCTCATGATACGCCTTGTTCTCCAATGATTCTCCACTCCAAAAGCTCTTCAAAGCTGCTGCCAAGCCTCTTCCATACAGCCCTAATTTGTCACTTTAAATAGCCAAGAGAATACATCAAAGTCCTAATCCAATTAGGAATAAATTAGGGTTTCCCGCAGCACTAATCAGGTGGGTTTTTTTCTGCTGACTTCGGCCCAACTTTTGACCCAGTAGAAGTCCGATTTACGGAATTTCCGTGAAATACAAAAGTATGCAGAATCAAATTTCGTTCAACTTTACGTGAGAATTAAGTCGATTTGAGGCTCAAAAATAAGAATTATGGTCCGGTTTCCAAAACGGGATTAAGACTGTATTATGCGCAGATTTGGGCTTCAGGCCCGAAACCTTCTTAAGCAGCTGTAATTCTCTTGGACCTCTTCCTTGGGCTGATTTGAGTTAAAATATGGAGTTCAATGGATCCCTTTGATGTAGGCTTCATCTAACCATCTTGGATGTCATCTTTAAAAGCCCAAAAGCTTGGTTTTAACTGAAATAATCATTAAGGCCCTGAAAATACAGAAAACACTAAAACAAAGTAAAATCACAAAATAATCTATCACTAAGAGAATAAAATACATAAGTTAAGAGGCTAGAATGCGTAACATTCAACGCCTATCAGGTCTTAACTGGTGTTTCCCAATTGTCTAAGAGGTCTATGCGATAAGATATTGACTATCCAGGCACGCTAACATATAGCATGCAAAGGGGTTGCCTTTCTTTATTACCGCCATACTGCGTTGAAGCAATCTCAACAGTATTGGGAATTTAAATCAGGCGGTAATAAACGGAAATCATCAACTGAATCGCATATAACAATTAGGCAAGTGTTACTACATACATAGTCAAAGTATAGAGAACAGATATATTGACAGAAAGCAAAAATAAAGACAGGAAAGAGAACACATGGTATAACAGAAAAGATAAATGTATTCCATAAATATGAAAATGAGTTTAGTACACAGTGTACATGCATCTGGAATACTGACAAAAAACTAAAAATGAAAGAAAACATGGCCAACATGGCCTATCAAACATAAAAAAAGAAAAATACAGAAAGTAAAGCATAAAAGACAAATAAAAGCAGCTACTCGAGGGCGGGTGGTGGTGGTGGTGGCTCGGTGGGAGTAGAGGTGGAGGTGGAAGCTTGTCCGGCAAGCAGGAACTGCAGGTCCTGCCGGAAGGCACGGAACTCGTCTAAAATAGCCCTCTGACCCTGTGCCAGAGATGAAATGTTCGTCCGAATGCCTGCCAGCTGACTCTGTGTCACCTGGACATGCTCGTCAAAACCCTGCTGGAGCCGCTCTACGTTAGCCGCCAGGCAGGAGTAGCCTGTCGCTAGGATGTCATGCCGCTCTGCAGCAATATTCATCTCCTCCTCCTCTATCTCTTCATCATCGAACCCATCCCCTGCAGGCTCTCCCTCATCCAACTCCACCGGGGCATCCATATCTACATCATCTGGTGGATCACCTTGGTGGTCCTGTCGCTCTAAGTGTCGCCTCACCCGCTCCCACTGAGTAGATGTGAAGCGGGCGGGCGGTGCCAACTGAACGTCAGTATCACTAACCGGTATACTGGCACGGCTCAGAAAAGCGACGACAAGGAAAGGAAAGGGAAGCCGCCAACTCGCTGCTCGCCGCATCCTCTTGTTCATGAGGCCGTCCCAGACCTTGAACATCTGCCCCCATACCAGAGACGGGACAGAAAACCACGTGCCCGTGTGGAAAGCATAGAGGCAACGGAGGAGGTCGCCTCTGTGCTTCGCCACGTGCTGCAGGGGACACGCGTTCTTGATGAGAACGGTGTCCAAGAACCATAATCTGCTCGGGCACATCGATTTGGACGTGTAATTGTGACTGGGCGTGGTAAACGCCCTGTCACACATGTCCATCATGATGGAGAACAGTGTCGAGTCTGCTGGAAGGGCAACCCTGTAAAGCGGTCGACCGTCCTGGTCAACCATATCTGGCGGCTGCTGGTGAGGGATGCCGAGTATCTGCGTAATCCGGCTCGGCATAATCGTAATCGTCGTGGTGCCCACGATCGTCTCTAATGTGTCTGGCGCTGTACAGGAGTAAGTCATGCGCTCGTAGAAGACCTGCACTAAGCGCTCGTGTGCCACGTCAGTGGGAGGCACACATAATCGGTCGAGGAAACCCATCCTGAGCTCGGCAATAGTCCATGCACTGTCGGGACGTGTCTCGAACTCTCTCAAGTCAAAAATCTGCTCCGGGTGAAACTTCCGAGACCGGAAGGCTCGCCCTGGCACGTCTCGAATAGAACCGGGGGCATTTTTCACCCTCGCCATGATCTCGGAGCAGTCTGCACTTTATTCCAAAAATTACGTAAATACAAGAAAATGAAAGGAATACTAAACAAAGAATAAACTAAAAGAAGAGAAAGAATAAAATGAAAATGAGGTCCTAGTCCATGGTGCTGACACATGTATTCAAAAGAATTCGATCTCAAAGAGACAGCTTGAGCGGATGCAACCGAAACGTTGGGTCGTGGCTGCAAACTGTACAATAAGCATTTGAAGCAAAAAGAGTGTAATATCTCACCCTAACATGCATTCCTACCCCCCCCCCCCGAAACTTGCAAAATCCCATTATGGATATCGCAAATGCACTAATCCAACCCGACATCATTTGTCTATGTTTATTACGCCGTAAAATTATCAAAAATAGCGAGAAAGTACGCAAAATGTAGCCATGCATCACTTACCTTAAGGTGAAGATGATGCTCGGCACAAACAGAAGAAGACCCACTCGCAGCTGCGAAGAGAAGGGCGTGAGTGTGCTCGTGGTGATCTCAGACTATGTCGAACGACGGTGGATGATCAGGAATGGAAGATCAAGCGCGGGATGGTGCTTGGAGAATCTCTTGATCGCTTGGAGAAGAGAAGGAAGTCGGACGGTTTGAGGAAGAAATGTGGAAATAAGAGGGAAGCCCAACAGTTTAAATAAGACTCGGCTCACGTGCAGGCATCGCGTGCATCTCGATTGATCGAGATGTGCATCTCGATCAATCGAGATTTCGATTGATCAAAATTCCACTTCGATCAATCGAGATCGGCTTCGCTCAATCGAGATCTGCTTCGATGAATCGAGATTTTTCCTTCGATCAATCGAGATTTATTCAATGAATCGAGATTTTATTTCGATCGATCGAGATGTTACTTCGATTAATCGAGATTTTACTTCGATCAATCGAAGTCCCATTTCGTTCAATCGAAATTTTGATCGATCGAGGACCTATCGAAGTGCTATTGAAGAATACTACCTCTTGAGACTTTGGATTTGGCAACTCTTTGTAATTTTTCGATCAATCGAGACTGAGATCTCGATCAATCGAAATCTCGATTGATCGAGATCTTGGTTTCGATCAATCGAGATGCTCAAAAATAGCCAGCTTAAGTTATGCTTCATGGACTTGGATTTTTGGGACTTAGATACAAAGTTGCTTAGATACAAAACCTACTTTGGATTTAAAAAGGGACATCATGGAAGCATGATAGCTACCATGGCTTCGCCACCTTACACGTCTATGGCGCGACGTTCGGATCGGCTCACGAGTCAAAATATACGGGATCCGTCAAAGTGACGACATCCACGTATTCGGTGGTGACTTGGTCATCCACGCACACTTTTAAGCGCTGCCCGTTTACTTTGAACAACGATCCGTCATTCAAGTCCTTCAATTCCACCGTTCCGTGGGGAGCGACGAAATTAACCAAAAATGGACCATCCCAACGGGAGCGAAGTTTTTCGGGAAACAAATGGAGGCGTGAGTTGTATAACCATACTTTTTGGCCTGGCGAAAATGTTTTGACTCGAATATTACGATCATGAAAGGCTTTGGACTTTGCCTTATAGATTTTAACGTTCTCATACGCGTCATGTCGCAATTCTTCCAGTTCATTTAATTGAAGCTTTCGATTAGATCCGGCCTTATGCATGTCAAAATTGAAAGTTTTAGTGGCCCACATAGCTTTATGCTCCAATTCAACCGAAAGATGGCACGCTTTGCCATAAACCAACTGATAAGGTGATATTCCAATGGGAGTTTTATACGCGGTTCGGTATGCCCATAATGCATCGTTTAGTCGCAATGACCAATATTTCCGGTTAGGTCGAACAGTTTTCTCAAGAATATTCTTAATCTCCCTATTGGATACCTCTACTTGGCCACTAGTTTGAGGATGGTACGGGGTGGCTACTTTGTGTGTGACGGAGTATTTGGTAAGCAAGGTTCGAAGGAACCGGTTAGAGAAATGTTTACCTCCGTCACTGATGATGGCCCGAGGCGTACCAAACCGGCTAAAAATATTAGCTTGAATGAACTTAACCACAATTGCGTGATCATTGGTTTTGGTAGCAACGGCCTCTATCCACTTAGATACGTAGTCCACCGCCACAAGTATGTACTCATGACCAGTAGAGGGTGGAAATGGTCCCATGAAGTCGATGCCCCACACATCAAATATCTCAATAATAAGAATAGGGTTAAGAGGCATCAGGTCCTTCCGAGACATCGCGCCGAGGGGCTGACATCGCTCACAAGAGCGGCAGAATGAATGTGCATCCCGATAAAGCATTGGCCAGAAAAATCCGCATTGAAGAATTTTTGTTGCAGTTTTCTTTGCACTAAAGTGTCCCCCACAAGCGAGTGTGTGACAAAATTTGAGAATGCTTTGGAATTCACTGTTGGGTACACACTTACGAATTATTTGATAGGGGCAGTATTTGAACAATTGAGGATCGTCCCAATAATATGATCGTGATTGGGAGAGAAAACGATCCTTCTCTTGTTTGGTCCAAGAAGATGGTATTTTACCGGTTTCCAAGTAATTAACCACATCTGCATACCAAGGGATACTCTCTTGAGAAATGATAAAGAGTTGTTCATCTGGGAAGGATTCATAAACTGGAATGGAATTATGGAGGGATTCAACAAGAATTCTAGAAAGGTGGTCAGCCACCACATTTTCAGTTCCCTTTTTATCTCTAATCTCAAAATTGAACTCTTGCAACAAGAGTATCCATCGGATCAACCTAGGCTTGGTGTCCTTTTTGGCCAGAAGATGCTGGAGGGCAGCATGGTCCAAATAGACAATAACCTTTGAACCTATTAAATAAGCTCGAAACTTGTCTAATGCAAATACTACCGCAAGCAACTCCTTTTCCGTTGTGGTATAATTGATTTGAGCCTCGAAAAGGGTTTTACTTGCGTAGTAGATGACATGTGACAGTTTGTCTACTCGTTGCCCTAAGACCGCACCCATGGCATAATCGGATGCATCACACATGATCTCAAATGGGAGAGCCCAATTTGGAGGGATTAGAATTGGAGCGGTTGTGAGTATGGTGCGGAGTTTTTCAAAAGTGTTAAGGCACGCTTCATCAAAGGTAAAACAAGACTCTTTTTCAAGAAGGTGACATAAAGGCCGAGAGATCTTGCTAAAGTCCTTGATGAAACGGCGATAAAAGCCCGCATGCCCAAGGAATGAATGAATCTCTCTCACCGTTGATGGTGGAGGAAGTTTGGAAATGAGTTCAACCTTGGCTTTATCAACCTCTATTCCTCTCTTAGACACAATGTGCCCCAGGACAATACACTCTTGAACCATAAAATGGCTCTTTTCCCAATTAAGAATTAGGTTGGTCTCTCGACATTGTTTGAGAACACGGGATAGACTTTGGAGGCATGATTCAAATGAAGGCCCAAAAACAGAAAAATCATCCATGAATACTTCCAAGAATTTTTCCACTATGTCCGAGAAGATAGACATCATACACCGTTGAAAAGTTGCCGGTGCATTGCACAACCGAAAGGGTATGCGTCTATAAGCAAATGTGTCGAAGGGACATGTAAAGGTGGTTTTCTCTTGGTCCCTCGGGTCTATAGCAACCTGATTATAGCCAGAATATCCATCTAAAAAGCAATAAAAATTTTGCCCGGCTAATCTTTCCAAGATTTGATCAATAAATGGGAGGGGGAAGTGATCTTTCCGAGTGGCTGAGTTTAATTTCCTATAATCTATGCACACTCTCCAGCCTGTGGTGGTGCGTTGGGGAACTAATTCACCCTTATCATTTGGTTGCACCGTAATACCTGACTTCTTTGGAACCACTTGAGTGGGACTAACCCACTTGCTATCTGAGATGGGGTAAATGATTCCCGCATCTAGTAACTTCACCACCTCCTTCATTACAACGTCCTTCATATTTGGATTCAATTGACGTTGTGCCTCTCTTGAGGTATTCGCATCCTTTTCCAAGTGTATGCGGTGCATACAAATAGAAGGGTCTATTCCCTTAAGATCTGCCTCACTCCATCCTATTGCTTCCTTGTGCTCTTTGAGCACTTTTATGAGTTCCATCTTTTGATCATTGGTAAGATTGGAAGCAATAATGACTGGAAGGGTCTCATTAGCGCCCAAGAAAACATACTTGAGAGTCGCTGGTAGAGGCTTGAGCTCAAGTTGTGGTGGAAAAATTAGAGAAGGAGTTTGGGAAGTTTTGAATAAAGGAGGCAAGGGTTCTCTTGAAACTCTCCATTTAGGCACATCCATGACAGTATTGACATCGAGCATTGAGTTGAATTCACATATGGATTGCTCAATGTCAAAATCATCATAGTTGAAGTGATTTAGGCATGCCTCTAAAGGATCCTTGGAAAGAATAGAAGGAAGTGCTTCTTGAACAAGGTCTTCCACTACATCGACACAAAAGCACTCACTTTCGTCTTCAGATGTGTGGTGGGAAGTATTGAAGATGTTCAAGCGGACTTTCATATTCCCGAAAGAGATGTCCATCACTCCGGTACGGCAATTAACACAAGCGTTTGCCATGGCCAAAAATGGACGACCTAGAATGATAGGAATATGTCGATTTGGATTTTGGACCGGTTCCGTGTCAAGGGTTATGAAGTCCACCGGAAAGTAGAATTTGTCCACTTGAATGATTACATCCTCAATTATGCCACGTGGTTGCTTCACCGAGCGGTCGGCAAGTTGCAACACAACTGTGGTATGCTTGAGTTCCCCCAAACCTAGTTGTTGGTAAACTGAGAATGGAAGCAAATTGACACTAGCCCCTAAATCAAGAAGTGCCTTTTCAAAAGATTGATTTCTGATGGTGCACGAAATGGTCGGAGCACCCGGATCTTTGAATTTAGGTGGGGCTTGGTGTTGGAAAATGGAGCTTATGTGCTCAGTTAGGAGGACTTTCTTAGGAACATTATTCCTAGATTTACGCTTTTGAGTGCACAAGTCCTTCAAGAATTTAGCATAGGAGGGAATTTGTCGAATAGCATCAAGGAGAGGGAGATTGATTTTTACTTGTTTGAAAATCTCCATCATGTCTTGGATTTTCTCTCCTTGCTTTCCAAAATGAGAAGGTTCCTTCAATCTTTGAGGAAAAGGAACCGGAGGTTCAAAAGAAGTGTCAAGATTTGGAATTGATGACGACACAACTTCACTTGCCTTTCCTTTTGGATTTAAAGGGATGTTATGCACATTTGGATTTAAAGGGAACAATTTTGGATTTAATTGGGATTCTTTTAAATTTTTGGGTTGCTCTTGGAATTCCTTTCTCTCTTCCTCTCCTACCTTGGAATTGATAACTTTACCACTCCTTAAGGTGGTGATTGATTGAACTTGCTCCGGAGGAGTATTACAAGATAAAGATAATGGATTGTCAATCATATGAACACCCTTAGGATTAGCCACCAGTTGACTCGGCAACTTACCTTCCTCTCTTCTATTTAGGGCATTGGCTAGTTGCCCGATTTGAGCTTCTAACCTAGCCATAGATTGAGCATTAGCTTCCAGCTTAGAGATTGATTGAGAGTGAGTTTGTAATAAATGAGTATTAGCCTCAAGATTGCTTATCACTCTTTCTTCAAAGCCTTGGCTTCTTGGAGGAGGTGGTGGTTGTTGGTAATTGGATCTTTGATGGTAAGGTTGAGGATTTGGCCTATACTGAGGCTGTTGAGATTGGGAATTGAAAGAATTTTGCCCTTGAAAAGAGGGACTTGATTCTTGAGGTTTTCATGAAAAAGCCGGATGATTTTTATAACCAGGATTGTACGTGTTTGAATATGGATCATTCATTTATTTAGAGTACAAGGCATTCGCTTGCTCTTGAGCATAATCGGGAGATTGCCCGGCAATAGGACAATCTCGCACGAATTGTGAAGTACTATAGCAAAACGAACCTCGTTCCTGATTTTGAACAGGTTGGCTTGAAGTAGGCAGCCCATTTTTCGTGATTAGGTCCATTTTTCAGGACAAGACTTCTACTTGCATGGCAACCTCATCTACCCGTGAAATTTCATGCACTCCTCTACAAGGTTGGGTGGCTTTCCCTTTCTTAGTGGAGGAGCGTTGAGCTGAATTGTTGCTTAGGGTTTGAAAAAGTTTCCATGCCTCATCGGGGCTTTTCAAAAGGTATCCACCTCCACACGCGGAGTCTATCATTTGTCTATGTTGCTCACTCATCCCATCATAAAAACTTTGCACTAGCTGCCATTTTGGGACAGCATGATGCGGACAAGATTTAAGAAGATCTTTTAACCTCTCCCACGTCTCATGGAATTGTTCTTGGTCAATTTGGGTGAATCCGGTGATGGCTCTCCGAATATCACTCGTCTTTCCCATTGGGAAGTATTTTTTTAAGAACTCTAATTGCATCTCCGCCCAAGAATGGATTGAGTTAGGTTCTAAGGAATTGAACCAACTTCTAGCTTTATCTTTTAGGGAGAATAGGAACATACGCAGCTTTAGATCATCCTCCGTAAAGTGTGGTACACGAATAGTGGAACACACAGAAAGGAAGTAATCTAAGTGCCGGTACGGATCCTCATTAGGGAGACCATGGAAGCTATTAAGAAGATTGATGGTGGAGGACTTTATTTCGAATTGATTTGCCGCTACATCTGGAAATTGAATACATGAAGGTACTTCAAATGTAGTCGGAAGGTAAAAGTCCATAAGCAACTCTCCTTGAGGAGGTGGAGGTGGAGGTGGTTGTTCATGATTAAAAGGAGGTAGTCCGGGAGGTTGTCTCTCATTTGGGTCCATGTTTTCAGTCCTAGGCAATATAGGGTCCCTAGAGGTTCCTCTACGTTGTCTAAGTGTTCGTTCAAGTTCAATATTACACGGAAGCAATGGAAGTGACAAGGACCGTCTACCTAGCATGCATTAATAGTAGAACAACACCTCAATACAAAAAATAAACAATAATATATACAAAAAAAATGAACTCAAACCACCAATTTTAGACTTTATACTCACAAAGGGTTCCAACTTTAATTCTTTAGATGCCCGCTATGTGGTATACCTAAAATCAAGAAATTTGAGAAATAAGAACAAGATATATACAAAAAGAATGAAAGAATTTCTAGCTTAAGAATTAAACCAGATTTAATCTTCTAATGGCGACAATTACACCGTAGTCCCCGGCAACGGCGCCAAAATTTTTGATGTGGCTAAACTCGGATTATATTGTAAGCTTAATTTTGCCCTTTTTATCAAAATATAATTTAACGACTCGCAAGAGCATGAATCTTTGTAGATAAGGTTCTATATAGAGGGTATCGATCCCACGACGACTAGTAGCAATTGTCTTAAAGAAAGATTAATTCCACTTTAATCCTAAAAACAAGGTTTTGAATTTTTGTTTATAAAACTATTGCATGAATGTAATGACAATAAAAGTAAAGAGTTTAAAGTTGGGAGAGGGAACTAGGGTTGGTTTCCACCACTAGCCATTCACATGTTCATAATTGTAGCAAGCATGGGATTCATAAATTAAATGCCTAACAATGTCATTAGGCTTGTGACCTCAATGACATATCAAAAGATCAATGTGTTTGTCCACCTATCATAATCCATCTTCAACAAGCATAGCTCTTCAACCTAAATAACTACCTAATTACCCTACTCTCTAAGTGAACCTACATGCATCCAAACTACCTTATCTTGGCATGGTTTATACAAACAAACACAACACATTCATTTAAACACCATTATCTAGCAATCATTTGCACTTCTTGTGGAATATGCAAATGTTGTGCACTCAAATGACAAAATCAACTCTAAGATAAGAATAAACTTCATATCAAATGAATATATAGAAGAAATATATTAGTGTACATGATCACTAGGCTAAATAATCAACATTTAATTACAAATCCCCAAGTGCTACAAAAAGGAACAAGTTTACATAGCTAGGGGCTTCAACCACACCCTAGTAGAAGAGTTAGTTGCTCATGGTTGCCTTGCACTCTTCCATTGATGAAGAAAGTGAAGCTTCTTGGTCTGGTTCAGCTTCTCCTCTTCCTCTCCCAAAGGTCTCTCCTTGGATAATCTGATGTGTGTTGAGAGATATGTGAGATATGTGGCTTTTTGGTGCTTTAAGGCTTCCTTTTTCAACCTTGGGGCCCACCATATATATATATATATCAATATATATATATCCCTTGTATCAAGAAGGTCCCCAAGGGCCTTGTTCAAGTTAGAGAATCCTCCTAAGTCGTGCAAAAAGGGGGATTTTGTTGCAAGTGGTAGAGTAGGTGAGCAAGTGGGCAAGTGGATTTTGCAGAATCTCGATCAATCGAGATTTCGATCAAGCGAGATGAGATCTCGATCAATCGAGTCTCGATTGATCGAGATCAACATCTCGATTAATCGAGATGCCTTTGGCTGCATTTCTGATTTTTGTTCTTCAGCTGCAAATAGCCTTAAACTTTGCTCCTTTCACTACAAGACCTGCAATACCTCAAAAACACAAAAATACCATAAACATATCTCGGTAATCATAAAAAAGGAACTAACATATGCAATAAAGAGGGTTCAAATGCATAGAATTGAACACTTATCAATGTTCCGGGAAGAGATTTTGACACTATGGAGATCGATCACTCGTTATCATACTGAATGTGAAGTGCAAATTCCTTTGAACTCTAATTTCCAAAAATTCTTTGTCACCAAAACTTATGCTGAATGGCGGTCAAAAGTTTATGTTGATCCATTCACAGTGAAATGAGGTACTTCGGGGCATATTAAGCGTGCAATTTCTCCAAAAGGGAAACCAGCCAAAGTTAGAAAGGTTACTAACGATGTACTTAAGTCGACCCCTTCTAGGCCAACTTCTGGGGTAGCCTCTAAATCTCATAGTGATCATGGTATCGAGGAGAGTTCCAAAAGTCATGTAGAGGTGGCCCAACATATTCCACTACAAATCAACACCCGTCCTCTTACCCACTTAGTGATAGATTCAGATGAAGACATGGGGGGAAATGATGAGGAAAACATATGAGTGATAAGATGAAGCGTATTTCCAAGCGGACAGATTTTATTGTTTCTCGCGGCGTGGATTGATATTTTGGAATGACTTACAGTAGTAACGAACCAATACGAGTAAGCTTCCCACCCTTTACGCCATATTTTTATTTTTATTTTTTACTCATATTTATTTATTTTCAGGTAGAAGGAAACCTTAAAGAAGATCTTGTCCTCATTGATAACCCTATTGGTAGTGGAACATCTGTTTGTGGGCCATCTTCATTTGATTTGGTACCTGAGATAAATGCATTATCACAAGTCTTACTGGTAGGAAATGAGACTCCTCAAGGTTCGGATGTTTTATCAGGGCATGAAATCAGTAACCAAACGCCCCAGGCGGTCGTGCAAGAACTTCGAAAGGTTGATTTATTCTCACATCAATTTGTCCCGTCTGAAGTGTCAGCCTTTAATGCGGAAGACATTATCATAAATGCCCGACGCAAAAATGCTTTAGCCCTTGTTGAGAGTATCAAAAGTATTGTGATCAACACCCCCATTCACAAGGTTCCATCCTTGGGGCCCAAGCTTGAAAAACTTTACAATGAACTCTCAAAACTTCCTGGAGATTACTCTGGTCTAAAGAAACGAATCGAGTCATATATGAAGAATGTTGTTCATTATGTTGATGCAAAATCTTCTTATGCTTCTATAATGACTTCAGATCAGCAGTTAGAGCAACTCACTCACATTGATACATTGCTCGTTGATGCCACTACTTTGGAAGATACTGATTCCAAGCAAGTGAAATCACTTCAAGATGCTTTGAGTGACGTTGAGGACAAGGAGACCATGTTGTTGAAAGAGTTGCAACAAGTAAGGGAGGAGGCTACGTGATGTTGTTTTAAAATTGTTAAATAACTCGCAAGTGTACGAATCTATTAAAGTATAGTTCGGCAAGAACGAGGTCGAACCCAAGGGAATGCTTTGAGAAGAAAAACCAGCACAAATTCAAATTAATTTAAAACTAATCTAGTTTAAACAAAAGTTGATTGATTTAAGATAAATTAAACTAACATGTAAATAAAATAACACTATTGAAATCAGACAAAGAAAATAACTAAGGTTTTGGATTCCACCACCATTAAATCTATGAAGTTTTTAATATTCATTTATTAATTCCCAAAGTTAGAGTAGCAATCAAGAAATCAATCTATTGCTCACTCAAGATTTAACAATAAAGCACTATGAAAAATATATCAAAATGGTAGATTTTTCTTCGCTTCACTAGTATAAAATTCTAAGCATCCTATGTATCCAATTTAATGAAAAACATAAGATCAAAGATTATCACTTTTAAGAAATACAAACCCAAGATTAGATTAATTATAATACCTTCTAACTACCACATATACATGATATAAATGGTGAAAGAACTATAAAATAATTAATCACAAGAAGCGAAAATCATAAGAATTTAAATCATACACATGGGAATCAATTAATTAACAAAAGAACTTCACTTCATTAATGGAGGTTTCCTCCTCAACCATAGTTGAGGAATTTAGTTACACATGGTAGAAGAAGAAGATAACAAAATAATAAAAGACATATTGAATAAATAAAACCCGGATTGTCTCTATCTTCTTTGCCCTGGCCTCCACTTCTTTTTCTCTCTCAAAACAGCCTCCAATTCACCTCTTTATACCCCAATAGAATACATAAAGTCCTAATCCAATTAGGAGATAAAGTCCTAATCCAATTAGGAAATAATTAGGGTTTTCCCGCAGCCCTAAATTGGTATATTTTTCTGCTGACATTCGGCCTAAGTTTTGACCCAGTAGAAGTCCAATTCATGAAATTTACGTGAAATACAAAAGTGTGCAGAATCGAATTTCGTTCAACCTACGCAAGAATTAAGTCGAATTGATACTCGAAAATAAGCTTTTCAGTCCACTTTCCAAAATGGGATTAAAATTGGATTCAGTGTAGAATTGGGCTTTAGGCCCGTAATCCTCTTAAGCAGTTGTAATTCTCTTGAACCTCTTCCTTGGGCTGATTTGAGTTGAAATATGGAGTTGAATGGATCCATTAGATGTAGGCTTCATATAACCTTCTTGGATATCATCTTTAAAAGCCTAAAATCATGGTTTTATCTGAAATAATCATTAAGGCCTTGAAAAAGACAAAACACAAAAATAGAGTAAAATCACATATAAATTATCACTAAGAGAATAAAATATGTAAATTAAGAGGCTAGAATGCGTAACATTCAACGCCGACCACTACGCAACTTAGAGCCTCCATAAAAGAGAGCAATGAACAATTATCTCACAGGAAGGAGGCCATTGCCAAGCTCAGAAAAGAACGGGCCTCGATTGAAGAAGCTAACGTTCTTGTAGCGTAGGATCTTGAAGTAATGAGGATTATAGAAGAATTATTACAAACAGAACGTGAAGAGATTCTGGCTTTGTAGCTTTAAAGTGAACCATCATTTTTATTTATTTATTTTTTTTTTTCAGAGCAATCTATTAAACTATCAAAGTAGAATTGTAGTCTTCAACCTCATCAATAAAAGAATCATTGCTTTCAAAAATAACATTGTCATTAGTTATTTGTTCTGCCATTCACAGTTTATATTCTTGCGGGCCAGGAGTAGTACACATATTTTTTTTTGGTGACTGAACTTGGAACAAATCTCCAAGCTGCCTACGTACCCTCAAAAAGGGATCAAGTCATTTACGTAGTTCAAAGGAACAATTTTTTTTTTTTGGTGCCTTTCACAGTTTTAGCTCATGCGGGCCAAGAGCATTACACAGTCATGGGTAGTAGCGTTTCAAGAACTTGCCATTAATGGAACCAAGCAACACTCTATTTTCATCAATATTCTTATATGCTCCATTGGTGTAGACTTCACAAACTACATATGGTCCATCCCATTTTGACAAAAAATTGTTTCCAGTGCGGTGATTCATGATGATGGGCATGCGAACAGCAAGTACCAAGTCTCCAACTCGGAATGACCGAGGTCAAACTTTTTTGTTGAAGGCTCTAGAAAGCCGAGCTTGATAACATTCTAACTGTTGTTGAGCTTCTAGCCTCTTCTCATCCAGTGCTTCTAATTCTTGAAGACGTAAAATGGCATTTTCCTCATTCGTGAGACCTTCTTGTATGGCTATCCTTAACGAAGGAATTTGTCGTTCGAGGGGAAGAACAACTTCTACACCATAGACGAGAGAATAAAGAGTTGCTTGGGTAGGTGTGCGGTATGTAGTTCGGTACGCCCACAATGCTTCTTCCATTCGCTCTTGCCAGTCTTTCTTTGATTTGGAAACCACTTTTTCAATAAATCACAAAGTGTTTTATTAAATGCCTCTGCAAGTCCATTAGCTGGAGCATTGTACATAGAGGATTTATACTATTTGAAATGAAATTTCTCACATAGTTGAGTCACCCAGTTATTTTTAAAATTTAACCCATTATCAGTAATGATGTATCGAGGGACACCATACCGATAAATGATGTTACACTTGATGAAGTCAACAACTGTCTCCTTTTTTACTTCTTTAAAGGGTGCAGCCTCAATCCATCTGGAAAAATAGTCAGTAGCTGCCAGGATGTATAAGTGGCCTTTAGAAGACTTGTACACTACAGTCTTTGACCATAGTGGGCCAATAATACCCCATTCTCTTTACGCGAAAGTGAAGCTTAGGGCCTGATTGATGTGCATCACATACCCCAAAATGGGCTTCCTCCATTGCATAAGTTACTTCATTTTCTCCGAGATAACGAAGGAAGAGACCTTCAAATGATCGTCTGTGCAACATGTTATTATAATAAATGAAACAAGGTGCTCGCCTACGTATCTCGGTCTTATGGCATCGATCTTCAGGAAGCTTTCCATGTTCCAAATACTCAATTATAGGTCACCTCCAGTCGTCCCCTTCGATAATAGAGACAGAGATTACATTACTTTCCTCAATTTTATCTTCAAGGACTTGTGGTAGCACCCATTGTTGGCATACTGGAACATTGACTATTTCATCATCAACTAATGCCAATGTTGTGGCTAAATTTGCCAAAGCATCCGTCATACAATTTTCCTTCCTAGGAAAGTGTTCTAGAATCACATTGTCAAATTTTGTCAACAAATGGGAAGCATAGTTGTAGTATGGTATTAGATTCTCCTTCTTGACCTCATAATCCTTAAGGAGTTGATTGATCACCAATTTAGAATCTCCATATATTTCGAGATCTATGATGTTCATTTCCTTTGCCATTTGAAGACCAATGATCAATGCTTGGTACTCAGTAACATTATTTGAGTAGTTTTCAGTGAGTGCAAATGCGTATGGGAGGATTTTCCTTTGTGGAGAGACAAACACTACACCTGCCCCAGCTCCATTAAACCGCGCTGCTCCATCAAAGAACATTATCCATAGAGGAAGAATGTCAATTTGAAAAACTTCTTCATCAGAAAAATGTTCTAAAATTTCCCAATCAGCTGGGATAGGATAATCAGCTAGAAAATCTGCCAGGACTTGTCCTTTTATTGCCGTACGTGGCACATAAATAATTTCAAATTCATTGAACGAAATTGACCACCTCGCCAAGCGTCTAGAAAGGACTGGTTTTGACATTACATACTCGAGAGAGTTAACTTTTGCAATGAGATGTATTGTATGTGCCAAAAAATAGTGCCTCAATTTCTTAGAGGCAAAGACTAGCGCGAGACACGTTTTCTCAATCGGAGGATACTTTAGCTCTGTTGGGGTGAGCCTGTGACTTAAGTAATACAATGCCTTCTCTTTGTGCTCTTCATTATTTTGTGCAAGAAGGGCGCCAAGAGATTCTTCTTGCATGACAATGTAAAGTATGAGAGGCTTTCCAAATACAGGTGCCCCTAACACTGGAGGATTGAGAAGGTATTGCTTAATGCTATCAAAAGCATTTTGACAAGCTTGATCCCACTCGAATGGGACATCCTTTTTTGTGAGTCGGTTGAAAGGTTGACAATGGCCGGCCAAATTTGAGATAAATCGACGAATGAAAGCAAGTTGGCCTTGCAGGCTTTGAAGCTCGCATAAATTCTTGGGTGGTGGGATCTTTTGTATAGCCTCAACTTTAGACAGATCAATTTCAATACCGCAATGGCGAACCACATATCCAAGAAATTTTTCAGAAGTAACACCAAATGCACACTTGAGAGGATTCATTTTGAGTTGGTATTTTCTAAGACGATTAAAAACTGTATGACGATCTTGTAAATGACCCCCTCTTTTCTTTGTCTTAACCACAAGGTCATCGACATAACACTCAATAATTTTATGAAGAATGTCATTGAAGATCCTTTGCATGGCGCGCTGGTATGTTGCCCCCGCATTCTTAAGTCCAGAAGGCATAACTTTGTAACAATAAATACCTTTTGGGGTGCGGAATGCAGTTAGCTCTTCGTCTTTTAGAGTCATCCTAATCTGGTTATAACCAAAATAACAATCCATGAAAGAGGGAGCTTCATGTCCGGTTGTTGCGTCCACAATGAGCTCCGGGATAGGGAGAGGAAAATCGTCCTTTAGACATGCCTCGTTTAGGTCACGACAATCCACGCAGATTTTTATCTGCCCATTCTTCTTTTTCACTGGCACAATACTCAAAATCCAAGTTAGATACTTGACCTCCCGAATAAATCCCATGTCAATCAATTTGTTGAGTTCTTCTTCTATCTTTGGGATAAGTTCTAGACGGAAGAAACGTTGAGATTGTTTAATTGGACGTGTCCCATGTTTGACAGCAAGGTTATGGACTATGATTTTAGGGTCAAGACTTGGTATTTCCTTGTATGTCCAAGCAAATACGTCCTTGTATTCTGTGACACTTAAGAATGAACTAACAAAAATTGGTTTAGGCTGGTCTATCGTCCCCAAATTGAATTCCTTAAGTTGATCAACGGTCACTTGCCCCCCATCTTCAAGTGTTGAGGGAGCTTCTTTGATCTCATCATCAGAATCTGATTGTTCTTCGACAGCAATGTGATAAGCAGTGGAATAAAATATTTCATCCTTCCTTCCATCCGTGTTGGACTCCTCAGACTGGGCAATGAACACAATAGTTCGTCTTTTTGCTTTTAGTGTAACGTCATTAGTGACGTCCACCTCTGTTTTACGTTTCATTCGCTAGGGAATCAAACTCCGAATGTCACTATCTTTCATTATGTTGGCACCAGTTCTCCCAAATTCTTTTTCCTTATTTCTTTTTACCAATATTTCTGTTGGAGCTTTAATTCAAGAAAAGATAGACTTTCGAGGTTGAGGCTGTGAAAATATTTTTCTTTGGGTAGGATAATTTATTCTCTTGAAGATGGAAGTACATGGTGAATTATTGACATATGAACTTGAGGTATTCAATATTTGAGTTGACGGGCCCAATCTGTCGAATACAGATACTCTAGTGCGTGAAACCTCTACACGGTCAAAAACTGACTTGTTAGAAACTGAATGTCGATCTTCGCTGTCACCAACCTCTTCATTGCCAATACACATAGTATTCAACTTTTTATCATTTTTTGTGATTTGGATTCGGATAGGTTTAGTTGATGCGAAACCAAGACCAGTCTTAGGCGAAATTATCTTATGCCCTTATTCCCTCAATTTCTTTTGTGTCTCATTGAGGCCATGTATTTTCTCGCCAGTAAGTTCTGGACTGAGTTTTCCAAGGCCTATGGGATTTGTAAAATCATACCCGAACTTAGCCAAAAGTTTGTATGCCTTTGGATCAAATCCTTCAGTAGTTCTTTGTATTGGAAGGAATCCATGTTCGACTGGAGCTTTTGATGGTCGGACGAATCCTTTCAATGGAAGTTTAGTGGGATTAGACTTTTCAATCTTTGTGAGGGGAAGAGTTAATTCTTCTCTCAGGCTTTGTAGTTCTTCCTTTTCTTTTGTGCGAGACAGCTTTAACTTATCTTCTTCAATTTCAAGTATCTCCACGACTGGTGATTGCCCTTCTCATCATTGAGATTTTGGAACATACTTGAAAATTGGTGTAGTACGATGTGTTTTAATCATGACCTCTTGCTTTTGAGTTACCTTTGTACTGCTTGTCACTGGGATGTCTAGAGGGATAAACGATACTTCCTTTATTTTTGTAGACTCAGCCTCTTTTGTAGATGGAAGGTTTGTTGTAGAGACGCTCGAAGATGTGTCTTGCTCAATGTAAAACTTTGCATCTGCAAAATGAGCTTACTTCAGTAAATGGCTTGTTATCTGCCACCACTGTCTGTACACCATTCTTGCAGAATTTGAAACACTGATGAAGAGTTGATGGAACAACACTGTTATCATACACCCAAGGTCGTCCTAACAACAAATTGTAGGATGTCTTTGCATCGATTACGTGGAATAAGGTTTCAGCTTGCAACCCTCCAATCGTTAAGTTTACACGAATCATGCCAATAGTTCTCTGCCCACCTTGATTAAAACCTTGAATGATGAGGCGACTGCGAGCCAAATCGTCAACTATAATGCCAAGATTTTTCATTGTAAATTTTGGCATGAGATTCACTACGGAGCCCCCATAAATAAGGATACGGTTTACCTTTTGCTCCCTTATGTATCCGGAGACAAAAAGAGGACGGTTGTACGGCTTTGATCCCAATTGAAGGTCTTCATCAGTGAAAGTGATTGTTGCACAACATGAGTCAGATGTAGGTCCAGCTCCATCTTCGTCGTTGGATTCTTCGATGGTGATCGTGTGTTTCTCAAGCAATCCTGTACTTTGGACTTCACTTTGACTCTTATCACTTTCGATCTTTGAATCGATCCTCACAGTTGACACCATGTAAGTTGGCACAACTTCATCATCGAGATATCCTTTTGGAAAGAAATCACGTAAAGTAACGGGCTTGCAAATTTTTTCACCCAACCTTGTATGTTTTGTCAATGCTGTCTTATTGGCACCTTTTCCATTCTAGACACATTTTTTAGGGGTATATCAAGACTTCTTTTTCTTTTGCCCCCTGTCAAAGTGGCTGGTCAGAGGAACATGAGCTTGTTGCTTTCGTCGTGTCCTTGTCACCAAGGTCCATCCTTCGTCATCGTGTTGGAGAAGTTTCTTCACATTTGTTGGATTGTCAAGAATCCTACCTTGGGGGAGGTATATCTGAATTGGTTCGAATGAGCCAAATTGAACTGTTGTGGAACAGATACCAGAGTTTAAAAATAATTGGTGATGAGCACATGTCTGTTCTAACTTTGAAGACAGGAATACGACAGCAGTATGATTTGAAGTTGCTATCTCGTCTGTGTCTAACAAGATCTTTCCCTGCTTTGCCAAGTTCATCACTATTTTCTTGAAAATGAAACACTTTTCAGTCGGGTGATTGACAATACGATGATATTTGCAGTATTTTGGGTCATCAACATGTCCCATTTCTTGAGGGCGCTTACATTCTGGAAGTTCAATAACTTTACTTTCAAATAAGCATTCCAATATGTCAGGAACATCAGAGTCTGGGAATGGGTATTCCTTCATCTCTAATTCTTTGAGCGTCGGACGTTGATTTTGCTTCTCTTGGGATTGTCATGGCTTATTGTCTTCTTTTCTCTTATCTTTGACAGTAACCTTTATCGGGACGGCAGAGACAATCATGGATTCTTTGGCAAGACCCTTTGACGATTTTACCACCTTCTTTTCATCCTTTCTGTCTTTGCGTGGCTCTAAAATCAAAGAGTCTTTGCCTCCACGAGTTTTAATGCTAATCTCCATATCATGTGAACATGTAGCCAATTCTTCAAAGGTACGAGGCTTTATACCTTGAAGAATATAAAGGAGGTCCTAATGCATACCTTGCATACACATTCGACAGCTGAGAATTCTGTCAACCGATCCTTGCAATCCAAGCTAAGTGCTTGAAATTGATTAATATAGTCCATTCAGGCTCGTCTTTCCATTGTCTTGTGTTAGTCAACTCTATTATACTAACAGTGCGATGGGTGCTGTAGAACCTATTTAGAAATTCTCGTTACATTTGTTTCCAACTATCAATTGATTCAGACTTTAAATCAGTATACCACTCAAAAGCATTCCCTTTAAGGGAATGAACAAACTTTTTAACCAATAAATCCCCCTCAATCCCAGCATTGTTACAAGTCTCGATGAAATGAGCGATGTGTTATTTTGGGTTGCCCTTTCCATCAAACTGTTGGATCTTCGGAGGTTGGTACCCTGCAGGCATCCTCAAACTATCAATTCTCCTTGTGTAGGGTTTTGAGTACATGAGAGTGCTTTGCGAAGCACCGCCATACTGTGCTCGGATTGTGTTCGTTATCATATCTTGCAATTGTTGGACAGATAGTGAAGCGACTGGCGAGGCATAGTTAGTTTCGTTAGGCACGTGTCCTGACGTAGATGTGTGACGACGATCTTTTGATTGGGCCCCTTGAAGGGCTGAATTTAAAGTATTCACAGGCAGTTGTGTTGACTCGTCAAGATTCAGGACTTCAAGCTTACTCAATAACACGGCAATTTGCAAATCCTTCTCTTCAACAGTTTTCATAAGGTTCTCGATTGCGCGCGCCATCGTCGCCAGTTGGTCTTCCACCGAGGTTGTTCCAGTCATCATGGCTGCGATAATATTCGAATAGGAAAGACCTTGAGAATCAACATTCCTTGAAGTGACTGAATGTTCTGAAGTCTTAGGTAACGAATTTGAGTGTGAACCAACGCTAGAGTTGGCATCAGAGACGGAGTGAGGTGAATGTGGTGGTGCCGATTTTTTTGGGACAACGTCAAAATTCTTTGGCCCCTGAGGGTCACAGGTGTTCATATGTTGAATTTTCACACCCATTGGTTTTCACCGAATCTTGCTGATTCTTGAGCGAAGCAATTGTTTTGGTCTTGCTATGCGTCATTGGATCTACTGAGGTGCTGCTAGCACTTGACAGGTTCCTGGTACTTTTGCCACTACTTGCGGCAGTTTTGATGTTGGTTACTGTAGCAGTGGTGTCTTTTGCAGTTTTCTTGTTTGTAGCCAGAAATTTGGAAGGAGCCATAGATTCTGATGAACAGAGTTTGGGAGATATGATGTAGGAGACGGAGATGAGAGGCAGAGATGGTCCCATCGGGCGTGCTAGAAATTTGTACACACAAATTTTGTGTCCGAAAATCTAGGAACGAAAATTAGTGACAAATAAACAATTTTTATTGATTCAAGAAAAATGGTACAATCCTCTGTAAATCTTTACAAAAGAAATATGAAGATATGGTCCTCTGATTCGATCTCCTTGGTAATTCGGCTTCAAGGGCTACTAGAGCTTGATCTTGAATTGGATTGAAACTTTGGTGAAGAACGGCACGTGGATGATATGCTTGTTGTTCTTCTCCTTCAGGGTTTAGATGCTTTGGAGTTTTGGATTTTGAGTGAAGAGTTCTGCAGAGATTCAACTTTTTCTGAGAATCTTCTGGTCCTTTTTTCCTCACCTCTGGACCTTTATTTATGGGCTCGCTGGAGGGGTAGATTTGTAACTTTTTGTTCTTTTGATAATTATCCTATAATTATCATTTATGATAATTTTAATAATTACCCTATAATATATATATATATATATATATATATATATATATATATATCCATTAGACCCATTTTCAAGTGGGCTTGGACTTCTCAAACAATTTAGACCAGTCCATAACTCATTTATTTGTAGTGGGCCTGGTCTTTAAATTATCTGACTCATTGGGCCATATTTTAAAGTGGGCTAAACTGAAGATAAACCCAAATTATATTTTGGGTCTATCATGTAGATTTTTTAATGTCTACAGGATCTATTACGGGAAAAGAAATGAAACGTCTGGTCCTAGAATGAAGCTTAAATCCGAATATAAGATGAAAATTTTTGCACATGGTAATTAATTCAATTGGCTTCTTTCTCAAGTTGTTTGTATTTTTGTTTCCAAGTGATAATTAATGTTTTTAATACCAGTTTGTTTTGTTAGATAATGACTTTGTTTCTTAACATGAACCAAGAAAAGAAAAGAAAAGAAAAGAAAAAGTGAAGTTGATTGTTGATTGTTATCTTCAATTCCTTACCATCCAAAATCAGTTTATCTAGCAACTGAATTGTGTCCAACCACAGATTATGCTGATTTACTTGGCTTGGCTTGTTAGTGTTATGTTGCTATCCTGAGTCATTTTGTAGATAAGGGTATCGCAGAGCAAGGAAAGGATGGCTAAAGGTACCAGGAAGGACCAGGAGGTTTCATGTGTAAATACCGTACGCGGGGTCATCCTCCCCGCGCATTGGATAATCTCGCGGGGGACATGAACCCGCATGGTTAACCCATGCGTGGGTAGCCTCTCCCCGCACAGGGTCATCCCTTACCTGCGTAGGGACGGTCCTTCCCCACGTATGGATATCTACCTAAAAGGAGCCCTCAATCCCCATGGGGGGTTGGCAAAGCATACAAGAGCACATGGAGTGATATAATTGGGGGCAATCCTCTCTGACGGGCATGCTATGATTGGTAATTGGATTGTGTTTTTTGGGACCAACTCTGGAAAGAGTATGGGTCCATAAGACACTTCTAAATTAACAATCATGGTATATCTTCAAGGGTTACAAAGAACCATGGAAGAATAGGCCATTATATGGCTTACTAGCTCACACTCCCGAGTGGTTATTCTTTTAGCAGGGGTTATGTAGAAGACTATTAATTCCTCTCTTCAATATGTAAAGTAACTTGTCGTGATGATACTTCTAGCATTGAGAAGTGAGAATTAATATGAGGGTACAGAGTCCCACAGACCATTTTAGGCACAGGTACAGGCTGTGATATGGTCTGGGCGATCATGGTGTCGAGTGGAGCCTATGGCGTCATGGTCCTAGGTGGGAAGGTGGGTTGAGTGTGGTATGGAGGATTGAGAGGAAGGCTCGTTGGGCCATGGACATCTAAAGTTTTGCTAGTGTGACTCTACGCGGGCACCATCACAACGTTTCTCGCGGGTATGATCAAGCCCGCTAGGGGTATAGACTCATGGTTACAACCGGGAGTGGTGAAGGAAGGGATACGCGACGAAGTGCCACAGAGGATGACAGTTGTCATAAGCCCCATGCCTGAGATCTATAAATACCCAATGGCGTGGTGACATGTTGATCATTCTGGTGCCCCCTCCCTCTCCGAATCACTCTTTATCTCTCTTTCCCACCTAGCACCCAGCTTACATTCCTATTATTGTTTCTCGGTTTCTTCATCAGCTTGATCCTTCTCAACTCTTACAATGTCTCAGTCTTGTGATAGTCGTTCCTTATAGCAGAACTCATCTACTTATTTACAATTGGCGACTCCACTCAGTAGGTTTGCCTTTCATATTGCTGGTCAGCAGAATGTTAAGTGAAAAGGGAAGCAAGCTGCACCAATTTCTCAGAGAGCTGATCAAATTACAGATCCGGTCAATTCTGCAAATCCAAGTGTTCCTCAACAAAGGTGTAAAATACAAAGAAGGCAGAATCCACCAATAACTGTGACTCCTCCACAATCTCACAATAATATCCCCCCAATGATGCTCTAAGTACTGGCAAACATCCAAGAAACACAGGTACAAATCCTACAGTTTTTGCGAACTCAGCAGTCTACTCCCAGAGTAGATCAATCACCTATTCCCAGTCGAGGACAATCACCTTAGATAACAGCTCTTGGTGTAACAAAAGATCCTAGTAGAAAGGAATCTGACAATGATATCCAGCACAATACTAATACCTCATTCGTGACCATTGAGCAATTACAAGCAATTCTTAATTTCAAAAAGGACACAATTGTTGATATTGAGGTCCCACCACCTTATAACCCCGCCATATTATTGATGTCATATCCGGAGGGATATTTTTCTCCAAAATTCGGGCAGTTTGACGGTAAGGAAGGAGATACAAGGGAGCATATCGCACAGTTTGTGGATGCATTAGGTGCCTACAGAAATGATGAACAACTTAAGCTCAGGGAATTCTCAAAATCCCTCACAGGAAGAGCTTACACTTGGTACATGAATCTGGTGTCAGGAACAGTGTTGACTTGGGGTAGAAATGATGGCTAAACTCTATGAAAATTTCTTCACCACTGAGGAACAAGTCACAATGCTATCGTTAACTCGACACAAGCAAAAGTTGGGCGAAGATGTAGTCACATATGTCAAATGTTTCCACGAGATGTCATTGGAATGTTTTGAACCCACCTTAGAAGAGCAGCTGATAAAAATATGTGTGGATGGTATATTAAGAGAATATAGGGTGCATTTAATTAATCATGAGATCAAGACCTTCTCTGCCCTAACGAATAGTGCTAGGCGTTTGGGAAAAATTATTCCACCACTGACCAAAGGAAATGTCTTCCCGCGAAGGGCCTCTGTCGCGGCAACTCTGAATTAATTAAGTGGCAATATAGGGAGTGTCTGACGACCGGAACCTGCACCTCTACCATTTGGTATTGAAAAAGCAATATCATTATTAGCTCAGTGGGTCAAGGATGGGGTCGTCACCTTACCTGCGATAGAAAGACTGCCTAGCAGAGAAGAAAAAACAAAACCAAACTATTGCCCTTTCCACCGATCTGTATGACATTGTCTAACTGATTGTTGGGCATTTAGGGGGATAGTACAGAAAAAGATCACTGAAAAGGGCATAGACTTTACGAGAAACAATGTTGTCAACAATCCATTCCCTTAGCATGCGGCGACTGTTGGTGTAACTGACCCAATGGACGAAGGAGAATACCAAGCCACGAATACAAACACAAATACTCATATAAATTGTTTCTTTAATGATCTTTCAATTCCGGAATAGATCAAGGAGTTCTTAATAAATCAAGCCATAGCAGCTCTGGCCCATACTCGCAACGAACCATCTAAACAAGATGCTACCAAGCAAGGATAGATTGTCTTTTCAATGTCAGATAAGCAAGTCCCTTTCCCTCACAATCGACCATTGTATGTACCAGTTACAGTCAATGGTCGGGATTTGAAAAGAGCTTTCCTTGATAGTGGGGCTTCAGTATGATCAGATGCCCGAACTTAATCCTAACTTAGTTGCTCATCAGCTTAACATAAATCCTTTCGCGGTGCTGGTCATACAGAAACAGAGGGCCTATCGTCCGAATTTGGAGATACAGATCAAAGAAGAAATCCAGAAGCTACTCAAAGTAGGGTTCATAAAACCCACTCAGCATCCCACATGGCTTGCTAACATCGTGCCAGTACAAAAGAAAAATGGTCAAATTCAGATAAGTGTGGATTATCGAGATCTCAACAAGGCTTGTCCGAAAGATGAATTTCCACTTCCAAACGTCGACACAATGGTGGATGCCACAGCAGGTCACGAGTTGTTTTCATTAATGGATGGATTCAGTGGACATAATCAAATAAAGATGGCCCCTGAAGATGCAGAGAAAACAGCTTTTCGAACACCACTTAGAAATTTTCATTACACAATCATGCCCTTCGGACTAAAGAATGCAGGTGCTACTTACCAATGGGTTATGACAGTAATTTTTCATGACATAATCCACCATGAAGTAGAAGATTATGTAGATGATTTAGTGGTGAAATCAAAAAATTGCATGGAGCACATCCGAGATTTAGAGAAAGTTCTCCGTCGGTGCCGTGAATATGGCCTAAAGATGAACCCGATGAAGTGTGCCTTTGGTGTCCAGCAAGGGAAATTACTGGGGTGTATGGTCCATAGACAGGGTATCGACTCAGACCCTAGCAAGGCCAAGGCAATAATTGAAATTGACCCGCTGCGGACAAGAAAATTATTGAGAGGATATATGGGGAAAGTGTTATACTTAAGGCGTTTTATCCCAGCACTGGCAGAGGTTACTCACCCTTTAATCCCGCTAATGAAAGATAAGATTCCTTATGTATGAGGTGCCGAACATTAGCTTGTATTTGAGAAGGTAAAAAGAATTTTGGCATCACCACAGACAATGACGACTCCGAGACCTAGAAAAGGGTTGATCATGTACTTAACTTCCACTGAGAAATCTATTGGTGCTTTGTTGGCCCAGGAGCATGAACAAAAAGAAAAACCTGTATACTACATCAGTAGGGTACTTCGAGGAGCAGAGGCATGATATACACCGATAGAAAGACACTGTTTGTCCCTAGTCTTCGTAACACAAACATTCAAGCACTATTTGCTAGCACATTCGGTTGAATTAATCACAAAGAGCGACCCCATCAGGTATTTGTTGTCAAAACCATTTTTATCAGGGAAATTGGCTCGCTGGTTACTCGCTTTATCCGAATATTAGATTATATGCTCTAACCCCAAGGCAGTAAAAAGTCAAGCCCTTGTCAATCTATTGGCCATGTTCCCGCGAGGGGAATCAGAACCCGACACCATCTTCAATGTTGCAACTGGTGGCGAAATGCCGTCAAAAGAAATAGAGTTGTGGAAGTTAGAATTCGATGGATCCTCCACTAAAAGGGGAAATGGCGCTAGTTTTATAATAACCAATGAGGGGACAAAAGAAGAAATTACAATGTCATATAGACTAGACTTCCCTTGTACTAATAATATGGTTGAATATGAGACTTTGATCCTAGGTCTGTCTGCAAGCCTGGCAGCAGGATTACAGAGAATGGTGGTCTATGGTGACTCTTACCTAATAATCAAGCAAATGAAAGGAGAATATTCAGTAAAAGAACCTCGCCTTTCCACTTACCGGGATATTGTGCAAGAAATGATGAAGAACTTTCAATACATAAAATTCGAGCACAAACCCCGAGCAGGTAACAGGAAATATGATGCATTAGCTACCTTTCTCAATTGGAATTAAAAGAAAATATGACAATGGTCAATCTCCTTCGTCGAACTCAGCCTGCGACAGTGTTTGATGGTCAACTAGAAGAGGAAGAAAGTGATTGGTGGAAGACAGTTATAGAAAGTCTCAAACAATTGGGTGGAGTCAGAGATATGGCACTAGAAAAGCAGTAGCAGCTGGTTGCCAAAAGACTCTATCATCGTGGACCAGACGGGATGTTATCAAGATGTCTCGGACCAAAAGAAGCTAAAAAAATACTGGCGGAGGTACACAAGTCTTCTTGTGAAACAACAAATATTAGCCTATACCAAAGATTACAAAGAAAATGATACTTCTGGCCGATAATGAAAGAAGTGGCGGTAAAGGTACAAGAGGCATGCCCAGGCTGTTGCCATCTTACCGCGCACACTGAAACAAGTTTTGCTGAGATATCAGACTGGAGAGACCAATATGCGAAAGACAGAAATGAAGCTTTCCGTTTACAAAGAAGAGCGAAGAGGTTCTTCGAGGAAAATGGGGTATTGTACCGAAAAAGGGTCACAATGGTAAAGCTTTAAAATGTTTGAAAGAAGAAGAAGCCCAGGAAGTCCTAAGGTAAACGCATGATTTAGGACATCAAGGAGGACACAACGTCTTCCATCAATTGGTCATGGCGGGGTATTACTGGCCTACCATGGAAAAGGATTCCTTGGATTATACGCAAAAGTGCCATACTTGCCAAATTCATGGTTCCATGATAAATGCCTCGCGACAAGCTTGCACATTTTAATAATGCCATGGCCGTTTCACACTTGGGCGTTGGATATTGTTGGACCAATTACACCGGTATCACGAGGGTGTACATGGCTTCTAGTAGCTACATAATTGTTCTTAAAATGGGTAGAGGCTATTCCGTTAAAAAAGATTGTGGCAGTTAATGTGGCAAGGTTCATAAAGGAAAGCATCATATGCCGGTTTGGAATACCAAAGGTACTTCTCTTGGACAATGGCACACCATTTGTTAACTCAACGATCAGAGAATTATTGGACAAATACATGGTGTCCCATCATAGGTCAATGCCTTACTATCCAAAGGGAAATGGACAAGCAGAGGCCAGTAATTAAACACTCATTCGGATCCTGAGTCGTATGGTGCACGAAAATAAAAGAATGGGCCAAACAATTGCCAATTGCATTATGGGCGTATAGAATTACTCAAAAAAATTCCACAGGAGAAACACCCTACGCGTTGGTATTTGCCGCGGAAATAGTGCTCCTCGCGAAATTTCAAATTGAGGCAATAAGGTTGGCAGGAAGAAGTACAGATAGCCAAAGTCTAAGTCAACTCGAAGCCCTCGATGAAAAAAGGGAAAAAGCCTAAAACCATCACAAGGCTTATTTGGCAAGTCAGTCGCGTCATTATAAGTAGAAGATACAGCGACGAGAATTTAAAGTTGGGGAATTGGTACTCAAGGTGGTGCCTGCAATCATGAGGGGACAAGGGGTTCGGAAGTTTCAACCAAAGTGGGAAGGACCTTTTGAGATAAAGGAAGCAAATGAAAGTGGTTATTACAAGATTGAGGAATTGGGAACTAAATTTAAAACATGACCTATAAAGGTCAAATAGATAAAGAAATATTTGGCATAGAAATATTTGGGGTTTGTACTACAAAAGAGTTCAATAATAAAATTGCAGTCACAATGTACCAGCAAATAGCAAACAACAAATACAGAACAAAAACACAAGTCATCAGGAAAAGAAAAAAAAAGCAAAGATGTGACAGAATGTCTTTAAATATTAAATCTGAGGGGACGACACCACAGGAGGCCACTTTCTTCGAAATGTAATCCACAAGATCCACTGCCTTCGCCTTATTCGCAACAATACGTTTCTCCAAGAATGATAAGTGTTGCTGAGTAGTATCGACTTCAGCTTCATCCTTTGTAAGATCAGAAGTCAAGAGAGCATGCTGGTCATTCAAGATTTATATTTCATGACTATGAACAGTATCCTGCAGGCGAGAATCTAGCCAAGGAAGCACTAAGCCAACAGCCTGCCAGTAACTAATATGTCACCAAAAACTCGGGATGATTGCAGGGTCAAGGCTGGATAATGATTGACCATCAAGGAAAACAAGGAAGTCTGCCACAGCATCCAGAAAGAGATGTTGGTACATAGGGTCTTGAAGGGCAAAATTGGTAAAAGTTGCCGGATAACAACGACGAACTCTGTTAAGCATCCCGACGTTGTAGAAACAGCAAGAAAAGGAATGCCACTCAACAGGATCTTCCGGTCTTAGATTTTGGGGGTTTAGAAACACCTCCAGATCATACCTCAATCCCTCACTAAAAACAAAATCAGAATCCATGGTGGAAGCTTGAGGATCATGGCCTGCAAAAGAGAAAAACTGTAAAAAAATATGAGCAAAGACAACAAAAAGGAGTAGCATGGAAAAATAGATACCTAATTCATGGGATGACTTTTCAGCAGGAAGAACTTCCACGGGGGTAGACAAAGTGGCCACGGGAAAAGAGCAGGATGCATTGGGAAGGATATCACCTGCGGAAGGAACATCAGCGTTTTTGAAAATTTGGAGATCATCACCACGACGCCCAAAAATCTCCCTTGATAATTGAACAGTATCTTTGTTCATTGGTGCCAATTCCCCAGCGAGATTAGAAACATTACCCTCAGACGCAGGCAAATCCCCAACTCCGAGCTCGGTTATCATAAGATTCACTAACGGATCCTGACTGGAAAGAGGTTCAACCCCATCCACGTGCTCACTGTCCTGCAAAGAAAATAGTAAGTGTCCAGCATCATGTCTGATATGAGTTAAGGGGTCATCACTCGGGGCGCAGGAGGAGAAGAAATAGGAGAAACTGGAGGGGTAGACAATGCTTGAGGGACAGTAGGTTCGGGAAGAATGGTTGGCTTATGGAGAGATAACAGGGCCGATATAGGAATATGATCTTTATCAATAACTTTAGAAGGGGAAAAGATTGGAGAAACATCAACAGAATGTTTTGGAGCAAGAGTGGCAAAACCCTTATCCACGGTGGATCCTAAGTCAGAACTTCCACCCGTAGGAGGGTCTGGCCTTACAATGTCCGCGGGTGAGTTCTCGGACACCTGTACTGAATGTTCAAAAGCTTCCCCAAGGTCCCCGCATTTCACGAATTTGAAAATAGAACGGTCACTTTCAGAGATGGAAGGCTCCTTATAAGTCACCTGCTTTCACGGAAGAAGTCCTTGCAACAGAAACAGAGAATATAATTAAAAAATAATTTAGAAGATAGCAAATGCTAAAAATAAAAAAGGGAATATTTGAAAAGAAAGATTGTACCGTGTGAATCTTTTTGCTCGCAGGCTCATAATCAGCGACAGATGAAGTGTCGGCCTCCAGCAGCGGATGTGCATGTGAGGAACCTTTGCTACGGGATAATCTCTCTAAGAATTGTGTCTCCGGACCTCTAGATGCATGTGGCTGAGGACATTTAAGGGTCACACCATCCTTGTAAACCGGGATAGTTTCTGAAACCTCGAGGGGACTTTCAACAAAACTTCTGAATAGAGTATGAACATATTCTAAATATCTCAAGTAGCTGGATATACAGTGTCCGCGTCAGTGTACGGATGGGATCTCGACATAGGAAGAGAAACGACGCTTCTGCAACTTAAGATTCTTTCGGTAGAAT
This sequence comes from Cornus controversa, assembly GCA_026545225.1. Taxonomy (NCBI): domain Eukaryota; kingdom Viridiplantae; phylum Streptophyta; class Magnoliopsida; order Cornales; family Cornaceae; genus Cornus; species Cornus controversa. The sequence goes on from CM048845.1 coordinate 73,489,106, forward strand.
AGCATAGACCCATCAAAAGTCTCTTCCCAAACAAAAGATAAAGAAAGGATATTTTGGTCAAACCCAAATTGATGAACTACCTTCATCGGGTAATAGCCAGTTCATTTTAAATGAGTTTCGCTAACAACTGGCAGAGCAGCTCCAGAAACCAGAGCATAAAAAATCAATTGGGAAATTGAATATATGTTTATTCAATATAGAAAGGAGGAAATTGAATACCGTCACGTTGGATGGTGTAAGGCCAGAATTCAAAGAACTCCTCGTAATCTAAGAAGTCGTCGATATCGTCTTTGTCACCCAAACTGTTCCATCAAAAAGTTTGGCCATTGTCCAGGATAGTTCCATTGGAGTCAAAAAGATCAAACTCATGAGGGTGGTCACCATACTTGGGGAAACGCTCGAAAAGAAATAACATCAAAAACATGGAAGCAACATGGGTACTGATCTCATATTGTCCCTTGGAGCGAGCATAATCCGATGCGATGGTGTCCAAACGATTGTACAAAGTCCCCAGAAACATTGGCCCCAAAGGAAGAGTATCATCTTTTGCCTGAACAACGGCTAATAGAAACATATCTCTGTCTGGTCCGTCTTGAAGGGCGACCATCAAAGATAAATCGGTCTAGCTAGTAAACTAGAAAAGCAGCAAGCTCATCTACTTACCAAATTCAGGACCTTCTGCTAATAAATGAAGGCGTTTGCGGTGAGCCTGGGTTTTTCTTTCATAGTCGCGGAAGAAATGACGATACCATGATATATAGGTAAGTTTGGGAGACTTCACCTTTGGATGGGTTTTAAGTATCTTAGAGCCCTTAAAAATTGTGTCAAGACGCATGGCATTATCCGCGTGGAGATCTAGGTTAACACGGAGGAGGAGAGCCTCTGGAAAAGCTATAAGCAAGGAAGGTTCACCAGAATACAAAATAGGAAGCCTAAAAAGCACTGCCACATCCTCTAGAGTAAGGGTCAGTTCACCCCAGGTAGTAATGAATGTATGGCTGGCAGTACTCCATCTAGTTATGAGTGTAGAAAGGCTAACTGAATCTCTTTTTACTGATAACTCAGAAAAAAGTTTAACGGACTGAAGAACCTTAGCTTTGTGGAGAATAGAGCAATATTCTGGATTACTAAAAATATAATGAGACCACTCGGTCCATTCGAAAGTGGTACCCATATGAGACTCATACTCGGTAAAACTAAAAGGGTAGTCTCCTCTCTCCAGACATAAATGCGGGATGGACTCAAGGGAGGGCGCAAAAGTCTCCATGTCACCATCTGGACCAAGTATCACCAAATTCTCCTCCAATTCCATATCAGGTATAAATCCTTCAATAGAACTCTAGAAATGATCGTGAGTTGAACTGAAAAATTGCGCTCTATGCCATTCGGAAGAAGGGGGAGTTTGAGGGACAGCCCCATTAGACATGGTCATTTGCTTTTTCTTTGTCGGGGAGGAATAAAGTATTTAGGAGAACAAGATGAACAAACAAAGGAAGGAAAAAGAGGCAAGTAGACAAGTGTACAAAATGCTCAAAATAATGGCATATATAAGGCACCGGGCGTGGAAACTGAAACGATGCGAATGGTTACAAAGGAACCGAAGAGACACTGAAGCCAATCACAAATGGCACTTTGTCCGCGTAGGGATCGTAGACTCTAATATACGCGGACGAAGTAAGGAAGGACTGTATAGTTAGAAAGGGAAGCATTGCATAGATAAAAAAAGGGTCAAAAAATCTCTCAGGCATTTTTCTGAACAACAGGTAGGCATAATGGTTAAAAAGAAGTCATCACAGTAATGGGAAAGGATAAAATTCAAAAACAAGGGAAGATGATTAAAAAAAGCAAAGAAAAAGCAAACCAAGGCAATATGAAAAATAACACTGGGTAACACACCCGCGACGGGACTATGAAAGCGAGGAAAAGGATAACAAAGGGAGCTGGTAATACACTTGCAAAGGGACTGAGAACGTGGAAGTAAGTGATCTGAAGGGAAGGCTTACAAAGGAGTTATCATGACCACAAGAAATGAGGAAAATACAACCGGTTACAAATTGTACTCTACTCGCGTGGGGATCGCGAACATGGAAAGGAGTGATCAAAGCTCTGAGGGCCTATGAAAATGAAAAAGGATCATTATGGCCACAAGGAAAGGAGAAGAAGAGAAAAATAAAAACAGGGGGTCCCGAATGGCGCTTTACTCGCATGAGGATTATAGGCTCGGAAATAGGGGTTTTAAAGAAGAAAGGACTTCGTAATGAAAAAGAAGGACAATACAGCTATAAGGGAAAACAGGATCAGAAGGAAAAAAAATGTTGCAAACAACACTTCGTGAAGAGATATTGTTTTCAAGGGGGCAAAATGTAGATAAGGGTATCGTAGAGCAAGGAAAAGATGGCTAAAGGTACCAAGAAGGACCAGGAGGTGATTCGTGTGTGAGTGTGACTCAAAAAGTATACCAATTAAAATTTTCCACACTTCGCAATAGAACGAATTCCTTGCAGAATAGGGCTATCGAAAGGAATGGGTATCGTACCTCAGGGATTATGTTCTGATGAGTTGGAACACAGAACTAATTCTAATTAAATTTATAAGAAAAGAATTCTGATTTTTAACTAATTAAAAAGATAAAATAAAATAAATCAAAGGTAAACAGATAATGAAGATAATAAGAGAGAAACCTAGGGTGTTTGACTTCACCACTAACTCCACAATCAATGGTCAATTGAATCAACTATAGGGGAATTACATCATGCATAAGTGGTGTCGGTGGCTACAAGCTCACCTTCATCCGTCAAGAAGATAACATATGATTAAGGCTAAGCCATGGACTATCTTCGATTGGCATGGGCCATCTGCCTAACTACTCTAATCTAAGGTGCAGTATGGTTCATCTTCTCTAGGCATAATACATCAAAGCTCATAATAATATATTCAGTGATTACCATTGTGTAATAATCTCTCTCATGATCACAGAAAACAAAAGAGATTGAGTTCAATAACAACAACCAAATATCTAAGACAAGATAAGAAATCATTGAGATTGAATTTACAAGACTTTTATTGCTCAATTCATTAATAAGAATCCTCACAATTACACAATCTATGCATGTATATAAAGGTCCCCAATAATTAAAACACTCAAACCATTGATGCTTTGTTAGGGCTACATCAAAACCCTAGTGGATGAACTAGCCTCTCATGGTAGAAGAAGAAGCTTCAACTGTTGAGGAAGAAGACATCATCTTTCTGAATTACGCGTATGACTTCGTTCTCCAATGGCTCTGCAATATGTTCTGTTTTCTTCAGCCCTCTCAGACTCTCCAATCTCTCTGTGTAAGCTCTCTCTCTTCAGCCTCCAAGTCTTCACTTTATTCCCCAAGAGAATACACCAAAGTCCTAATCCAATTAGGAATTAATTAGGGTTTCCCGCAGCACTAATCAGGTGGGTTTTTCCTGTTGACTTCGGCCCGACTTTTGACCCACTAGACGTCCGATTTACGGAATTTTCGTGAAATACAAAAGTGTGCAGAATCAAATTTCGTTCAACCTTACGCGGAAATAATGTCGATTTGAGGCTCGGAAATAAGACTTCTGGTCCATTTTCCAAAACGGGATTAAGACTGCATTATGCGCAGATTTGGGCTTCAGGCCCGAAACCTTCTTAAGTAGCTGTAATTCTCTTGAACCTCTTTCTTGGGCTGATTTGAGTTGAAATAAATGGTTGAGTGAATCTCCTTGATGTAGGCTTCATCTCACCATCTTGGATGTCTTCTTTAAAAACCCAAAAGCACGGTTTTAACTGAAATAATCATTAAGGCCCTGAAAATACAGAAAACACTAAAACAAAGTAAAATCACAAAATAATCTATCACTAAGAGAATAAAATACATAAGTTAAGAGGCTAGAATGCGTAACATTCAACGCCTATCACACCCCCAAACTTACATATTGCTAGTCCCTTAGCAATAGAATAAAACAAAACTAAAACAAAGAAACTACTAAACACTAACTAAACTACCTAACTCCACTTTCGTGGGAGAGACGATTGCATTTAGCATATGCAACAAGCCTTTAAACCCCTAGGTTCCCCCTAGTGGACGAGTATAGTCTCGTGAGGGTTTCCAGAAATGGTACCCACAAACATTCAAAATTTTGTTTCAACATTAATTCAAGAATAAGATTACAATATATAGTTACAAATTTGCATTCAAGAATAATTTCAAACTTTCAAATTCCACAATTCAAATCAATGGTCCTCATGCATAATTCACATCAACATATCTCAAAATAATCAACTCTAGTCCCCTCGTGTAAAGTGAACTAGCAATCATCTCATGTAGCACAACTCAGCTCTGAATATATTAAGGCACATACCCCTTCAACTCACTAGCTCCCCTTATTGAAATCATACTTCCCAACATGCATACATGACTTTTTCATTTATTTTTTTTTTCATTCTTTTTTTTTTCATTGCTTTATTGGTTGTGCAATGTCTTGATCTATTAAGCTTTCTGAAAGATCCATGTAGCAAGCTTTCAGTCAGTGGCTCCCAAACCAGATGGCTTTAGGGCACTAGGCTTTAAGATACCCCGAAGACCTAATTACTCGAATCAGTCAGGCTACAAATCAAGACAACCAATGCTCATTTTTTCTCACCCTTTCACTTTTGACTCGAACACTCCGTGCTTCCTGAGGCATAGAGGCCCGGTTACTCATGAAAAGGATCAAATTGATTTGCTTATTCATCACTTTTTTTCTTTTTTTTTTTTCACTTCTTTTCTTTCTTTTTTTTCATTGAAGTCAAGTATAACACATCATCGGTACTCATTCTCAAGAGATACTAATTAATATCAAGCATATGTAACTCAATAACTCAAAACCACAGCTTATACCCCATAAGACTATGCTAGTGTGTTTGTGCATGTAAGGAAACTAAAATTAATCACTCCAAAGCATGTTATTGCAAACCATGATTAAAACCACATACTTTAAATCACAGTTTTCAAAAATTCAAAACATACTCAAAAATTGCAAGTTATGCACCTACATAAGGTATTAATCCTTTGAATCATGTCAAAACATTCTATCTAAAAATAAAACAAAATAAAATAAAATAAAAATCCTAATACAAAAATAATTTCACACAAATTTTCCCCCATATTGCAATAAAGCACACAAATAGGCATCGCCTCACCCCCAAACTTAAACTGTACATTGTCCTCAATGGACAAGCAATCAAAGCATAGAGAAGAGTAAGAACGATATTACCGGGATCATGGAGTAGTGGAAAGAAAATAGAGTACATCATGAGCACGAAGGCAATGCAAGCACACCCCCAAACTTGGATGTTTCAATCTGTCAAAACAAACCACTATACCCCAAAGATCAAGTGAAAATAGTATGGGTGAAAATAAATATGAAAGAGAAAAATCCTAAAAAAAATAAAATATTTTTTTTCATTTTTCAATTTTTTTTTTCATAATAAAAATCTAACTACAAAAAGAAAAAATAAAAACTAAAAAAAAATAAAATAATATACAAAAGATGGTTACCTTCCTGTCAAGGATGTGGTGGTGACTGAGCATCCGGATCTAAGTTTGCTTGGCGCATCAGTGCACGCATCATCCTCCTCATCTCTAGTTGCTCTTGGCGAGTGTCACGAAAGTGATCCGCCATCTCTGCTCTCATTGCACCAAACTGTGTGGAGACCTCTGTCTGTAAGGTGCCAAACTGGGCTGTCAACCCAGCAATCTGCCCTTCTAAATATTGATAATCATGGCCACCAGCCTGTGCATGCACTTCCTCTTCCTCTGCCTCCATCTCCTCTAGATCGTCCACCGGTGGTGGTATATCTACATGCTCTCCTCCTTGGGCCAACCGAGATACTTCACCAGGCGCCGCTATGACTCTCTGGTGCATATGAGATCGACTCAAGTTCCAGTCATGCGTGCCATAATGAAGGTCATGTGGAAAGACAAGCTCGTCCTCGTGGACTGCATACCCCTGTGTTACAAGCAACTGGTGAATAAGAGTAGGGAATGGAAACTCCCAGTCACTTGCACTGTCTGGTACCTTGGCCACAACCTTGGAATAGAATTTCTCCATCTGGCCCCAGACAATCTGTGGGAATGACAGCCAATGCCCAAAATGTATAGCATATAATGATCGAAGGAACTCTTGACGTCTTTCGGTTTTATGTCCAATTGGACATACGTTCTTGAGTAGCACAGCGTCAAGGAACCATAAATGATTTGGCATTGAAGACTTTGAAGCTGCATTCCTTTTTGGCCCAGAAAATTGGTTGGCACACAATCGTGCAACCACATTGCCCACCGACAACTCGTCGGGTAAAGGAGTATAGATATGAGATAAATCAGCTGGGCATTCATGAGGACAACCCATGGCAATGGCAATGGATGACATGTCCACTCAAACTATTGTTCCATCTATGGAAGAAGTAAGCACATCCCGCTCATCAGGTTTTGGTATTAAGTTTTGATAAAATACCTTGACAAGCCTCGGGTAAATGGTAGATGAGAGTGGAACAAAAATGGATGCCGACCGACGACGACGGATGTCGGAAATCCCCCATCGTGTTTCGGGAAACATACCATATAGTTCGGCTATGTCAAACGTTGTTTCGAAGTTCAACGCCCTTGGATGCCATCTCTCTTGAACACCGTCTCGGCGAGATCGTGAAGAACCTGTGGTCGGATCATTCCTCGCTCGGCGAGGATTACGTGAAATTGAAGCATCTTGGTGACTTGCTCTCTTTGGTGCCATAGAAGTAGAAAAAGTGTGGTTGAGGAATTAAATCGAACACTTGGTGTGCACAATTCTTTTGTAACCTTCAACCTCCTTTTTCCGGCAATTTTTCCACCCAAATTGAACAAGTAATTGCACCAAATTGATCCCCCAAACTTGGTCTTCAAAAGCCCTCAAAAAGATTTGAACAATTTCTTCAAGGAAAAACTTCACTTACTTTGATGTTGAACTTGAAAAAGTGTGAGCTTCCTTTGAGAACTAGTGATTTTTGATCCACTTTGATGTTGAAGTTGATGTTGATCAATGTTGAATCCTTGTATAATAATCACTAATTGAAGAAATTAGTTTTCCGGATGATATAGGACTTGAATTGGAGTTCAAAGAGGCTTAGGATGCAAGTAGTAGCAACATAGGAGGATAAGGAGTCCATTTATAGCATAAATTTTCGGCCAGCCCACACATGGGCTTGGGCGATCGATCCCCCCTAGGGTGGGCGATCGATCGCCCACCTGTAGGTGAGGATCTTCCAAAAAACACATGGGGCGATCGATCCCCCTTGACTGGGGCGATCGATCCCCCCCCTGAAGGCCTGTTTGACCCTCCATCGCCCAAGTTCGACCGAGACTTGATATTTTTGAGTCTCCATCGCCCAAGGTCGACCGAGAGCACGATTTTTCACCCGTCTTGAGTCCGAATACCTCGGTACACCTCTTGGCATCCTCCGGAAGCAACTTATACATCAAAAACTCAAAGAAAAAATATTAAAACGCAACTAGAATTGAAGAAAAACCTAAGAAAACTAGAATCAAAAATTAAAATTAAAGAAAGCTAAAAGAAATAAAGTATAGAAATACATACAAAACCTACTATTTAACGTCCGTAGGAGACGATTGACTCTCCGAAGGGATTAAGTCGGATAGACGGGATCCGTCAAGTCGACGGACTCCACGTCTCTTCTTGGCACACATCCTTCCACACAATGTTTCAACCTTTGGCCATTAACTTTCATCAACGTATTATCTCGAAAGCTTCGAATTTCCACGGCTCCATGAGGAAAAACCGAAATCACTTGGAACGGTCCATCCCACCTTGAACGCAATTTTCCGGGAAACAACCGAAGCTTGGAATTGAAGAGCCACACTTTATCACCTGGAGAGAAGGACTTTCGTGAGATATGTCGATCATGAAATGCTTTCGTCCTCTCCTTGTAAATTCGTGAACTTTCATAAGCATCACGTCGAAACTCTTCTAATTCATTCAATTGCAGCTTCCTCTCTTCCCCAGCTCTTTTTGCATCAAAATTGAATTTTCGAATTGCCCAAAGTGCCTTATGCTCAATCTCGACTGGAAGATGACATGCTTTCCCATACACCAACCGATATGGTGACATACCGATAGGGGTTTTGTAAGCAGTCCGATACACCCATAGTGCTTCGCTCAGTCGCAATGACCAATCTCTTCTATCCGGTCTCACTGTCTTCTCGAGAACATGCTTAATTTCTCGATTGGACAGCTCTACTTGCCCACTTGTTTGAGGATGATAAGGCGTTGCCACCTTATATGTCACTGAATATTTAGCAAGCAGACTTCTCAAGAATTTATTGCAAAAGTGAGTACCACCATCACTGATCAAGGCTCGAGGAATTCCAAATCGACTCAGAATATTCTCATGCATGAATTTGATTACCACCTTGTGATCATTGGTTCGAGTTGCAATGGCCTCCACCCACTTGGAGACATAATCCACTCCAACCAGAATATATTCGTAGCCGAAAGAAGGTGGAAAGGGTCCCATAAAATCAATTCCCCAAACATCAAAAATCTCCACCACCAGAATGGGGCTCATTGGCATCATATCACGCCTCGACATTGAACCCAATCTTTGACAACGATCACAAGTCTTACAGAAAACATATGCATCGTGAAACAGAGAAGGCCAAAAGAATCCACATTGAAGTACCTTTGCCGCTGTCTTCCTTGCACTGAAGTGGCCTCCACATGCCAATGAGTGGCAGAACTTGAGAATATCTTGAAACTCATGGTCTGGGACACATCGCCGAATAATCTGATCTGGACAATATTTAAATAACTCTGGATCCTCCCAAAAGTAATGATGAACTTTAGAGAAGAATCGATCACATTCTCGCTTGGTCCAGTTTCTTGGCACTTTTCCCGTGGCTAAATAGTTCACAATATCTGCATACCATGGTGTGGAGTTGTCAGACACACCAAACAATTGCTCCCTCTGAAGTGTTTTGGAAAGTGTGGTGCATACAGAAGTTATCACCATGGTAGAAATTTGATCTTCAAACACCTTATTCTCCTTCTGTTTTTCTTGCATCCTTATTTCATTTGTAGATTCAATCACCTCTTCAGAGTCCATGAAGAAAACATCAGTCTGATCTGGAGGATTCTCAACAGCATTGAAAATATTAAGTTTAACCTTCATGTTGCCAAAGGAAATATCCATGATCCCCGACCTACAATTTATGCAAGCATCAGCAGTAGCTAAGAAAGGTCGACCAAGGATCACAGGAATGTGCCTCTTCGGATTGTGAACCGACTCAGTGTCAAGTACAATGAAATCAACAGGAAAGTAGAACTTGTCCACTTTAATGAGCACATCTTCTATGATTCCTCGGGGTTGCTTTGTTGATCTGTCTGCAAATTGTAATACCACCGAGGTAGGCTTCAATTCTCCCAAGCCCAATTGTAAGTAAACTGAATAGGGTAGCAAATTCACACTTGCACCCAAATCAAGAAGAGCTTTATCCACATGGTGCTCCCCAATAATGCATGAGATAGTTGGAGCACCAGGATCTTTGTACTTGGGAGGAGTACACTGCTGAATTATTGAACTTACTTGTTGTGGCAGCATTACTTTCTTTGGCACATGGCTTTTAGAACGCCTTTTCTGAGTGCACAAGTCCTTCAAAAATTTTGCATAAGGAGGAATTTGCTTGATGGCATCAAGGAGTGGCAAATTAATCTTCACTTGGCGAAACACCTCCATCATGTCATGAAGCTTGTCCCCTTGCTTCCCCAATTTAGATGCTTCAAGAAAACGTTGTGGGAAAGGAGCCTTGGGCTCATAAGGAATTTCAGCAATTGGACTTGTGGTCACTTTTTCTTCTTCTTTCTTTTCAGCCACCTTATTGTCAATTATTTTCCCACTTCTCAAAGTGGTAATGGCTTGAACTTGCTCATGGTGTGGGTTGCTTGTGGAAGCTTGCATCCCTCTTGGATTAGCAATTGGTTGACTAGGGAGCTTCCCTTCTTCTCTTCTACTTAATGAAGTAGCAAGCTGTCCAAACTGAGATTCCAGTTTGGCAATGGATTGAGAATGCGAGTGCACTAGCTGAACTGTAGATTGTACTGTTTCTGCAGTAGCTTGCACTGTCTCTATAAGAGAATCAAGCTTGTCAAATTTAGACAAGGTAAGAGTCAGTTTGTCTTCAATAGCAGAAATTCTTTGGGCCATAGGACTTTGTGTTTGATATTGCTGTTGAGGCACAAAAGTCCTAGGTTGATATGATGGTTGCATTGCTGCCCCTTGGTTACTGTAAGAAAAACCAGGATGATTCCTCCATGTGGGATTGTAAGTATTACCTCGTGGAGGATTCATTGGTCCAGTGAAAGTAGCTTGAACTTGCTCATGTTGAATATCAAAAAATTGCCCCATTGAAGGACAATTGCTCACATTATGCATAGGACTAGAGCAAAATTCACAAGGGCCTAGCAATGAAGAATTTGAAGCAGAAGGAGTTTGATTGGCAACCATAATTGCTGCTACCTTCTGTGCAATTAAATCAATATCAGTTGGCATAACTTCTGAAGCACCAACCTCAAAAATCCCATCAGTCTTCCTGGTAGTGGCAGGTCTGCTAGAACGAGTAGAGGACATATGTTGTAGAGAGTTGTCACTAAGATTTTCAAATAGGGTCCATGCCTCTTCTTCACTCTTCAACATAAAAGTACCTCCACATGACGCATCAACCATCTGTCTGTTGGCTTCTGTGAGCCCTTCATGAAAACTCTACACTAGTTGCCACTTAGGAACTTGATGATGGGGACACTTCCTAAGAAGGTCCTTGAATCTTTCCCATGTCTCATAAAATTGTTCCCCCTCATGTTGGGAGAAACCAGTGATAGCACGTCTGAACTGATTGGTCTTCCCTATCGGAAAATACTTCTTGAGAAACTCATGTTGCATTTGAGTCCAAGTCGTGATAGAACCAGTCGGTAGAGAGTTGAACCAATACTTTGCTTTGTCTTTCAGAGAGAATGGAAAAAGTCTCATTCTGAAAGCATCTTCAGAGAAGTTGTGAATTTTTTTAGTTGAGCACACTTCAATGAAGTCATCCAGATGCTTGTAAGGGTCTTCTTGAGTCAGCCCAAAATAAGATGGTAGCATCTGAATAATGCTGGACTTGATCTCATAATTCTGTGCTGTGACATTGGGCAGTTGAAAACCTGCTGGCGAGGTATATGTCTCAGGAACATAGTAGTCCCTAAGCAATCTAGCTCTTTCTCCATCAGCATTAGGAACAAGGTTATTATTCCTCTCTTCTGCCATGTCTTCAATTATTTCTTCCTCTTGCACACTGGTGTCAACAGGGATGTTCCTCTGTTGTCTAAGAGTACGTTCAGGCTCAGGATCAAGAGGTATCAAAGGATCAGCCACAGAACGACGACCTTGCATATATTACCAAAAGCACCTGAAAAGAAACAAAAACAAAATTAAAAATAAAATATAAAAATTTCCTAAACTAAAAATCCAATTAAAACTAATTCTGTAAAATCCAATCAATCAAATAGATAATCCCCGGCAACGGCGCCAAAATTTGGTTCGTGTGTGAGTGTGACTCAAAAAATATACCAATTAAAATTTTCCACACTTCGCAATAGAACGAATTCCTTGCGGAATAGGGCTATCGAAAGGAATGGGTATCGTACCTCAGGGATTATGTTCTGATGAGTTGGAACATAGAACTAATTCTAATTAAATTTATAAGAAAAGAATTCTGATTTTTAACTAATTAAAAAGATAAAATAAAATAAATCAAAGGTAAACAGATAATGAAGATAATAAGAGAGAAACCTAGGGTGTTTGACTTCACCACTAACTCCACAATCAATGGTCAATTGAATCAACTATAGGGGAATTACATCATGCATAAGTGGTGTCGGTGGCTACAAGCTCACCTTCATCCGTCAAGAAGATAACATATGATTAAGGCTAAGCCATGGACTATCTTCGATTGGCATGGGCCATCTGCCTAACTACTCTAATCTAAGGTGCAGTATGGTTCATCTTCTCTAGGCATAATACATCAAAGCTCATAATAATATATTCAGTGATTACCATTGTGTAATAATCTCTCTCATGATCACAGAAAACAAAAGAGATTGAGTTCAATAACAACAACCAAATATCTAAGACAAGATAAGAAATCATTGAGATTGAATTTACAAGACTTTTATTGCTCAATTCATTAATAAGAATCCTCACAATTACACAATCTATGCATGTATATAAAGGTCCCCAATAATTAAAACACTCAAACCATTGATGCTTTGTTAGGGCTACATCAAAACCCTAGTGGATGAACTAGCCTCTCATGGTAGAAGAAGAAGCTTCAACTGTTGAGGAAGAAGACATCATCTTTCTGAATTACGCGTATGACTTCGTTCTCCAATGGCTCTGCAATATGTTCTGTTTTCTTCAGCCCTCTCAGACTCTCCAATCTCTCTGTGTAAGCTCTCTCTCTTCAGCCTCCAAGTCTTCACTTTATTCCCCAAGAGAATACACCAAAGTCCTAATCCAATTAGGAATTAATTAGGGTTTCCCGCAGCACTAATCAGGTGGGTTTTTCCTGTTGACTTCGGCCCGACTTTTGACCCACTAGACGTCCGATTTACGGAATTTTCGTGAAATACAAAAGTGTGTAGAATCAAATTTCGTTCAACCCAACGCAAAAATAATGTCGATTTGAGGCTCGGAAATAAGACTTCTGGTCCGTTTTCCAAAACGGATTAAGACTGCATTATGCGCAGATTTGGGCTTCAGGCCCGAAACCTTCTTAAGCAGCTGTAATTCTCTTGGACCTCTTTCTTGGGCTGATTTGAGTTGAAATAAATGGTTGAGTGAATCTCCTTGATGTAGGCTTCATCTCACCATCTTGGATGTCTTCTTTAAAAACCCAAAAACACGGTTTTAACTGAAATAATCATTAAGGCCCTGAAAATACAGAAAACACTAAAACAAAGTAAAATCACAAAATAATCTATCACTAAGAGAATAAAATACATAAGTTAAGAGGCTAGAATGCGTAACATTCAATGCCTATCAGGAGGTTTCATGTGTAAATACCCTACGCGGGGGCATCCTCCCCGCACATGGAATAATCCCGCGGGGGACATACACCCACGTGGTTAACCCATGCGCGGGTAGCCTCTCCCGGCGCAGGGTCATCCATTACCCATGTAGGGACGGTCCTTCCCCGCGTAGGGATATCTACCTAAAAGGATCCCTCAATCCCCATGGGGGGGGTTGGCAAATCATACAAGAGCCAAGGGAGTGATAGGATTGGGGGCAATCCTCTCTGACGGGTATGTTATGATTGGTAATTGGATTGTGTTTTCTGGGACCAACTCTGAAAAGAGTATAGGTCCATAAGACACTTCTAAATTAACAATCATGGTATACCCTGAAGGGTTAACAAGGAACCATGGAAGAATAGGCCATTGTGTGGCTTACCAGCTCACAATCTTGAGTGGTTATTCTTTTAGCAGGGGCTATGTAGAAGATTATTAATTCCTCTCTTCAATATGGAAAGTAAGTTGTCGCGACGTTACTTCTAGCATTGAGAAGTGGGAATTAGTATGAGGCTACGGTATCCCACAGACCATTTTAGGCACAAGTACAGGGTGTGACATGGTCTGGGCGATCATGGTGTCATAGTGGAACATATGTCGTCATGGTCCCAAGCGGGAAGGTGGGTTGAGTGTGGTATAGAGGATTGAGAGGAAGGCTCATTGGGCCATGGACATCTAAAGTTTTGCTAGTGTGACTCTATGCGGGCACCATCACAACGTTTCTCGCGGGTATGATCAAGCCCGCGAAGGGTATAGACTCATGGTTACAACTGGGAGTGGTGAAGGAAGGGATATGCGACCAAGTGCCACGTAGGATGACAGCTGTCATAAACTCCATGCCTAAGATCTATAAATACCCAATGGCATGGTGACATGTGGATCATTCTGGTTCCCCCTCCCTCTCCAAATCACTCTTGCTTTCTCTTTCTCCCACTTAGCACCCAATTCACATTCTTATTATTGTTTCTCAGTTACTTCATCAACTTGATCCTTCTCAACTCTTACAACTCAGTCCTGTGATAGTCATTCCTCATAGCAGAACTCATCTACTTATTTACACATTTTAAATTGCATATTTTTTTGATAATTATCAAACAATATAAGAGGTGTCCTCTAAAATACTTATGTTTTTTTTATTATACTTGTTTCTATTCTTGAGTTTCCATTTAGAATTGAATTGATGAATTCCACAAAGACATATTGATCATTTTTTCTAGTACTGCAGAACCACCACTAAATATGCCTAGTGTGTGTGTGTGTATATATATTTTATTGGTTGGCAAGCATGGAATACTTTGATGTCAATATAGTCCAATCAAATGAGATAATTTATTGAATAAAGATAACTTTTTTTAATTTTTTTTCTATTCAGTTCATATCAAAAGAAGTGACTTTGTTTTTTTGGTCCTATCAAATGGTAAACACAAGATATTGTGCCATCTAATTTTTTTCCTCCCTATGACGTGTGTTGAGAGGAAAAAGATTGAGTTAATTGAGAATATATAGTAGGGTCCCAAAAGAGACAAATAAAGCCATATGCGCTAAACAAAAGGAGAAACTCCTAACCAATTCTTTTGCTGTTGTTGTTGAAAGGTCAGTTTTATATATATGAATTGAGGATATTTATAAAAGAAATCAACCTCTAAGGGAGAAACAAAGCCAACTGGGCTAATAGGCCACAAGAAAGCTTGGGCAACAAGTGTTTGTAACAAAGTAGCAAAGAAATAAAGCAGCAGTGTGACATCTAGAGCTGAGGATGGGAGATAATGATTGTCAGTGTGTGTGCACACAAATTTTGAGTTCAAAAATCTAGGAACAAAAATTGGTAACAAATAAACAATTTTATTAATTTAAGAAAGATGGGTAAAGAAGCTTGATCTCGAATAGTCTTGTTGATGATTCTTTGAATTTATTGAATCGTGAAGGAAGAAGGTGCGATTTTGAATCTGCTTGTTGTTGTTCTTCTTCAAAGTTTTGAAG
The DNA here is from genome assembly GCA_026545225.1 of Cornus controversa. Classification (NCBI taxonomy): domain Eukaryota; kingdom Viridiplantae; phylum Streptophyta; class Magnoliopsida; order Cornales; family Cornaceae; genus Cornus; species Cornus controversa. The sequence continues at coordinate 73,504,232 of CM048845.1, forward strand.
GTTTGATGAACTTATGTCTTCAAAATTTCAAGTGTTGATTGAGGGCAGAGTCTGGCAAAGCTTCAATATTCTGTCAAAGTCTTCTCCCTTATCTTCACCCTTTACCTCTATTTATAGGCTTCTTGGAGGGGTAGATTTGTAACTTTTTTTTTTTCTGATAATTATCCTATAATTATCTTTTATGATAATTGTGATAATTATCCAATATATACATATTTGCATGTTTTCGTGCTATGTGTTTTGTGGCAATAAAACACAGTATATGCATACCATACATCTAGGGTTCCATGAGTTTCTTTTTCCACTGCTGTCGAGATTTCCTGAATATTATTTCTGAGCTTGGATGTGCTAAAGTCTATCATTGACTCTAACGAAGTCGTGCAATACTTCTCCTCTCCTGTAATTACAGTACTCACCTCGCATTATTTGATGGTTTTTTTCATTATCTCAGCCTCCATCGAGTTGGGTTTCTCAGAAAAGTGATTCAGAATTTCTTGCATCTTAATGGAAGAGAAGGGGTAGTGATTCTGCAACCTGACGAGATAGGAAAGTGGCTTCATTATTCGTGCTTATTGTGAAATGCAAGTTCATTATCCTGTCAGGCTTATCGTAATTTTCCAAGAAGATCAAAAATAACTAGGTTGGGCTTGTGATAAACTTGATCCTCAGCATCATCACTAGCTGCATAGTACCCTATATATTTGTCGCTTACATCATTGCTGACTCCTCCTCTTGCCTTTCTTTTCTCTAGACCAACAGAATCGCTAATTTCTAAAGTTAACTCTATAATTTTTTAGAAACTTCCCATATTTTGATTTTTCTAATTTTCATGTAATTTTCTGATTTTTGATTAGAAAGAGGGGTAGGATAGGAGGTTTGAGGATCATTGGGTACAGGAGTGGACAAAGGCATTGGTTGTTTTGATTTGGAAGAAGATTTCCTGGTGATGAGGGTGGATTATTCAGAAAAGTCCCTTGGCTTTTGGGTGGTCGTGGGGGAAGGATGGATGAGGGAGTAGCATGGTTGCAGATATGAAAGGAACCAGTTTGTTTTGTTCGTGTGGATTTACGAGCAGAGTGAATGTGTCCATCACAAGGGGGGATGGTGCGAGGTGGGCGGAGGAGAGGGCGAGGAGAGGATGAGGAGATGAAGGAGGAGGAGACATTCTCTCTTTTTTGAGGACCGGCCATGTCGTATATTCTTTTGCTCCACTAAATCTGCAAACAGAGCCTTATAGAAAATTTTAGTAGTTAGTCATTACTTTTTAATTTTGATAGCCAGTCATTACTTTTTAATTAGAGTGTAGTTTAATGTAATATTTGTTACGGGAGGCACTCTGCCATAATCAAATAGTGAAATAGCACCAAGATGAAAATATACATCCATCTCTTTGATACATCATACACATACACTCATCTACTTCCAGATACTCTCTTAGGACCAATCACCAAGCCAGGGTGTAGCCCAATTGATTTTTTTCCTTCAAATGAAATGTTGAAAATTCCATTGGGACAGTAATGGTTGTATGTGTGTGATTTACCTATCAGAAATTAAAGAGTAGGACTAACCAGTAAGAAGAATTTTGAAAATTAATAATATGAATATTAGTTAAAATAGAATTCTATCAAATAATTAGATTTCTTTTCACTTCGCTCTTAACTCCTCTTTATCATAATTAACCCACTTTTTAAGTGCTATTAACTTTTTAAAGAATAAATTACACTGAACTCTCCTTAAATTTTATTAATATATACTGATCTCCCTTTTTGTTTGTCAAATTACACTGACCTCTTTGAAGTTTGTATTTTTGTAACATCGCATTCTCTTTCGTTAATGGCCGTTAATGGTCAAAGTTCGACCGAGACCATATTTATTGTAATAAAATGTAATATATATATATATATATATAGTTGTACAAGAATCGTTAACGAAATACATCCAATAGCTCTGATAGAGGAGATGAGTATAATTTAGCAAACAAGAGAAAGGTCCGACAAAACTTGTGAGGGGAAGGTCAGTATAATTTACCTTTTTTTAACAACGAACTTGTTACTCAACATTGTTCTAAATTCTTATAGTTTGGATGTCCTTTACTTCCCTTTTAAACATTAGGAAGAAATGGGATCTAGTACTTTTGTGAAGGGTTTTGAAATGTTTTCCTGCACTATTTCAAGTATCTTTTGTATTTTTAAGGTGCAACAAAAGAGAACTTAAAGATTCGTTTGATAACCGTTTATGTTTTACTTTTAATTGAATATGATATTTACATTATATTGGTTTTTTTTTATTAAAAAAAATCCATATAAAACTACATCAGCAAAAACAAGAGTATCTCCTTTACTTCCTTTTTAAACATTAGGAAGAAATGGGATCTAGTACTTTTGTGAAGGGTTTTGAAATGTTTTCCTGCACTATTTCAAGTATCTTTTGTATTTTTAAGGTGCAACAAAAGAGAACTTTGATAACCGTTTATGTTTTACTTTTAACTGAATATGATATTTACATTATATTGGTTTTTTTTTTTTATTAAAAAAAATCCATATAAAACTACATCAGCAAAAACAAGTGTAAATATTTTTTTTCTTGTTTCTGGATTTTGGCATTTTTTTTACTCGGATGTGGTGTTGTGTTACCGCACATGTTTTTGTCACTTATTTATAGAGCAATGCTACACATCATGAAATAATTTCATGATTTTCTATATGAAAGATGTGGCAAGTAACAATTCTATATGAGCAATGATACATAACATGAAATTATTTCATGATTTTGTATCATGAATGATGTGGCAGGTAACTATTTTATTTTTATAGGAATTCCACTGACAATAAATCTCTATTTTTCAGTATTATTTTTCATAATTTTAGAAGATAAAATTAAATGGTGAGTTAGTATTGGTGAGATTCTCCTTGTACACGAGATTTTCATGGTATTATCACCTGTTAGATAGATTCGAGTTAAATTCGTGAAATAAAATTGTAAAGTTTAGCATTTCCCATTCTATATTTATAGGAATCCCACCAACAATAAATTTGTATTTTTCTTTATTTTAGGAGATAAAATAATAAAAATCTATTTTTCATTATTTTAGTAGATAAGATTAAATGGTGAGTTAGTATTGGTGGCATTCTCTTCATACACAAAGTCTCAATAATATTATTACGTGCCACATCATTCATTATAAAAAATCATGAAATAATTTGATGAATTTTAGCATTTCCCCTAATTTATATTTTTCACCAATTTGACAACAAAAGTAAGGATTCGGACTCTCTATTTCTCCAACACCCACATGACACGACCGGTGGGAGTCTGTAGGGACTTGTGAATTTTTATATATTACTATTATTATTTTGACTTGGAATTAAATCAAATGGAAATAGAGGTTTAGAGTATAAGATGATTAACTAGGGTGCAGAAGATCCATGACAGCTTTTGGCATAGGAGTGTTTGGCAACACTGACTTCCAGTAAGCTTCAGGAGTTAGAGCTGCATGGCTTGCCACAAGTACCAGCTGCAACAAAAAGTAGAAATGAACTCTCATTAGCTTCTCATACTGATATTGTTTCTACAAGAAACAAACACAAAATGAGAGCTATATATATGATGAAAGAGATTGGAAGAGAACCTGCAAGCAAATATGTCTAATTACATGAAAAGAAGAGAAGTGGGTTGCATTATTTATAAGTGAACGTACAAGTGGAGAGTTAAGGGAGTTAGATATAATATACACACACTGCTATCAAAGAAGTGAAAAATTCTTAAATAGCACACATGATTCTGCGTGTTTGGAGAATCCCACAACTAATAATTAAAAATTTATGATAATTACTGATGCAGGAGCATCCGAGTCAGATAATGCTGAACTGTCAGACAACATGTTGATGACACTAAAATACCTTGAATTGACAGATCAGTGCAAAGATGGCAGAAACCGTGACTTTGTCACTAATTAGGGTAATTTTAGATACGGTTCAGTATTTTGGCCATAACTTTGGCAACAGGTGTCAGAATCGCTTTTATGACCATAATTCGGAAAGCTTGGTTCGGCGCGCACGTCATGGGCACCAAGCTATGCTGGGTGTGTATTTTTTCGAGGCCAAAATCCACTATTTTTCCCTCTGAATTCCTAATTTTAGTTATTTCTTTCTTTTCTAGTAATATTTATTTTGTTGATTACACTACACCAAAATAGGGCTATAGTGGCAAATATTTAACAGCAGCCACTAAAAATTGCTGTCATAAAACGTGTCTAGCAGCATTCTTTAACAAATGCCGTGACAAGTTAGGAAATTGGCAAGTGCTTTTTTATTTTTGCACATTTTTTATTTTTTTATTCTCCACGCTCCTTTCTATACACCTCACGCGACAAACACAGATCGTTCACTCTTCATTTTCACACACGGTTAGAGAAAGAGAGAGTAAACCCTATAAATCTCTCATATATCACACGCGACTAACGCCCTCTACTCACTGTCCATTTTCACACACCGTTAGAAAGAGAGAGTAAACCCTAGAAGTCCCTCATCTCTCTAATACTCTACTTCTTTCATCAGTATCTCTCTCTCTTTAAGATCATTTTCCAAAATTCCTAGTCAATCCATTGTGATTTTTAGTGAAGTGATGAAATTAGTGCATAGTCTCATTAGATTTTGAGTTCCCTCTCAAACGGAAGCAACACCACGATTGCTGGCCGAGACACCCTCTCGAACTGAAGTATTTCATCGAATTTTAACACAACAATCAGCAATATGGAGTGACTTTGTTTTGAGGAGCAATTGAAGGTTAATCTTTCTATATATATATGTATTACCTCAGTATACAACATGATTTAATTATTCATCGGATTTCAACAGAACAATCAGCAATATGGAGTGACTCTATTTTGAGGAGCAATTGAAGGTTCATCTTTCTATATATATATATGTATTACCTCAGTATACAACATGATTTAATTATTCATCTCAACCTACTCATGCAACATTTTATACTCTAAAGTGAGGCTGACTATATATATTGTAAAACCTTCCCTTTAAGTTGGAGTGTGTTGACTAATGATTGCTCATTCTACCTGATATCTAGCTTTTTTTGTTGATGAAATAGGAAAACATCTACAGTTATACTCAGTTTTTCATCAATTACTGCAACCTTCAATTATCTTAAGAGTACTACCTTTTTTATGCATATATGCTTTGTTTTTATATTGAGAGCCATGATTTTATAATGACTATATAGAACACAATATGTACAAAAAATTTCAATTAATTAATTAGGCAAAATGATATTTATTCATAACTTATATATAAATTAGTTTTGCAGTTGCCACATAATTTAAAATTAGAAATGTGGTCACATTAGGCTAATTGTTTATTGAAAAAACAAATTTTAATAAAAAGGTTTCTATAAAAGTGAGTCATCAATTACAACCATTCTTGTTATTCTATTAGAAAATGTTCTCTTAAACGTGGGGGGCTTGAAGATTTTATCTATTAAAAAAAAATGTATTAGAGACCACATAACAATAATTGAAATGATTATTAGTTCCTTCCTTGTTTCTTTTAATAGATCAGGTTTCCAAGCTGTATACTTTAGATGAAGTGAATTAAAAACAAAGAAATTCTGAAAAGACCATAATTTTTTATGTAATGTACACCCAAAGAGTATCAGGGAAGGAAAGAAAAAGCACAAGTGAAAAATGAATAACTTGGAAGGAAGATCAAGGATGAAAAGATGATTTGGGATTTGATTCCCATCTTACTTTGATTGTGTGCTATATATATATATATATAACTATTTAGTTATTTGATTTTGTGATCTACCTTTTGCTTTGACAATATGGGATGTCTAAATATTTGCTTAATGGATTCATTGGCTGAATGGATCTGTGTACCTAATGTCACCAGACATGAAATATTTGTGTATCATTATTATATGTGTTCATAAATTCAATTTGTATGACACGTGCTATATAACAGATTTTTGCCATTTGAATGCAAAGTTGTGCAAATCATATCCATCTACTAAGCCATGAGTGGTGTTCTAAAATAGGAACAAGGTGGGTGTGCTGCAAGTCACTTTAGACCATGAAATTTACCAAAGCAATGTTTTTGTTTTCTAAAAAAATAACATGAGACAACTCATTCATTAATGCAGTGATTCTAGTTGCAAGGTCTTTATAGCTTCATCAATCACATTGATTATAGTTGTCACTTTAACGAGAGAAATATGGATAGGAGTTGGATCCATAAATCAAGGTACATTTTGCAGAATGTTTTTCCTTTCGATTAATATGGTTTAATAATTAAAACATGTTTAACAAGTTTTTTTTTTTTTTTGTTGGATAATATCAGAGTGAGTCAAGAATACCTAGAAGGAGTTAGAAACTTTTTGGATTTTGCATTTTCTAACGCAGCTAAAGAGGGGATGATCTTATGCCCTTGCATTAATTGTAGCATTTGCTTTTGGAGGAATCGTCAAGAAGTATTAGATCATGTTATTGCTGATGGATTTCTTAAGAACTACACATGTTGGGTGTTCCATGGGGAGAGAATCTCTTTGAGAGTTGTTAATGACACAATAGAGCATGAGAACTTAGATTTACATGATAACATGCAAGGGATGTTACATGATGCAATTGGAATTAGAAGTCCTAACAATGAGGTGGATGATCCGATGCATGAAGCCACACAGAGGCCCAATTTAGAGGCTATGAAGTTTTTTAAGTTGGTAGAAGATGCTGAGAAGGAAATGTACCCAGGATGTAAGAAGTTCACAAAGCTCTCTTTCATTGTTCGTATGTTTCACATAAAATGTTTGTATGGATGGAGCGACAAATCATTCACTGTGATGCTTGAGTTATTGAAAGAGGCACTACCAGAGGGTGAAAGATTACCAAAGTCTTTTTATGAGACCAAAAAGATTATTGAAGACTTAGGCTTAGATTATAAAAAAATTGATGCTTGTCCCAATGATTGCATGTTATATTGGAAGGAGACATCTAACCATGATTCTTGTGCAACATGTGGTGCTTCTAGATGGAAAAGCTTTTCAGATGATGAGGCATTGTCTTCCTCTAAGAAAGTTCGAAAAGTCCCTGCCAAGGTACTACGACACTTTCCTTTAATCCCAAGGCTTCAAAGATTGTTCATGTCATCAAAAACAGCAGCCTCAATGAGATGGCATGCAGATGGGCGTGTAGATGATGGGATCCTAAGGCACCCTGCTGATTCTAGTGCATGGAAAACATTTGATTATGAGCACCCTGATTTCTCAAATGAAATTCGTAATGTCAGACTTGGGTTGTCAAGTGACGGATTCAATCCTTTTAAATCCATGAGCACATCCCATAGCACATGGCCTGTCATTTTAATCCCATACAATGTTCCCCCATTATTGTGCATGAAACAACCAAATGTCATTATGTCACTGCTCATTCCTGGACCTCGAGGGCCAAGAATTGATATTGATGTGTATTTGCAACCTTTTATAGCTGAGTTAAAGGAATTATGGGAGGTTGGTGTGGATACATTTGATATAGTAAGTAATACCATATTTAAGATGAGAGCAGCATTGTTTTGGACTATTAGTGATTTACCAGCATTAACAGACTTGTCTGGGTGGGGCACTAAGGGAAAATTGGCATGTCCACCTTGTAACAAAGACACAAGTTTTCTGTGGTTGGAAAAGTGTCACAAATTTTGTTATTTGGGTGGTCGTCGCTTCCTTGATTCAAATCATAGGTTTCGGAGGGATAGGCGTTTTGTCAATGGTGACCAAGAATGGAGAGATCCCCCTAAATTGCTTCGTGGGATTGGTGTATTAGAACAATTAGAAGGTCGAAACATTACATTTGGTAAGCCAAATCATGAAGGAAATGAAAATCGAAGCAAAGAGGATGAAAGAAAGAATATTGTATATAATTGGAAAAAGAGGAGCATCTTTTCCGAGTTGGGGTGCTGGAAGACCAATTTGATTCGTCACAATTTGGATGTCATGCACATAGAAAAGAATGTATGTGAAAGTTTGGTTGGTACACTTTTGAACTTGGAACGAAAAACTAAAGATCATTTGAAGTCCCGCCTTGACTTAAAAGAAATTGGCATAAGACGATCCCTCCACCCAGTGCAACTCGAAGGAAATAAGTCATATTTGCCCCCTACATGTTTCTCTTTGTCACGAAAAGAGAAACAAATGGTTTGTACTATTTTGAAGCGTGTTAAGGTCCCAGATGGTTATGCATCTAATATTTCTCGATGTGTGCATCTCAAGAATTGTAAGATATCGGGACTCAAGAGTCATGACTGTCATATTTTAATGTAACAATTACTTCCCTTGGCTATCCGAAGGGTCCTACCTAAGAATGTTGCTGCAGTTTTGATTGAATATTGTGGGTTATTCAGGGAGTTATATTCAAAAGCTGCATATCCTAAGGATTTTGAGCAATTAGAAGCTCGGTTTGCATTGGTACTTTGTCACCTAGAAAGGATCTTTCCACCTCCTTTTTTGACATAATGGTGCATTTGACCGTTCATGTAGCAGGGGAGGCAAGACTTGGTGGACCAGTACACTACCAAAACATGTATCCTATTGAGAGGTGTGTGGTAATTATTGAGACGTAATTAATATTCATATGATATTCTTTGATTTGTAATCAAACATATGGAACTTGAATTCAATTGTATACTTATAGGTACTTATGTAAACTTAAGGGTTATGTACGTAACAGAAGTCATCCAAAAGGTTCAATTGCTGAAGGATACCTAGCTGAGGAATGCTTGACATTCTGCTCTAGGTACTTGAACGATGTTGAGACAAGGCTAAGTCGACCAACAAGAAATTATGAGTTTAATGATGCTGACTCAAGTAGAGGGTCTTTAATATTCCCATTAAGGGGTCGTCCTCTTGGAAAGGCTGAGATGGTCATGTTGGATCAGATAACACTAACACAGGCACATCGATATTTATTGTTCAACTGTGAAGCAATTTTCCCATTTCAAATGTAATTTGATTATTTAGTGCTTTAAAAATGTGTTAGGAATATAATTATATAGTATTACTTACAAGCCTTATGTCAAATACAGAAAGCATCAAGATGAAATTAAGACAAACAATCGCAAAGCACGACCAATGGATGTAAAACTCATTCATAATGGAACATTTCACAATTGGTTCAAGAATCATGTAAGTATATGATCTTGACGTTAGTTGTCATATTAGTTTAATTATATAACTCATAACAAATGTGTGTTGAATAATATTTCTCATTACCAAACAGGTAAGTCAACTAGTAGATGCTGGTAGTGAACATATTTCTGACACCTAAAGACAACATTTGGTACTAAATAAGGGCAATTAATATGATTTAAACTTAGTATTATGGTTTATAATTATCTAATTTTTTAGTGTTGGAATTTTCAGGAAATGTGAGGCATACTAAGAAAGCCAAATGTACTAAGGGCACCATCATTAGTGGAGCACAAGAGGCACTGCAACAGCAAACTCATTTGGTCCAACCAAGTTCTAGTGGACAGTGGATTCATCAGGTTGGCTCCATGCAAACGCAGCACACTGGCTTTGTGCAAACTCATCAGACAAGCTCCATACAGAATCAAGAAACTGGCCCCATGAATACACAGCAGTTGTTACCAATACAAATTCAGTCTAGCTCCAATCCAGAACAGTCAGGCCCATCTCAACAGAATGGCCCCATACAAATGCATGGTGTTTGCACTACTGCTAGTACTGAAGGTACATTATTACATACTTTTTTACCTCAAAACATTTTTAGGTTTTGATTATAGTTCATTGCTATCACATGCCTCCTATTAAATTGAGTTGTGATTACAGTTCATTTCTTTTCTGGTTTATAATTATCTCATTTTTTATTGTTAAAATTTTCAGGAAATATGAGGCATATTAAGAAAGACAAATGTATTAAGGGCTCCATGACTAGTGGAGAACAACAGACACTACAGCGGCAACCCCATAGAGTCCAACCAAGTTCTTTTGCACAACGGATTCATCAGATTGACTTCATGCAAACTTAGCGTACTAGCTCCATGCAAACTCAAATGAATGGCCCGATGCAAACACATGTTTTTGTACTATTGCTGGTACTGAAGGTATAATGCTACATAATATTCTCTGTTATAAAAAGTAGCTTCAGGAGTCCTCTATCTCTCTCTTGGTTTGCAGCAGTTTATTTTGGTTTCTACTCTGAGTTCTAGTTGTTTTTTCTTTAGCTTATAGGGTAATTTATTATTTTATTCACATTTTATCCTACATTTTGGTTTATAATTATCTTATTTTTTATTGTTAAAAATTTCAGGAAATATGAGGTGTACTAAGAAAGCAAAATGTATTAAGAGCAGCATGACTAGTGGGACTCAACAATCACTGCAGCAACAACCCCATATAGCCCAACCAAGTTTTAGTAAGCAATGGATTCACCAGGTTGGCGCCATGCAAACACAGCATACTAGCTCCACTACTAAGAATAATAAGGTATAATGCTGTGTTTGCATGGCGCCAACCTGGTGAATCCATTGCTTACTAAAACTTGGTTGGGCTATATGGGGTTGTTGCTGCAGTGATTGTTGAGTCCCACTAGTCATGCTGCTCTTAATACATTTTGCTTTCTTAGTACACCTCATATTTCCTGAAATTTTTAACAATAAAAAATAAGATAATTATAAACCAAAATGTAGGATAAAATGTGAATAAAATAATAAATTACCCTATAAGCTAAAGAAAAAACAACTAGAACTCAGAGTAGAAACCAAAATAAACTGCTGCAAACCAAGAGAGAGATAGAGGACTCCTGAAGCTACTTTTTATAACAGAGAATATTATGTAGCATTATACCTTCAGTACCAGCAATAGTACAAAAACATGTGTTTGCATCGGGCCATTCATTTGAGTTTGCATGGAGCTAGTACGCTAAGTTTGCATGAAGTCAATCTGATGAATCCGTTGTGCAAAAGAACTTGGTTGGACTCTATGGGGTTGCCGCTGTAGTGTCTGTTGTTCTCCACTAGTCATGGAGCCCTTAATACATTTGTCTTTCTTAATATGCCTCATATTTCCTGAAAATTTTAACAATAAAAAATGAGATAATTATAAACCAGAAAAGAAATGAACTGTAATCACAACTCAATTTAATAGGAGGCATGTGATAGCAATGAACTATAATCAAAACCTAAAAATGTTTTGAGGTAAAAAAGTATGTAATAATGTACCTTCAGTACTAGCAGTAGTGCAAACACCATGCATTTGTATGGGGCCATTCTGTTGAGATGGGCCTGACTGTTCTGGATTGGAGCTAGACTGAATTTGTATTGGTAACAACTGCTGTGTATTCATGGGGCCAGTTTCTTGATTCTGTATGGAGCTTGTCTGATGAGTTTGCACAAAGCCAGTGTGCTGCGTTTGCATGGAGCCAACCTGATGAATCCACTGTCCACTAGAACTTGGTTGGACCAAATGAGTTTGCTGTTGCAGTGCCTCTTGTGCTCCACTAATGATGGTGCCCTTAGTACATTTGGCTTTCTTAGTATGCCTCACATTTCCTGAAAATTCCAACACTAAAAAATTAGATAATTATAAACCATAATACTAAGTTTAAATCATATTAATTGCCCTTATTTAGTACCAAATGTTGTCTTTAGGTGTCAGAAATATGTTCACTACCAGCATCTACTAGTTGACTTACCTGTTTGGTAATGAGAAATATTATTCAACACACATTTGTTATGAGTTATATAATTAAACTAATATGACAACTAACGTCAAGATCATATACTTACATGATTCTTGAACCAATTGTGAAATGTTCCATTATGAATGAGTTTTACATCCATTGGTCGTGCTTTGCGATTGTTTGTCTTAATTTCATCTTGATGCTTTCTGTATTTGACATAAGGCTTGTAAGTAATACTATATAATTATATTCCTAACACATTTTTAAAGCACTAAATAATCAAATTACATTTGAAATGGGAAAATTGCTTCACAGTTGAACAATAAATATCGATGTGCCTGTGTTAGTGTTATCTGATCCAACATGACCATCTCAGCCTTTCCAAGAGGACGACCCCTTAATGGGAATATTAAAGACCCTCTACTTGAGTCAGCATCATTAAACTCATAATTTCTTGTTGGTCGACTTAGCCTTGTCTCAACATCGTTCAAGTACCTAGAGCAGAATGTCAAGCATTCCTCAGCTAGGTATCCTTCAGCAATTGAACCTTTTGGATGACTTCTGTTACGTACATAACCCTTAAGTTTACATAAGTACCTATAAGTATACAATTGAATTCAAGTTCCATATGTTTGATTACAAATCAAAGAATATCATATGAATATTAATTACGTCTCAATAATTACCACACACCTCTCAATAGGATACATGTTTTGGTAGTGTACTGGTCCACCAAGTCTTGCCTCCCCTGCTACATGAACGGTCAAATGCACCATTATGTCAAAAAAGGAGGTGGAAAGATCCTTTCTAGGTGACAAAGTACCAATGCAAACCGAGCTTCTAATTGCTCAAAATCCTTAGGATATGCAGCTTTTGAATATAACTCCCTGAATAACCCACAATATTCAATCAAAACTGCAGCAACATTCTTAGGTAGGACCCTTCGGATAGCCAAGGGAAGTAATTGTTACATTAAAATATGACAGTCATGACTCTTGAGTCCCGATATCTTACAATTCTTGAGATGCACACATCGAGAAATATTAGATGCATAACCATCTGGGACCTTAACACGCTTCAAAATAGTACAAACCATTTGTTTCTCTTTTCGTGACAAAGAGAAACATGTAGGGGGCAAATATGACTTATTTCCTTCGAGTTGCACTGGGTGGAGGGATCGTCTTATGCCAATTTCTTTTAAGTCAAGGCGGGACTTCAAATGATCTTTAGTTTTTCGTTCCAAGTTCAAAAGTGTACCAACCAAACTTTCACATACATTCTTTTCTATGTGCATGACATCCAAATTGTGACGAATCAAATTGGTCTTCCAGCACCCCAACTCGGAAAAGATGCTCCTCTTTTTCCAATTATATACAATATTCTTTCTTTCATCCTCTTTGCTTCGATTTTCATTTCCTTCATGATTTGGCTTACCAAATGTAATGTTTCGACCTTCTAATTGTTCTAATACACCAATCCCACGAAGCAATTTAGGGGGATCTCTCCATTCTTGGTCACCATTGACAAAACGCCTATCCCTCCGAAACCTATGATTTGAATCAAGGAAGCGACGACCACCCAAATAACAAAATTTGTGACACTTTTCCAACCACAGAAAACTTGTGTCTTTGTTACAAGGTGGACATGCCAATTTTCCCTTAGTGCCCCACCCAGACAAGTCTGTTAATGCTGGTAAATCACTAATAGTCCAAAACAATGCTGCTCTCATCTTAAATATGGTATTACTTACTATATCAAATGTATCCACACCAACCTCCCATAATTCCTTTAACTCAGCTATAAAAGGTTGCAAATACACATCAATATCAATTCTTGGCCCTCGAGGTCCAGGAATGAGCAGTGACATAATGACATTTGGTTGTTTCATGCACAATAATGGGGGAACATTGTATGGGATTAAAATGACAGGCCATGTGCTATGGGATGTGCTCATGGATTTAAAAGGATTGAATCCGTCACTTGACAACCCAAGTCTGACATTACGAATTTCATTTGAGAAATCAGGGTGCTCATAATCAAATGTTTTCCATGCACTAGAATCAGCAGGGTGCCTTAGGATCCCATCATCTACACGCCCATCTGCATGCCATCTCATTGAGGCTGCTGTTTTTGATGACATGAACAATCTTTGAAGCCTTGGGATTAAAGGAAAGTGTCGTAGTACCTTGGCAGGGACTTTTCGAACTTTCTTAGAGGAAGACAATGCCTCATCATCTGAAAAGCTTTTCCATCTAGAAGCACCACATGTTGCACAAGAATCATGGTTAGATGTCTCCTTCCAATATAACATGCAATCATTGGGACAAGCATCAATTTTTTTATAATCTAAGCCTAAGTCTTCAATAATCTTTTTGGTCTCATAAAAAGACTTTGGTAATCTTTCACCCTCTGGTAGTGCCTCTTTCAATAACTCAAGCATCACAGTGAATGATTTGTCGCTCCATCCATACAAACATTTTATGTGAAACATACGAACAATGAAAGAGAGCTTTGTGAACTTCTTACATCCTGGGTACATTTCCTTCTCAGCATCTTCTACAACTTAAAAAACTTCATAGCCTCTAAATTGGGCCTCTGTGTGGCTTCATGCATCGGATCATCCACCTCATTGTTAGGACTTCTAATTCGAATTGCATCATGTAACATCCCTTGAATGTTATCATGTAAATCTAAGTTCTCATGCTCTATTGTGTCATTAACAACTCTCAAAGAGATTCTCTCCCCATGGAACACCCAACATGTGTAGTTCTTAAGAAATCCATCAGCAATAACATGATTTAATACTTCTTGACGATTCCTCCAAAAGCAATTGCTACAATTAATGCAAGGGCATAAGATCATCCCCTCTTTAGCTGCGTTAGAAAATGAAAAATCCAAAAAGTTTCTAACTCCTTCTAGGTATTCTTGACTCACTCTGATATTAAGCAACAAAAAAAAAAAAAAAAAAAACTCATTAAACATGTTTTAATTATTAAGCCATATTAATCGGAAGGAAAAACATTCTGCAAAATGTACCTTGATTTATGGATCCAACTCCTATCCATATTTCTCTCGTTAAAGTGACAACTATAATCAATGTGATTGATGAAGCTATAAAGACCTTGCAACTAGAATCACTGCATTAATGAATGAGTTGTCTCATGTTATTTTTTTAGAAAACAAAAACATTGCTATTTTAGAACATGGTCTAAAGTGACTTGCAGCACACCCACCTTGTTCCTATTTTAGAACACCACTCATGGCTTAGTAGATGGATATGATTTGCACAACTTTGCATTCAAATGGTAAAAATCTATTATATAGCACGTGTCATACAAATTGAATTTATGAACACATATAATAATGATACACAAATATTTCATGTCTGGTGACATTAGGTACACAGATCCATTCAGCCAATGAATCCATTAAGCAAATATTTAGACATCCCATATTGTCAAACCAAAAGGTAGATCACAAAATCAAATAACTAAATAGTTATATATATATATATATATATATATATAGCACACAATCAAAGTAAGATGGGAATCAAATCCCAAATCATCTTTTCATCCTTGATCTTCCTTCCAAGTTATTCATTTTTCACTTGTGCTTTTTCTTTCCTTCCCTGATACTCTTTGGGTGTACATTACATAAAAAATTATGGTCTTTTCAGAATTTCTTTGTTTTTAATTCACTTCATCTAAAGTATACAACTTGGAAACCTGATCTATTAAAAGAAACAAGGAAGGAACTGATAATCATTTCAATTAATGTTATGTGGTCTCTAATACATTTTTTTTAATAGATAAAATCTTCAAGCCCCCCACATTTAAGAGAACATTTTCTAATAGAATAACAAGAATGGTTGTAATTGATGACTCACTTTTATAGAAACCTTTTTATTAAAATTTGTTTTTTCAATAAACAATTAGCCTAATGTGACCACATTTCCAATTTTAAATTATGTGGCAACTGTAAAACTAATTTATATATATGTTATGAATAAATATCATTCTGCCTAATTAATTAATTGAAATTTTTTGTACATATTGTGATCTGTATAGTCATTATAAAATCATGGCTCTCAATATAAAAACAGAGCATATATGCATAAAAAGGTTCTTAAGATAATTGAAGGTTGCAGTAATTGATGAAAAACTGAGTATAACTGTAGATGTTTTCCTATTTCATCAACAAAAAAGCTAGATATCAGGTAGAATGAGCAATCATTAGTCAACACACTCCAACTTAAAGGGAAGGTTTCAGAATATATATAGTCAGCCTCACTTTCTAGTATAAAATGTTGCACGAGTAGGTTGAGATGAATAATTAAATCATGTTGTATACTGAGGTAATACATATATATATAGAAAGATGAACCTTCAATTGCTCCTCAAAACAGAGTCACTCCATATTGCTTATTGTTCTGTTGAAATCCAATGAATAATTAATCATGTTGTATACTGAGGTAATACATATATATATAGAAAGATTAACCTTCAATTGCTCCTCAAAACAGAGTCACTCCATATTGCTGATTGTTGTGTTGAAATTCGATGAAATACTTCAGTTCGAGAGGGTGTCTCGGCCAGCAATCGTGGTGTTGCTTCCGTTTGAGTGGGAACTCAAAATCTGATGAGACTATGCACTGATTTCATCACTTCACTAAAAATCACAATGGATTGACTAGGAATTTTGGAAAATGATCTTAAAGAGAGAGAGATAGTGATGAATGAAATAAAGTATGAGAGAAATGAGGGACTTCTAGGGTTTACTCTCTCTTTCTAACGGTGTGTGAAAATGGAGAGTGAGCAGAGGGCGTTAGTCGCGTGTGATGTATGAGAGATTTATAGGGTTTACTCTCTCTCTCTCTCTAACCATGTGTGAAAATGAAGAGTAAACATCTGTGTTTGTCGCGTGAGTTGTATAGAAAGGAGCGTGGAGAATAAAAAAATAAAAAATGTGCAAAAATAAAAAAAAGCACTTGCCAATTTCCTAACTTGTCACGGCATTTGTTAAAAAATGCTGCTAGACACGTTTTATGATAGCAATTTTTAGTGGCTGTTGTTAAATATTTGCCACTGTAGCCCTATTTTGGTGTAGTGTCACTTAGCTTCTCCCATTTGTTCATTGGAGATAGTATTACTATTGTGCATTTCTTCATGGATTCCCAAAAATTATTTACTAACTAGAGTTTTATGGTTAATTGTGATGGTTGGAACTCTGAAAGGTTTTGTTAGATAGGGATCTACTACGAGAAAAGAAATGAAACGTCTGGTCCTAGAATGAAGCTTAAATCCGAATATAGGATGAAACTTCTTGCATACGCTAATTAATTCAGTTGGCTCCTTTCACAAGTTGTTTGTATTTTTCTTTCCAAGTGATAATTAATGTTTTTAATACCAGTTTTTTGTTAGATAATGACTTTCTTTCTTGACATGAACCAAGAAAGAAAACAAAAGAAAAGAAAGAGTGAAGTGAAGTTGATTGTTATATTCAATTCCTTATCATCCAAAATCAGTTTATCTGGCAACTGAATTGTGTCCACCCACAGATAATGCTGATTTACTTGGCTTGGCTTGTCAGTGTTATGTTGCTGTATATCCTAAGTCATTTTAAATTGCATATTTTTTTGATAATTATCAAACAATATAAGGGGTGTCCTCAAAAATGCTTATTTTTTATTTTAGGATAAACTACTCTCACCTCTCCTGGGGTTTGCCTTAATTACTCTCATATTAAAGTAGTAAAAGAAATTTGGTCAACCTCCCCTCAGATTTGGTTGACTTTACTCTGACCACTCCTGCCGTTAGTTGACTGTTAATAAGGTTAAAAGTCAGTTAAATATATAAATTGAAATGTCAAAAATGCCCTTATATGATGTAAAAGGACAAAATTAACCTTATATATATATATATGACATTATGTATATGTTTTTAATAATATAAATTTTATTAACTATATTTTATATAATTTGATTGATTATACATACTCAGTGGTAAAATATTATATTTAATATTAAAATTAAAATATTAATTATTTGTAATCAAAAGTGATAAGAAGGTAATGGTTTTTTTTGTTGTCTAAAATGTCATGGTTAAAGTGGTCATTTCATATGATTAATAATAAGGTTAATTTTGTCCTTTTACATCATATAAGGGCATTTTTGACATTTCAATTTATATATTTAACTGACTTTTAACCTTACTAACAGTCAACTAACGGCAGGGGTGGTTAGAGTACAGTCAACCAAACCTGAGGGGAGGTTGACCAAATTTTTTTTACTACTTTAATTTGAGAGTAATTATGTAATACCTCGCTCCAACACATGGTATGATATTGTCCGCTTTTGGCCTGAGCCCGCACGGTTTTGCTCTTGGGTTTACCCCAAAAGGCCTCATACCATTTGAAGAGAACATACTACATATAAGCACATCCCCTTTTTCACACCCAGGCGATGTGGGATTGAGCACCTTGTACCCTGTCAGTGTGGTAGCTCAGCCCAGTGTCTGTCTATGCACCCGCCCACTCACACCCGTCCACAAGGGTTACTACAATCCACCCCCCTATGAGGCTCGACGCCCTCGTCGGCACACTTACTTCCGGCTGGGTTCAGGCTCTGATACCAACTGTAATACCCCGCTCCAACACATGGTATGATATTGTCCGCTTTGGGCCTGAGCCCTTACGGTTTTGCTCTTGGGTTTACCCCAAAAGGCCTCATACCATTTGAAGAGAACATACTACATATAAGCACATCCCCTTTTCCACACCCAGGCGATGTGGGATTAAGCACCTTGTACCCTGTCAGTGTGGTAGCTCAGCCCAGTGTCTGTCTATGCACCCGCCCACTCACACCCGTCCACAAGGGTTACTACAAATTAAGGCAAACCCCAGGGAAGGTGATAGTAATTTACCCTTTATTTTATTATACTTGTTTCTGTTCTTGAGTTTCCATTTAGAATTGAATTGATGAATTACACAAAGACATATTGATCATTTTTTCTAGTAGTGCAGAACCATCACTAAATATGCCTAGTGTGTGTGTGTGTGTGTGTGTGTGTGTGTGTCTCTCTCTCTCTCTCTCTCTCTCTATATATATATATATATATATTATTGGGTGGCAAGCATGGTATACTTTGATGTCAATATAGTCCAATCAAATGAGATAATTTTTTTTTGGTAAATGTCAGTGTATATAAAAGGAAAAGATGTACAAGAGGCTCCAAAGAAGCAAACCAAGGGAACAATATAGTGAGCATCAAGTGTTTGAAACAAAACATATAAGAGGAGAAAGCAGCACAAAAGAAATCAAAAGTAGCAGTATGGCGACAAAGCAACAGAAGGCATCAGGAGCATGATCATAGACGACTGTGAGTAATGGGAGTGAAGTTCAATATTAAGAGGTGTCAGGGGGTTTCCTCGATGGCCTAATGGAGGAGCTTGGAGGATGCCATAATGATGCTAACGATCTAGTTGCTTTGTTGTTTCTGAAGGAGCAAGGATAAAACCTGAGTTTGATTGTTCCAATAATAGATTTAATGATAGTTGGGGTAGTGGAGACTTTATCCTTCAAGACATGATTATTTCTTTCCTTCCAGATGAAGTAGACAGTGGCTGCTAGGATCAACTTGTGGGAGATATGCAAAGTGTGATGATTCCAGGAAGAAGATGCAATAGCAAGGAGGTCCTGCCAGTTTGTCGGTATTAGACTAATGTTGAGCATTCTTTGAAAGTGATTCCAGATTGAAGAGGAAAAGGAACAATGAAAAAAGAGGTGGGAGTGTGATTTTGAAGTAGAGAGACATAGGCAGTAATAACTTGATATCTTTTTATAAGCCATGCAGGGTCTGTCAATGGTGGAAAGTCTCTTGAGAGCAGCCAGCTAAAGAATAAAGCTGTGCTTTGGGATATGAAACTTGAACCATACAAGGTTAGACCAGCATAAGGGATGGGAGAGTGGAGAGATGGACTCAACTGTGAGAGAAAGAAAAATGTGGGAGAGATTAATCCATCTGAAGCAATGAAGTTGGGATGAGCTGATAGTGAGCAATTGATTGATGTTCCTGAGATCTGGAATGAGTCTTTGAAGACAACGAGGGATGCTCCACTAGTCCTCCCTAATTTTAGAGCTAACCATTGCATACCTACCTAAAGGTGTGCTAAGAGTGATAACATTTTGAATTTTAAAGATCAGGGGACCACAATGAAGCCATGAGTCAGACCAGAAAGATGTATGACATCCATTACCAATTTTGGAAGTGATGAGAGGCTTGGCAAGGGATCTCAACTGCATAAGCTTCCTCATGGACTAGGAATAGTAGCTTGGGCAAATGGTCTCCTAGAAATTTTTTCCCTTTAGAATTGAGGAGTGAAACCACTTGGACCAGAGACTATTTGTGCTACAGAAGAGAAACCATATATGCTTGGACATAGCAGCACTGTTAAAGGTAGAGAGCACAGGGAGCCCAAGTCCACCATTGAGTTTAGGGAGACAAATTTGAGTCCATTCAACTTTGGCTTTCTTTTTATATAAAGAAAAACAAGACCAGAGAAAGTTCCTTAGCAGAGAGTTGATGGTGGAAATGACCTGCTTTGGGAGGATGAAGACATTCATCCAATAGAGCTATAAACTACATAAAACTGATTTGCAAAGTTGAAGTCTTCCTGCAAAGGAGAGAAGCTTGCTTGACCAATGTGAGATCCTTCTAGTAATTTTGGCGACCAATGTGCAACAATCAGTGGAGGTTAGGGCTTTGGAGATAAGGGGAACTCCAAGGTAGGTACATAGTAAAGTGCCTGTGCTAAATTGCAATATATTTGAAATGGATAGCTAAGTTGATTCAGAGACACTAGAGAAAAAGATACTACTTTCCAAGTTGTTTATAGATAATCCAGAAAGAGAAAAAAAATTGTTAATGCTCTCTCTCAGAATTGAAACTACATTAAGGGAACCTTTAGCAAATAGGAACAAGTCATCAGCAAAGATGAGGTGGGTGAGGTCAAGGGGTTGACATCTCCAATGGTGAACAAATTCAGGATTATTGGAGGTGAATTTTTTCAAGAACTAAAAAAGGGACAGAGGGCCCCCTTGCCTAATTCCCTTGTAGCCCCTAAAAAATCCATGGATTTCTCCATTGATAGATAAAGAGAAGCAAAGAGAAGAGATGGAGAGCTGAATCCAGTGGATGAAAATGGGAGGAAACCCCATTAATTTTAAAGTATCCAGTAGGAAGGACTGTCTTACAGTGTCGAAAGCCTTCCTCAAATCAACTTTAATGGCACATCTTGGAGGAGAGGAGTGCCTGTGGTAATATTTAAGAAGTTCTTGAGCCAGAAAAATGTTGTCAAAAATTCTCCTATTTTAAGTGAAAGCAGATCGACTCTGATTCATTATAAGAACTGGGAGGACTGGCTTCAATTTCAAGGCAATCAACTTGGAGATACATTTGTAAAGGGTATTGTAGCATGCAATAGGCCTAGAGTCACTCATAGAGGAAACATTTTTAATTTTTGGAATAAGGGCAATAATAGTGGAATTGATTTCCTTTAAAAGCTTGCTAGAGACAAAAAAAATCTTGATAGCCTTTGTGATATTGGAACCAATGATGTGCCAGGAGCTTTTGAAGAAATGGGATGTATAACCATCTGGGCTAGGCGATTTGGCATTGCCAAAGGAGAAAATACATTTCTTAATCTCAATGTCAGTTGGAATTGATGAGAGTGATTGATGAAATTGGATTGGGATGGTATTGGTAATGAATTGGGAGAGGGTTTAGATGCCAGGATAAGGTGCAGGTTGACCAAAAAGGGATTGGAAATGAGAGATGAAGGATTCAATGATTTCAAATTTATTAGAAGGGGTTGTACCAGAGGGGTTGCTGATGGACAAAATTTTGGTTAAAGTTTTGTCTTTGACCATTTTAAAAAAGAAGGAGAGGTGTGATCACTAGAGGAAAGCCATTTAATTCGGGACTTTTGCTTGCAGAACTGCTCTTCACAGAGTTTGAAATGAGTATAAGATTGGAGGAGGAGTTTTTCAAAGGATATGAGGTTAGGATCAAGAGGGTTAGAGTCAAGACTTGCTTGGCAATCAAGGAGCTTAACTTTATAGTCTTTGACTCTAGAGGAAACATTGCAGAACTCTCTCTTATTCAAAGATCTAAAAGGGTGCTTTAACTGTAGTAACCCTTGTGGACGGGTGTGAGTGGGCGGGTGCATAGACAGACACTGGGCTGAGCTACCACACTAACAGGGTACAAGGTGCTCAATCCCACATCGCCTGGGTGTGGAAAAGGGGATGTGCTTATATGTAGTATGTTCTCTTCAAATGGTATGAGGCCTTTTGGGGTAAACCCAAGAGCAAAACTGTGCGGGCTCAGGCCCAAAACGGACAATATCATACCATGTGTTGGAGCGGGGTATTACAGTTGGTATCAGAGCCTGAACCCAGCCGGAAGTAAGTGTGCCGACGAGGGCGTCGGGCCTCGTAGGGGGGTGGATTGTAGTAACCCTTGTGGACGAGTGTGAGTGGGCGGGTGCATAGACAGACACTGGGCTGAGCTACCACACTAACAGGGTACAAGGTGCTCAATCCCACATCGCCTGGGTGTGGAAAAGGGGATGTGCTTATATGTAGTATGTTCTCTTCAAATGGTATGAGGCCTTTTGGGGTAAACCCAAGAGCAAAACCGTTCGGGCTCAGGCCCAAAGCAGACAATATCATACCATGTGTTGGAGCGGGGTATTACATTAACATTTTTAACTTTTGAACAACACAGTACATAGGGGTTCCAATAACAGAAGAACTCTAAACATGAGCAACGATAGCATGAAAGGAAGGGTTTGAGGTCCAGAAGTTAAAGAATTTGAAAGGGATGGCTCTGTGGACAATTGGAGGACCTAGTTTAACAATGGAGGGCCTATGGTTATAGACACCTTGAGGGAAAAAGAGACAATCAGAGCTAGGGTACTTGGAGGACCAAAAGCTATTAATTAGAGCCCTATCAAGCTTCCTAGAGATGTTTGCAGAGCCAATATTCTGATTGGACTAAGTGAAGAAAATACCTGAAAACCTGAGGTCTTCAAGGTAGTTGGTATTAATATAAGCCTTGAAATCCTCTATATCAGTTGTTCATCTAAGGAAACCTCCATGCCTTTCATTTATGTGCAAAATAGAGTTAAAATCCCCCAAAAGAATCCAAGGTTGGAGGGAGGTAAAGACAGAATAATTTGAGATGTTTTGCCACAAAGATTGTCTCCCAATTCTAGTGTTGAGCCCATAAATGAAGAAGACATTGAAACATGAGTGGCTTGACAGCTCAGTAGCCAAACAATGAATTACTTAACTTGATTCTTCAAGAACACGCAGTCTGTATTTAGAAGGCTTGAAGGTGATCCAAATCTTTCCTATAATAAAGGAGTTGTAGTTGGGTAGAAGAGACCAGTGGGGAGAGTTGACACCCACAATGTTGGTGAAAAGAGAATCCATATTTGAAGGATGGACCTTTGTCTCTAAGATTGCAAGAATGCCAATGTCTTGCTCAATCAAAAAGGATTTAATTTTAGCTCGTTTGATAGGGGAATTAAGACCCCTAATGTTCCATGCAGAGATGGTCATTTGGAAATGGATTTGTGGTGGCAGATCAAACCTTTAAACCCTTTTCGGGTAAATTTTGGTTGGTGAGAAGAAGTCTTACTGGATTTGCATTTGAGCTTCTTATGATTCCTTTCTTTCTTTTTCTTTTTGCAACTGGAATGAAAACCAATGGATGAAAAGGCTGAATTAGCTTCAAAGCTACTCTCAGTGATCTTATCTTCACGTGCAGATTCATTACCATCCTCATTGATAGTTGCTGGGGAGCATGCCTCAAGGTCATCATCATCACTTCCTACACACTCATCAGGAGAATCTCCAGGGCATAAGAAAAATTCAGAGAGGACCTCAAGTGGGAAGGTGAGGGAGAGATAGGATTGGCTTGAAGTTTGTAGTAAGAAAAAAAAAAGAACAAGTTTAATGGGCTTGTGATTAATGGTGGGCTCTGACAAAAGACTTTGATGGTTCAGATGGTTTCACAGTGGGTTTAAACATAAGTTCAATTGGCTGGGAAATGAACAAAGGAAGGAGAGATTTGTTGGAGGTAGGCTGAGGAGAGGGTGAAGGGGAGGGGACATAGTTTCCATTGCATTTAGTGATAGGGAATGGAAGAGCTTGGGTAATAGGAGGAGAGGGAAGCTTTGCTCCAAAACTTGATTTCCTATTCAGTTCGTATCAAAAGAAATGACTTTGTTTTTTTGGTTCTATCAAATGATAAACACAAGATATTGTGACATCTCTTCCCCCCCCCCCCTGACGTGTGCTGAGAGGAAAAAGATTGAGATAATTGAGAATATATAGTAGGGTCTCAAAAGAGACAAATAAAGCCATATGCGCTAAACAAAAGGAGAAACTCCTAACCAATTTTTTTTATTGTTGTTGTTGAAAGGTTAGTTTTATATATATGAATGGAGGATACTTACAAAAGAAATCAAGCTCTATGGAAAAACAAAGCCAAGTGGGCTAATAGGCCATAAGAAAGCTTGGGGAACAAGTGTTCGTAACAAGCAGCAGTTTGACATCTAGAGCTAAGGATGGGAGATGATGATTTTGAGTGTGGACAGGGGAACTAGGTTTCATTATTTTGTTGATCTGGTGGTTTTTTGGATGGTCTGATTGATGTGTTTGGAAGATACCATGTTGTTGCCAGTGCTCTAGCTTCTCTGTAATTCTTGATTGTGTAAGAAAAAAGCCTTAGTTTAATGGTTTCAGAGATGGAGTTGATGATTGTAGTGGTTATGGAGCTCCTCTGTTTGAAGATTCTATTATTTCTTTCAGTCCATATAAAGTGAACTGAGGCTGCCAATCTTAATTTGTGAGAAATATAAAAGATTGGAGAGGTCCATGAGGAAGAAACTATTGATAGAAGGTCTTGCCAAATATGGTAGGTAAGATTGTGGTGAAGGGTGTCAACTCAATTAGTAGTACTTCTAGAGTCCACTTCTTTCCCATACTACGAGTGAAAGGGAAAATGTAAAAACTACCATTAAAGCAGTCCAAGGGAGACTTACTATATCCAAGCTTGAAGTAATTCCATATAGTAAAAGAGAAAAAGAATTGAAAGAAGATATGAGAGTGGGACTCAAGGGCTGTATAACAGAGTGTGCATCTGTTGGGGATCATTTTGTATGCCATGGATCAATTGTCAATGGTGGAGAATTTTTCAACGGCAGCAAGCCAGAAGGTAAAACTATGTTTTGGAATTAGGTGTTTGAACCAAACAAGATTGGTCCAATCTAAAATAGGGAGTGGAGGGTTAATAGCTTCGATTGTGAGAGATAATGAGAACTTTGGTAGGTTAATCCAAAGAAAGCTATCTGGATGTGAAGGGATAATAAAAGGTAAATGGTTTGGTGGCCTGAGCTCGGGGATGAGTCAATGTAGGTAATTAGGGACTGCCCATTGCCCATCTCTGGTAACAGAGTAGACAGTTGAGTACGTTTCGAGGAAGTGCTCAGAGTGCATGAATTTCAAACTCTCTTCTCCAAAGGGCCTTTGTGCATCCATGAGTTAAACCAAAAGGATATATTTGATCCATTCCCAATTTTTGTAGTGATTAATGGTCGAGAGAGTGTTCTTAGT
Organism: Cornus controversa; assembly: GCA_026545225.1. NCBI lineage: Eukaryota > Viridiplantae > Streptophyta > Magnoliopsida > Cornales > Cornaceae > Cornus > Cornus controversa. Next base: position 73,529,614 of record CM048845.1, read on the forward strand.
GTCATTATCTTCCTCATTGAACATGTTGAGTAGCTTGGACATTTGGTTTCCCACAAGTTTTTTCCCCTCAAGATTGAAGTATGTACCCATCTAGATTAAAAATAGTTTGGTCTATGGTACAAGTGCCAGATATATATATTTTTTTATCATGGATGGTTTGTTAAGAGTTGTCAAGTCATGGAGGTCGAGACCACCATTGGGTTTTGGGAGGAATAGTTATTTCCAGGTAACCTTGGCTTTCGTCTTGGATTGGGTGGAACTTGACCAAAGAAAATTCCTCAGTAATAAATTGATAGAGGTCAGGACTTGCCTTGGTAAGATAAACACACTCATCTAATAAAGCTACATGGATGATTTGCAAAGTTGAAGCCTACCAGCATGGGATAGAAATCTACTTGACCAGTGAGAAATTTTGTTTGTGATTTTATTTACCAGATTTTTGCAATCAATGGAGCAAAGAGCCTTTGATATAAAAGGAACACCAAGATAAGTGCATGGGAGATTTTCAATGTTAAGCTGTAAAATGGTAGAGATTGCTTGCTAATCTCTTTCAAAAACTCCAGCATAAATATTTGACTCTTCATGTTGTTTGCTGCAATACCAGATAAGAAACAAAAAACATCCATGCAATCCTTTAGAACAGAAGCTGCTTTGGGGGTTCCCTTTACAAAAAGAAACAAGTCATCCACAAAGATCAGATGGGTGAGTGCAAGAGGTTGGCACCTCCAATGATAATCAAAATTAGGATTGGTAGATGTGGTTTTGATCAGAATAAAAGATAGAACTTCCATGGCCAGTACAAAAAAAATGGTGACAATGGATCACCCTGCTTGATGCCTCTGAAACCTTTAAAACCCCATGATTCTCACCATTGATAGAAATTAAGAAATGGTGAGTTAATGCAAAGTCTAACCTAATTGAAAAAACAAACAGGGAGGCCTATAAGTTGAAGAGTATCAAGAATAAAAGTTCATCCAACTGTATCAAATTCTTTCCTTAGATAAGCTTTTATGGCACATCTTGGAGGGCTTGAATGTTTATGGTAATCCTTAAGAAGCTCTTGGGCCAGAAAAATGTTATGAGCAATTCTTCTGTTCTTAATGAAGGCTGATTGTGATTTATTGATTAAGGAAGGAAATATTGGTTTAAGCTTTAAAAGCTCTGGCATTTCTCTCATGCCAAATGAAGTATATAGAGCAAGAAAAAATCAATTTATAAGCAAGGAACTTGCAAGAATTCACAGCTGAATCCCATACCTCTGAACCCCAACCAACCATTTCATCCCAGTTGTTAGGCAAAATATGAAATCCGTCAGCATCTTGAAAGTGAATCTTGATGTAGGATGAATATTTGCAAAGGAAAAAAATGATTGATGGACTCTACCTCGGAGTTGCACAAAAGATTTGAATTGAGTATATGACAATTGTAATTAGCAAGTTTGTCAAGTGTACTTAACTTACCTTCAAAGCAAGCCTAGCAATGAAACTAATTTTTGGGATGTGATACCTAAACAGATCAGATGATGCAAGGAAACAAGAGGGGATGGTGGGAAAATAAAGAGAGTGTGTGAGAGAGAGAGAAAAGGCTGCAGTAGAAGGGGGTGTCCAAATGTTGTAATATCCCTCTCATTGGTTACTTGTGACATTGCACTTAACTGAGAAATGGTTCGAGGGTTAAAAAGAAATGAATTAGGGGAAGGACTCAATCACTAATTATTGAAAGTTAGGCTATCAACTGAAACATGCAAGTCTAGTTCAAGAATTTCAAAATCAGTGAAGTTAAGTTAGGAGATCAAGGGACCATTTGGCAGCCAAAAATCAATCCACATCATAAATCAATGCCACAACCAACCTTATGCTTAATCAAAAACTAGCCATGTCTTTTAGCTTTTACAGCCTTCTCCAAGAACTAGAGCAAACTTGCAGAAGCTTTAACAGTCCAAAAGTCTTTACTTCATTAAATTTGCAAACCGGGCCTCATAGAAAATTTTAGCTGTTAGTGGAATAATGGTTTTAGATAATAATTACTTCTTAAGATTGTAGTCTAATGTAATATTTGTTACGGGAAGCACTCTACCATAATCAATAGTGAAATAGGACTAAGATGAAAATATCTCTCATTCTATAATACGATGCATCATACAAGATATTTCTAGACAAGAAACACACTTTGCCCCTACGGGACTTGAGCCCTCGACCTTCTACTTTGAAAGGTAAGGAAGAACAAATTTGGTAGGGGTGGTAGTAATACTACATACCTGAATATATATAATTCTACATATGTACAGTGTTTGACTCAGTGTTTGAACTGTCATATAATTTAAATAAACACCAAATGAGAGAATGGAACTAATGGATATTAATTGTGTATGTTTTGCAGAATTCTAGTTAGCAACCTAGACGATATTATCCTCGTTAAGGAAATGGCAGATAGGAACAATCATCTGTTTAACCTTGAGCAATTGGAAGACCAAATACTTGGGGTTCTATTCTAATGTGTCAGTGTGGCACATTGCTACTGCTTTAGCTTTTGTCTCGTCTACACTCACCAAGGAAACAATGTATGTTTTCGTGGTATGTGTTTTGTGGCAATAAAACACAGTATATGCATCGTTTTGGCTTTGGCAGACCACTGCATCCTCGTCATTCATCTTCTTCACTCCCGCAATACCATACATCTAGAGTTGAGTTTCTTTTTCCATTGTTGTCGAGAATTCTTGAATATTATTTTTGAGGTTGGATGTGTTGAAGTCTATCATTGACTCTAACGAAGTCATGCAATACTTCTCCTCTCCTGTAACTACAGTATTGTCCTCGCATTATTTGATTGTTTTCTTCATTATCTCAGCCTCCATCAAGTTGGGTTTCACCAAAAAGTGATTCAGAATTTCTTACATCTTAATGGAAGAGAAGGGTATTGATTCTACAACCTGACAAGGTAAGAAAGTGGTTGCATTATTCGTGCTTATTATGAAGTGCAAGTTCATTATCTTCTCAGGCTTAACGTAATTTTTCAAGAAGAAAATAACTAGGTAGGGGTTGTGATAAACTTGATCCTCAGTATCATCACTAGCTGTATAGTACCCTATATATTTGTTGCCTACATCATTGCTGACTCCTCCTCTTGCCTTTCCTTTTCCTACACCAACGTTTACTAATACTGAATCCCTAATTTCTAGAGTTAACTTTATAATTTTTAGAAACTCTGAAATTTTGAATTTTTTTATTTTTATTTAATTTTATGATTTTCACTAATTTTTCCTGTTTTAGTTTTAATTTATATTTGGTAGTTGTCCAATCTATGACATAGATTGGGGAGGAAGCAGACACTCTATATAAGGCCATGTAATTACTAGGGTTTGATAATTTTGGTTGAAGAGATAATTTATAGCAACTTATAGTTTCCTTTCAATTATTCTTTCTCTTGCTTTATTACTTTATTTTGTTTTAATATAGTTATGAAGATGATTTGATCATTTCCTATTGGTAAGGCTTCATCATTTGGTATCAAGGTTTTGGTTTTGGTTTCGGTTTTTCGATTGCTCAATCATGCTTCCACGATGACAACTGAGAGGTGAAAATCGTAAGATGAAGGCTCTTGTTGAACCCTTACCCCCAGCAATACGAAGACAAGATAGATTTTTTGAGGAGACAAGTTGAGTTGTTGACTCGCTTATTGGGCCAACGTGTTGTCAACCTGTCGATTATTCTGGTGGATGACAATGTGTCAAGCACCAAGGCTATCGCGAAATATTCATTCTGTGTTTCGGGTCGCTAAGGATTAGTCAACGAGTGAACTAACTGTTATTGGTCAAAAAATATCAAATTCGATATTCTTGAGTTTCACGAAGAGAAGGACAATCTTAAAGAGGATTTAATAAATCCTTTTTGCGGTAATATAGCACCCAAACCAACACCTATTCTATTTGTAGGAGATCTTAGTAGAGAAGATGGTGCAATTCCAGAGGTTGAGCCAAAATATGATGAGTCCACAGATGAAGAGAACAATGATATCCTATATAGTGATGTAGGAGACTTTTTGGTCATGCGAAAGTCACTATTGCTTCTAGAACATGAGGTGGAAGAAGACTGGTTTCTCACTAACATCTTTCACACCACTTGTACTATTGGTGAAAAGGTGTGCAACAAGATTATCGATAGTGGTAGATGTGAGAATGTGGTGGTAACAATAGCAAAGGAGAAAAATGAAGTGTTTAACCTTTCATTAATGAAAGATTTGCAAGAATACAAGTCTGACCATTGGTTGGTGTTTGAAGATTCGAATACTAAAACAAGTTTATGTAGCTTGGAAGATATGGTTGATCATGAATCTTTTGGATCTATGAAGATGAAAAATAGTGGATTTCACTTTTATGATATGATTTGGGATGAATTATTGGAGCGCACAACAACTGCTAAGCGTTTGTTCGAACATAAATTAAAGTTGATTGAACTTTTAGTTCCTGATATGTGTTCCACAGAGTTATATTCAATTTCAAAGAAAATTTAACAAAATTCTTGATTATTATTCAAATGAATTCTTTGTTAGTATAAGAAGGTTATTATATTTTATTCGAGTTCAGAAAAGAAGAAATAAGAGATGGAAAGCTATGTTCGAATTTTTGATTAATCGTGATAATTTACTTCAAACTTGAGGACGAGTTCTTTCCAATCCGGAGGTACTGATGCAGTTACAAAAACCCTAATTTTCTAGGGTTATCTTTATAATTTTAAAAACTTTTCATATTTTGAATTTTCCTGATTTTTATGTAATTTTTTGATTTTCAGTAATTTTTTTGTTTAAGTTTTAATTTATATTTGGTAGTTGTCCAATCTATGACATAGATTGGGGAGGAAGAAACTCTATATAAGACCATGTAATTTTGGTTGAAGAGATAATTTATAGCAACTTATAGTTTGCTTTCAATTATGATTCTCTTACTTTATTACTTTATTTCATTCCAATATTGTTGTGAAGAGGATTTGATTGTCTCCTCTTGATAAGGCTACATCATTTACACTTTAGGTTTAGTTACAATTTTTTTTCCCTCCATTTTTTCTACCATGATATAAGGGAATTAATGACTCGAATGGACTAAAATGGAGATTTACATCTTAATGTGTGTACATAATGTTTCATAAAGAAACTGAATTGCTGAGTTGCTCTAATTAATTTTGTCTGAGTAAGAAAATGTTTCAAGTTCATGTGACTCGGGTTAAGTTTTGAACATTAAGGATTTTGATCTATTAAGGCTATATTTGGCTATATGGAATTGGAATCTTGAAATTAGTGGAATTGGAAAAAAATTTGTTCATAAAAATGAAAAGAAAAGATGACGGCTATTGTAATCCTTGAAATCAAAAGAAAATTCAGGGAAAGATCAGTGAGTTTTTTTTTTTGGTAAATAGGAAAAGATTATATTGTTGGTGATTACTCTTGTACATAAGTGAATTTTTATTTTATATTTTCTACTCTCATTTTAAGCTATATTATCTTTTTTTCTTTCTTTTTCTTTTCTTCTATATATTAAAAAAAGTTGATATTTTACGAGCTTGGACAACTATTTTTACAATTAGGGTTGAGCTTGGGTTAAAAACCTCAACCTGAACTTAATTAGGGTTGGGCTTGGGTTGAGGTATCGAAAACCCGAGACAAACCTAAACTCAAATTGTAATATTATTTTTATGCATATTTTTATTTTAAATATATTATATATAATATTCAAATTATGGGCCTTTTCTTTTCAACTTTCTTATTTAAATCTTAACACACTTTGGATAATTAATTTTCTAAAAATTTGTTTGTAATTTTTTAGAAATTCGCATTGAGTTCTTAATTTTTTGTGTGTTTAGGAGTAATCTAATGTGACACTTATTAAAGATCACTTTTAATTTTCAAGATAAAGATTGGTGATATAGATAACCCGAATTAACCCGACTTTTTAACCCGAAATCGCAACCTCAGTTTAAAAATTTAAGGATAGGTAGGGTTAGTGATGCGGTCCTTTTGTGTGTTTGAAAATAAATTATATTTTACCACTCACAATAGAATGAATCCTTGAAGGATAGGGTTCTAGAAGAGGGTGTCGATTCCATAGAGACTACGTTGGTTTAATAGTTAAAATCAGAGATTGTTTCTTGTTCAACTTACAAACAAATTTTGGGTTATTTATTTAAACTACTTGCAATATGTAAATGACAATAAAATGAAGGAGTTTGAGAAAATGAGAAAGTACTAGGGCTTAGACTTCACCACTAGCCTCATAAATATGTCCATTTCATAATAAATAGGGGAAGTCATATAAATGTGTACAAATGACACATTTGGCTTGTGGCCTACAATGACGTTGTCAAGAGGATACATGTATCATAAAATACGATAGTCCATCTACGAGAAACATAATTTCCCTACCTACCTAATTACCTAAGTGTAGCGAAATTATCGTCTCTAAGCATGAACTATGCAAATCTAGCTATATATGTTATAGTGAAAACTAGTACAAAGCCATCACTCACACTCCTTGTGGAAGTATAAGTGTTTGAGGAGCATGTGCAACAACCTAAAATTCTAAGACAAGAATGATGAATTAAAACACATGAACATACAGAATTTGTATACTTGTATTGAAGACAAGACATAAGGCTAAGTACAAATACACATATATACATAAAAATCCCAATTTATTATAAATAAAAAATATTTACATGGCTAGGGCTTTGTTCAAGCCCTAGAGAAGAGTTTAGTTGATCATTGTGGTAAGAAATAGCTCCATAGATAGAGCCACTCCAAGCTTCATGGTCTATTGTAAGCTTTGCAAAGGCTTCCCAATATTTCTCACTATTCTTTCTGTCCAAAAAGTATTCCAGTAGCTCTTCGCATCACAGTCTCTTCCGTCTCCCTCTTTTTCTATATTCTGTCTCTCCCTCCTATATTATCTAACTCCTTTTTTGTAAGTCCCTCTGTCTATATATATAATGTTGAAAAATATTTTAAATGCAATGGAGATATCTCTTTCTTTGATATTCCTTCTGTCCCTCTGGTGCCTTTGAATTTTACTCCAGCTTTATCTTCTTTCCTTTTACTCACCAGCCGACACTTTCTTCTTCTCTTTCATCTTCTATATTCTTTTCTTTTCTTGGTCTCCTATCTTTAGCCTATCTCTCCTCCTGCCACAATCACAAAAAAAAAAAAAAAAAATTTATATATTAAATATCTCTCTCTCTCCTCTCACTCTTTTTTATTTCTTTTTCTTTCTTTGTCTTTCTACGTCTCCACCTACTGAAATGATGAATGTATGTACATAAAATAATATAGTATATATATATATATATATAACGGCTGGCCTTGGTGACTGGTCCGGTGGTGTGTAGGTGAGGCAAGGTTGCATGTGAGTTTGCTGGATGAATTGATATGGGTTTGGTAGGTTGGGCATTTGGGTGTTGTATTGGGTTAGGCTAGTTGGTTAATGATATTGTGGGCTATTGAGGTGGAAATGGGTATTGGGTTTGGTTTAGGATTTGGGCTCCCATAGTGCATGATCTGTAGGAATGTGAATAGTTAGTGAATGTGTATAAAATTTATATAAACATACTAAAATTATAACTATATTAATATAAATAAAATACTATATCTATACAAAATTATATATATAAATAACTAATATCTAATATTATATCTAAATAAATACTAAAATATATACATCAATATAAAAATATAAAATAAAATAACTTAAAGAAATAAAATAAATAAATTAAATTAAATTAAAAAAGAAAATAATTAAATAATACTAATAAATAAAAATATATATAAATACACACAATGCACCGTTAGACCCTTGGACTTCCTGAAGAGACATTATTGAAGATGAAATCACTGGATTTGACTGATTTTACGGGTAACATCCTAAAAATACCAAGAACAAGAAAATAACATAAAAACTATAAATTGAACACAGTTAAGGAATTAACATATGTATTTAAAAGGGCTTGAATGTGCAGCATTCAGTACTTATCAGTTAGGGTTGAGTAGTTAGGGTTAGAAATATGGTTAGGATTGAACATTTCATATGCAGGGTTGAGCCCGAGTTATACCTCTAACCCACCCGAAATGCAGCTCTGACCAGTAAGAAGAATTTTGAAAAACGAAAATATGAAAATTAGTTAAAATAAAATTCTATCGAATACGGCTTTCTGGATGTAGATGATGATATCTATACAGATGGATCTCATATATATCGTATAATGAAGTACCACACGAGTGGATATATAGGAATCCAAATCTACCGAATCACTCATGTTATAAATTTCTACATCCTAGGTCTTCCCGTTTCGTCATCTGGCTTATGTTCTTCATGTAGCAGTCAGACCGAATGACTCTATGAAATTACGTCGATACTTCCACATATTATGGGTAACGTAGGAGACATCTCTATTTTTCCCCCGGGGAATCTTTAGAATTACCACTGCTTAGCTTTCAATTTGCCTCTGACCATCAAATGAAATATGAATAACCCGTCCTCCTCTCTTTGAAACAAAGGGCGCTTCCGATTCTGTCGGTGCTTGAAACAATTTTGTCTTACCTCTTAACTCCTTATCCTAACCCACTTTTTAAGTGCTATTAACCTTTTTATGGAAAAATTACATTTACCTCTCTTTAAGTTTCATCAATATACATTGACCTCATTTTTTCTTTGTCAAATTACACTGTTTGTATCTTTGTAACCTCGTATTCCCTTCCATTAATGGCTGTGAATGGTCAAAGATCGACTGACATCATATTTATTGTAATAATATATATATATATATATATATATATATATATATATATATAAGGATAGAAATATAATTACATAAGAATCGTTAACGAAAATGCATCCAGAAGCCCTGATAGAGGAGATCAGTATAATTTGACAAACATGAGAGGAGGCCTGACAAAATTTATGAGTATAATTTACTCTTTTTTTAACAACGAACTTGTTACTCAACATTCTTCTAAATTCTTATAGTTTGGATCTCTTTTGCTTCCCTTTTAAACATCAGGACGAAATGGGATATAGGAATTTTGTGAAGGGTATTGAAATGTTATCCTGTACTATTTCAAGTATCATTGTTTTTTTAAAGTGCAACAAAAGAGAACTTAACACTTGTTTGAGAATCGTTTATGTTTTTTTTTTTTGCAATTTCATATGAAATAGAAGCATTGTTTTTGTTGTTCTATGATTTATTTTGAAACAAAAAACATGTTTGATAATCAAATTTGTTGCACAGTGTTACAAAGCAAAAGTAAAGAAGATATTGGATAATTGTAAAAGAATATGATATTTACATTATATTGGTTTTTTTATAAATAAAAAATTATCGATATAGTTGTATAAAACTACATCAGCAAAAACAAGTGTAGATATTTTTTTCTTGTTTCTGGATTTGGACTTTTTTTTTACTCGAATGTGGTACTATGCAAAATGTTAATAATGTTAGCAAACATGTTTTCATCATTTATTTATCTTTTTCACCAATTTGGCATGGTTATGATTCAGACTCTCTATTTCTCCAACACCCACTGTAGGGACTTGTGACAGTTTGGAGTTCAAATTTTTATTTATTACTATTATTATTTTGACTTGGAATTAAATCAAATGGAAATAGAGGTTTAGATTATACGATGATCAACTAGCTAGAGTGCAGAAGATCCATGGCAAATTTTGGCATAGGAGTGTTTGGCAACACTGACTTCCAGTAAACTTTAGGAGTTAGAGCTGCATGGCTTGCCATAATTACCAACTGCAACAAAAAGTAAAAATGAACTCTCATTAGCTTCTCATTTTTTTTCTACAAGAAACAAACACAAAATATCACACACACACACACACACGAGGGCTTGTGGAAGTTTAGAAACTCACCGAAAGAAATGTGGACAGGGAATGGAGCTCCACTAAAGCTTCAACTGACAACTATACGATGAAAGATATTGGAACAAGGATAGAAATCATCTCCAATTAGGCTGCACGCATTTCCTCTCCATTTGGCTCAAAACGGTCTAATTTTGGTGGATGGTAAAAAAAAGCTGTAACTTGTTGCTTTTAAATATGGAAAATGTATTTGAATATTTATATAGTATAACCTTTAAAGAAATTACTAAAAATACCCCCAAAATTAAATATTGTAAGACTATAAAGAAAATACCAAAAATACCCCCAAGCATTAAACCCACCTACTCGGACATGACCATGAAATGACCGAATTGTTCAAAAATCTCCCCCAAAATTTTTAGCTTTATTTGCAAAACCCCTAATATGAAAGACAAACCATTACCATCTTCCTAAATATTTTCATTACAAGCTTCCTAAAAATGTATTAGAAGCCCTAAAGGTTTTCATTCCAACTTAAACATGAACTTCTCTCTTTACTTTCTCTCTTTGTGAAAGCATTCCAACTTGAACGTGAAATTAATTTGGTTAGTTCATTTTCTCTCTCTATGAATGCATTTATGGATTTTCATTTATTGAAATGCTTTTATTTAGTTTATTTCCATTATGGTGTACTATTGAATATATTTGACAGGTTCATTTATGTTAAATTTTTTTGTAAACAAAACAGACCAACTTTCCTTTTATTTGTATTCTTCACTGACGTTATAGATGCATTAATTTTTGAAATTTTGTATTGTATAAATTTACTCTTATTCATGTATTATTTACTCACGAATTGACACTTAAAACTGTCCGAAATAAAATTCGTAATGAAATAAATTACTATGTTAGGCTTAAGTCAGTTATTGACACCAGATGTGAGAAAAATAGAAATTTTATTTTACTTAAATGAGATGTTAGTCTTAACTAACTCGGTCATTTACGTTCAATTTGAAAATTTTAATCGTAATGAAATAAATTGAGAATTTATACTAAATCAGTCATTGACTCACATCAGTGAGAATTGTAATGATAAATTCAGGATTCTCCTTTACTCAGTCATTGATACTGAAAATATGAAATTGGGAATTTTAGTGACAAAAAATGGAATGTTACCTTTACTTGATAAAATTATGAAATTTATTTGACTAAAATGGGATGTTAGCCTTAACTAACTCAATCATTTACATGCATTCTGAATTTTTTTTGATTTGTAATGAAATAAATTGGGAATTTATGCTAAATCAGTCATTGACTCACGACAGTGAGAAATTAAGAATTGCAATGATAGAATTCGGGATTTTCATTTACTGAATCATTGACACTGAAAATGTGAAATTAGAAATCTTAGTGACATAAAATGGGATGTTACCTTTACTTGAGCGATTAATCTTTTGAATCAAATATGATCGGGTGGTTCCTCTACATTATTGTTTTATTCTATTTGTCATTCAATACTATTCATGCCTAAGTTATCCATTAAAAACCCTGTACATTGCATATAATTTGATTAAGATTTACAAATTAACTCGACCATCATGATTTTATTGGTTGATGACCCAAGCTTGTTACTTAATTGAATGAGATGGAAGCTAATTTAATTAATGTTGAAGACATACCATTGGCAATTGTCGAGAGCCAACAAATTGAATTTAAACCAAGGGCAAATATCTATTTTGAGTCCGAGGCAGATGCGCATGATTTTTATAATGTATATGGGGGTAGAGTTGGATTCAGTAACCGAAGGGAGTACAAAAACAAAAGGAAAATTGATAATGAAATTACATCCAGATTGTTTATCTATGCCAAGGAGGGTAAGAGGGGGAAAGACAAAAGGGAAAAATTTATAAAGACTCCCAAGGCAGAAAAACAAACTGGCTACGATGCGCGCATGGTCATTCATTAGAAGAGCAATTTTGAGAAATATATCGTTTCTAATTTTGTAGAGGCTCACAACCATCCCTTGATAACTAAATAATGCACTCACATGATGTGGTCACAGTGAAAAATTACGGCTAGCTAGGCCATTGATGTGGAGTTTGCTGTCAATTCAGGAGTCGCTATTCTCAATGCTTTTGAGCTAATGGGAATGCAAGCTGGTGGGAGACCATCAGTAGGGTATACTAAGTTTGATGTGTAAAATTATATAAGGACCAGAAGACAAAGTGAGATTGAATTTTGAGATAAGGCTTGACTGTTTAATTATTTTCAGACCAAATGTTGTGAAGATTCGTCATTCTTGTATGCAATTCAATTGGATAACAAAGCAATGATCACGAATATATTATAGTCAGACCCCAGAATGATAATTAACTATGGGCATTTCAGAGACGTTGTAACATTCGACACAACATACAAACTAACCCATGGCAACCGACCTTTTGCCCTGTTCGTTGGTCTGAACCATCACTGAGAGACTACACAATATGGAGCAGCTCTAATGTATGATGAGATGACAGAATCATTTGCATGGTTGTTTGACAGCTTCTTGAAACCAAAGAGTTGTCCATCCCCTAAGACAATTTTGACTGACCAGGACTCTATAATGGAAAAGGCGTTGAAGCATGTCATGCCCAATACTGCTCATCATCTTTGTACGTGGCATTTAATGCAAAATACACAAAAGCATCTAGGACACGTGTGTAAAAAGGAAGGAGACATTAAACGTGTTATATCCACATTAATGTTCTATATTGAGAAGTAGGAAGAATTTTTGGAGAAATGGAAAGAAATGGAATAGAAGTTTAATGTTGTTGGTAACCAATGGCTGTACAACTTGTTTGATTTGAGACATAAATGGGCCAGGTCATACGTTAAACAATCTTGGATGACGGGGATGCGTACAACGTAGTTGAGTGAAAGCATAAATGCTAGTTTGAAGGCTTACATAACCAAACAACTCACACTTCCAAAATTATTTAAGCACTTTGATAGGTTGTTGTACGATAAGCATTACAAGGAGACTCAAGCTGAATATGCTTTGCTCAACAAACTACCCATACTTTCAACATCTTGTGACATGTTAGTTCAAGCAGGAGACACGTATACAAAGAGGATATTTCAGATGTTCCAAGAAGAATTCTTGGTAGCTTGTGTCAGCATGAATATCAAAAGCAAAGAAATGGACAATAATGGTCTGCTTATTTATGCAGTAGTTCGGAATGGTGAAAAAAATGAACGTCGCGTTACAAAGTCAGAGGACAACCAATTAAGTTGTTCTTGTGGAAAGTTTGAAATGATGGTTATTTTGTACTGCCATTGTTTAAAAGTTATGAAAGATAAATTGCTACCCACCAAATTGCCTTCTCGGTATTTATTAAGAAGATGGAGTAGAAATGCTAGAGACAGGACCATCGACCAAATCATTGCTAGTGATGTTATAAAGGATCCCAAACTTAAAGTAAGCCGACGATACAAAATCCTCTGTAGGCTTCTGACCAAAATATCTTCCATTACATCAGAGAACGACAGAGCTTTCAATGATTTATTACTAAATGCGATGATGTGGAAAAAGAATGGTCAAGAATGTAGAATTCAAAGTTTCATCGATAAAGCAACAACCAGCCGGCTAGCTCCTACTGTAAATGTCCTCGACAATGTACAAAACATCACTAGAGTAAATGCTACTGGGAATAAGGACTAAAGACATATGTAAAGGTCCCTTTCATAGGATAAAATCTTTTGTTGAAAATAGGACAAATGCTGCTAAACGACAACGTCAGGTATTTATCTCTAATGTCATGTTATCATTACAATCATACATATAACAAGTGTATTGTATTTGTTGTTGTCTTTAGAAATCCAATAGGCTTCGGCCATCCGAATTGGCATGTGGCACTAGTAGTAAAGCAAGCCACTCCTATATATTGAGCAATGTAAGTTCTGTGTCAACTCTATGAAACCACCACATTATTTGGATGACCTATGAGTAACTCATTAACTTTCTGTCTTTAGAATATAGATATATCCTAATGATTACTTGATGATGTAGGGAGGTGAAATTTCATCTGATTATCTTTCTTCGTGGATTGACGGTGGGGATTTTTGCGGCATCCCCCACTCTTGCAAATTCGAACTGGGATTCACCATTCAGTCCCATATTTGGTGAACACATTACTCCATTAAGTAATGGCGTAAGTCATACCATTGCATTTGCTTGATGGAACATTTATTATACCTATACTACATTGGGGTATAATGATAACTTTACTAAATTACAGTCTAATATTGGCAATTCAAGCATGTTTTCGGTCAGACTCTTCGATACTCATTCTTCCCATAAAGGTTCATGCTCGCCTGATTTGGCAAGTGAATAATTTACATTTCATTTTCGTCATAATCTATTAAATGTTTGACTATTTTTAATGTGAAATATCGTATTTGCTGACAACACATTATTTTTCTATATTCATAATAAAAGACACTTGATCTCAACGTTAGGAAGAATACTGCCACACCAGTGTCCAAAATGCCATTGTCCTAGGTTAATTGTCCATTTCAGCAATGACTGTTTGAAAATTGAGTAATTATTTAACAACTTGATCTGTGTGGTACTAACAGAATGTAAAAACAGAGTCCTTTGGTGTGATGTCACAACAAGAAAGAAGGCCTTCTACAACAGGCCAAAAATGCCGTGAAAAGTCATTTACGGTCCACATAAGGCTCACGTCTATTACGGACTCGTGAATACTCTACATTTTTAATGGGAAAAAATTAACCTTGTAGAAAAGTAAGATTTTTTCTGTCGATATATGTTTTGTCTGCATAATAAATTTATTTACGAGATAAAGATTCTCTTGTTAATATTTAATTGACGTCATATACAGACACTCGTAAAAAAGTAAAATACACCCCGTCTAAAAGTTTGTTGTATACCTAATAAATTTATTAATAAGGTACATAATCCGTCATAAATAATTATTTTAGGGCATACCAGCCCCTCGTTAATACATCGAATGTCCTTTTATTAATGGGATTTGGTGCCCCCTGTTAATAAAATATAGTTTTTTTTAATAAAAACACCCTAAAATTCTACCTAATCATCCACAGATGACTTGTATTTTGAACAATTACAACTAAACATAATAAAGCCAACAATACCTAGGAATATATGCACATATCACTTAATACCAATAACTAAACTAATACATCAAATATACCATTAACATATCAAAAGACTAAAGAAGTACATTTTCATAATCCACCTATATGCCAAAATATATCAAAAAAGGAAATCCATTTGTAAAACACTTTCAATTTCCTAGCACTTCTATTAAACAATTGATCTACACATGATCAATTCAAAAACCTAGCAGTACGTCCGCCTATACATTAATCTACACATTGTGAGATATATAAATGTAATTGGCAAATTTTGGTGTCAAAACTTGTTGATCGAGTTGTAATTTTTGTTTGATCTTGTGTCTCGATCTTCGGAGCTGAACGGAAGGTGTCTCGATACCGTGGATTTGATGAGGACATCACTTAGAACAGGTATGTGAGTGAGGACACTATGGTTTGAAGTTTGGTGGGCTTAGGACTTGGAAAATATGCTTTAAAAGTTAAAATTGAGTTTTTTCTAAGTCCCACCGGTCCCCAAATATGAGGACCGGTCCAACTTATCTCGGGACTTTGAAAATTCAACATGTCTGAAAAGTCCCACCAGTCCCTAATTTTTAGGACCTGTCCGACTTGGCTGACATGCGCGAAAATTTCCTTTTTGATCCGAATTGATTTCCTAGTCAACCAAAACTTCTCTAAAACTTTCCTTAGGTGTTTTAAACTTGTTTTTCAAGTAAACTAAGGATTCTAAACCTTATAAATACCTCTTTATGCTTCAATCAAAGAGAGTGAGACGAGGAACTCAATGATTTAATATTCAGAACCAGGAATATATTTTTGAGAGCTAAAAGAGGAATTTATGAGAGAAAATCTTCATTGATTTTTATTTTTAAGAGCACACACACACGGAGTGGTTAAGTTGTGATGTTCTTCTTCATCTGATCAACGGAATCTTCAAGACATCATCAGTCTACAAAGGTTGATCAAGAGCAGCAGAGGTGGTTCCTTCAAACTACAAGATTTTATTTGAAGAGGAAGTGAAACGATCACTACGAAGGGAACAAAATACTTGCGGAGTATTTGTGTTCTTTCAGCAACCCTTCTGAAAGAATTGTGACGTTAGCCGGGAGTCTGCAGCAGTTGGACGTGTTGTCGCAATTGTAAGCCTGAGGTGTTCTGCATCAAGTTCTTATCAGAGTGGAGTGGGTGTGAGTCTGGGATAGAGTCTGGTGTACTTTGCTTCGAGATAGTGGATTGGTTTCTCTGGGGTTTCTGCCTCACCCCCGTGGTTTTTCCCATCTTGGGTTTCCACGTAAAATTCCTGGTGTCATCTCTAACTTTTCCTTACTTGCTTTATTTATTTTGTGATTGGTTTGGATGCTTAATTAATAATAATTGTGGGTAATTAATCAATCATAAAAATTGGGCAAGATGACCTATTCACCCCCCTCTAGGTCTAAGGATTAGCATCTCACTCTAAATTAACTAAACTGCTTCCGCACCGCGCAACTCACATTTAGTATCAGAGCGGGTTGCTCAATTCTGAGTTAGATTTTTTTTGGTTAATTTAGTTGTGAATTTCATGATGTCTCATGTTGTGTCTTTTGATGAGGAAATTGTTTTACCCCAATTTTCTGATTCTATAACTGGCATGCATCTTGAGTGGTCTAAGTTGAAAAGGGACTATGAAAATTTGTTGGAAAAATTGAAACTTGCTGAACTTGGTAGAGATATTTACAAATTGGAAGTTTTTGTTACCAATAAAAATTTAGAAGAACTTAGACATGAAAAGATGAATCTTCTTAGTAAAGTTAAATTTCTGGAATAGGAAGTTAAACAGATTAAAGGGTTTAATAATTCACTTGAGCATAAGATTGATAACTTGAATTGTGAACTTGTTAAATCTAATCAGTCTTTCCAGAAATTTAACTCTGACACTTGCAAATTTGGTAAGTTGGATTTTTCTAAAAACTTGAGTAACAAAGAAGAATTGGGTTCAACTTCAAAGGAATTCTCATTTTTAAAATCAAAAGATATTTTTGTGAAAGTTGAGACTAAGCCTTCTATTATTACTCATGCTCTAAAACTTGCTCCAACATGTCATTTTTGTGAAAAAATAGGTCATATTAAATACAAGTGTCAAAAGAGAAAAGTTGAACTGAAAAAACATAAAAACTTAAACAGTTCAAGAGTTTTGCTGAATGAGATGAAAGAACTTGAAAAGAAGCAACAGGAATTGAAAGAAAAATTTGATAAATTGAATTGCTTTAATTATGTTCTAGGCAATAAGAAGAAAAAGCCCCTTGAGACTGATAATTCTAATTTTAAAACAGTTAGGAAATCATTTGATAAAAAATCTGAAACTGTTTGGGTGAAAAAGAATAATCTGAAATGTTTTGTCATGCACACTGCACTTAGAGCACTTGGTCCTACAGGTTGGCACTTTGATAATGGTTGCTCTAGGCACATGACTGGGGATAGAACATTGTTTACCACTTTTAAGGATTATACTGGTGGATCTGTTACCTTTGGTGATGGCAATGCATCTAAAGTAAGTGGTAAAGGTAAAATTGATTTTCCTGCTTTTGGTGAATTAAAAAATGTTCTATATGTTCAAGGTTTAGCTGCAAACTTGTTGAGTATCAGTCAAATATGTGATAGTGGTTTTCAAGTTAATTTTACTCAACATGGATGTTTTGTAACTAATGAGCAGGGTGATTGTATTTTGAAAGGATCTAGAACTCCTGAAAATTGTTATGTGATGTTTTCAGATCCTTCACATATGTGTTTTTCTGCTGTGACTGATGAAGCTATTTTGTGGCATAGGAGACTTGGTCATGTGAATTACAATGATTTGGTAAGTTTGTCTAATCATGAACAAGTTCGAGGTTTGCCTAAATTGAAAAGGCCAACAGATGAGGTATGTGGACCATGTCAATTAGGTAAGCAAACTAGAGTGTCACATAAGAGACTTAAGCATCAAGTCACTTCAAGACCATTGGAACTGATTCATATGAATTTAATGGGTCCAGTAAGAACTCAAAGCATAAGTGGTAAAAAGTATATGCTTGTAATGGTTGATGATTTTTTTAGATTTACTTTTATTGCTTTCTTGAGAGAAAAATCTGATGCTTTTGTGTTCTTCAGGTCAATTTGCCAAAGGATTCAGAATGAGAAAGGATATGCAATAACTCGTGTTAGGAGTGATAGAGGAGGTGAGTTTGAACCTAGACCTTATATTGAGTATTGTGATAATCTTGGCATAAGTCATGAATTTTCTGCACCTAAAACACCTCAGCAGAATGGTGTAGTTGAAAGAAAGAATAGGACAATTGCAGAGATGGCACGTACTATGCTTCATGAAAGTAAGTTAGCTAAACATTTTTGGGCTGAAGCTGTTAGTACTGCTTGTCATGTTTTAAACAGGGTGTACCTTAGGCCTGGAACTGAAAAGACTGCATATGAATTGTGGTATGGAAAGACGCCCAATATTAAACACTTTAGAGTCTTTGGGAGTAAATGTTATATCCTTAGAGATAGGGAGAATTTAGGAAAATTTGACTCTAGAAGTGATGAAGGATACTTTTTGGGATATGCAATAAATAGTCGGGCGTATAGGGTGTATAACCGTCGCACTAAAGTTGTAATGGAGTCAATTAATGTTGTGATTGATGACTCAAGGCCTAAGGAGATACATGATCAACCTGAGGAAGAAGAAGGTATAAACTCCTTAGGGTTACCTGAGAGTGAACCTAGTGAGAGAGAGGTTGAGAAAGAAAGTGAAACTGAGGATGAAGGTGAGCATGTAGGTGGTGATGAAATTGTTGATGATACACATGCACCTATAGAAAATACTATATCACATGAGGAAGTCCCAATGTCTGGCAGTTCTAGGATTCGAAGTAGTCATCCATTGACTAATGTGATAGGGCCATGGGAGGAAAGAAATACTAGGAGTAAAGTCCGAGATAACATAGGACACTCATGTCATATGGCTCAATTTGAACCTAAAAATGTTGATGAAGCTCTTCAAAGTTCTGATTGGCTTATAGCAATGCAAGAAGAGTTGAATCAATTTGTGAAAAATGATGTTTGGGAGTTAGTGCCTCAACCTAAGGATATGAACATCATAGGAACTAAATGGATTTTTAAAAACAAACTTGATGAGAATGGGCTTGTAATGAGAAATAAAGCCAGGTTAGTTGCACAAGGATATACTCAAGTTGAAGGAATTGATTTTGATGAAACTTTTGCACCAGTTGCTAGACTTGAGTCTATTCGTCTTCTTCTTGCTCTTGCATGTCACTTTAAGTTTAAATTGTTTCAAATGGATGTTAAAAGTGCTTTTCTAAATGGTATTTTGCAAGAAGAAGTGTATGTAGCTCAACCTAAAGGTTTTGTTGATCCTCATAATCCTGATCATATTTTTCATTTGAAAAAGGCTCTTTATGGTTTGAAACAAGCTCCTAGAGCATGGTATGAAAAATTGACTTCGTATTTGTTACATAAGGGCTTTAGGAGAGGGGGAGCTGATAAAACTTTGTTCATAATCAGGAAAGGGAAAAATTTGATTGTTGCTCAAATCTATGTGGATGATATTGTTGTTGGTTCTACTTCTGATAACCTTGTTCATGAATTTGCTAAAGATATGGGTAATACTTTTGAGATGAGCATGGTTGGTGAACTAACATTTTTTCTTGGACTCCAGGTAAAACAATTTGATGATGGGATTTTTATATCTCAAACTAAGTATGCAAAGGAGTTAGTCAAGAAATTTGGTTTGGAAGGTTCCAAACATGTGCAAACTCCTATGAGTACTTCTTCCAAGTTGGAAAAGAACTCTGATTCTAAGAGAGTTGATCCTTCATTATATAGGAGTATGATTGGCAGCCTGTTGTATTTAACAGCAAGTAGGCCTGATATTGCATTCAGTGTAGGAGTATGTGCTAGGTATCAAGCTGATCCTAGAGAACAACATCTCATTGCAGTCAAGCGCATTATTCGATATGTCAATAGCTCTTTGAATTATGGATTGCATTTTTTTATGGAGTCTAATTCTGAGATTGCAGGTTACACTGATGCTGATTGGGCTGGTAACAAGGATGATAGGAAAAGTACTTCAGGTGGTTATTCTATGTTGGTACTAATCTTGTTTCATGGTACAGCAAGAAGCAAAATTGTGTTTCCTTATCATCATGTGAAGCTGAATATATTACTGCTGGAAGTTGTTGCACACAACTACTTTGGATGAAGCAGATGCTACTGGATTATGGAATTGAACAAGGTACAATGTCTATCTTTTGTGATAACAATAGTACAATTAATATCTCAAAGAATCCAATTTTGCATTCTAGGACAAAACACATTGACATTCGACATCATTTTATTCAGGAATTAGTTGAACAAAATGTCGTTTCTTTGGAGAAAGTGCATACTGATAATAATTTGTCCGACATTCTCACAAAGCCTTTAGATGCTTCTTGGTTTCATCGCCTTAGGAAATCTATAGGCATTTGTTGTCTTGATTAGATTGCATAGCATTGACATAATCTAGAAAGGAACTTCATATTCATCTTATGAGTCTAGATTATGCATTGAACCTTGTAGTTTTAGGTTTATTTTTTTTGAGAAGTTAAGCAAACCATGTTAGAATGAGTATGTTTGAACACAAGAAAATTAGTGACACATAGATTACATGTGTATAACATACTATGGCTAAGAGTTGAAAATTTGGTTTTGCTTACTTATTTTGTTTAGTAGATGAATCATGATGAGTACATTTACTGTATTATTTTTATGTCATTGTTTTGGTCGAAGATAGTGTTGACGTGATAGAGCATTATCTTGGGAATTGAATGTTCAAATATTGTGCTAAAGACCAAAAAGAGTGATGAGTGAAAAAAAAATAATATCAACAGCTGGAAAAGAAAAGAAAAAAAAAATGAAAAATTGCTGTTGAGCATATTCTTATGGAAAAGGCTACCTTCGGGATTTGTTCGAAGCTACCACTACAACATAAATCTCCAATGAGATATCTTTTGAAAAGAGTTGTTTTGAGGAAATAGCTGGCTACCCGTAAGAGTGAAAGCCACCGAATATGTATGTGCGAGGAACAATAAAAGAAAAATTGAAAGTCTGTGCACATGTTGATTGTTTGATTTCTGAGTGAGTGTAATGTCATTGAAATATTGTCTGGAAATCTGAACAAGTGGCAAAAGAAATATTTTGGCTTATGGAAATTTATGGTGATTTTACTACACTTACTAAGTGTGTGAAACTAATTGATTAAGCTTTGGTTTTAGTTTGTTGTGTTCATATAGTCTTGTGGAGTCAATATTTTCTATTGTTTACATATACAAGTTCTATATGCTTGCTTGCTTCCTCTTTATTATTTTTTTTATTTCTTTTGAGTCCCTTGTCAATTTGTGACAAAAAGGGGGAGAGATTTGGGAAATTTATTGGAGAGACTTTGTGACTTTCAGGGGGAGAGTTGTCTAGTCATTTATCATTAAGGGGGAGATAAATTGTTTGAGAGAGAGCATTACATAGCATTGGCATTACATGTTTTGTTTTATTCTTGCTTATGGTTATGCTTATTTATCTTTATTAAGCTTTCACGAAGGTATCTTTGAGTGGTGTTTTGCAGATTATCGTGGTTCATCATATTTGCTGAATATAGGTGTTCTTCATATTTGCCACAAGCTCAAGATCAAAGTGAATGCTCAGTTTGGCTCAGTTGTTTTTTTTATTTTTGACAACATTGTAATTTATCTTTTCTGCTGCGGGGTAGATTACGTATTGTCTAGGTTGGTTTTGTCACGAAATTGCCAAAGGGGGAGATTGTGAGATATATAAATGTAATTGGCAAATTTTGGTGTCAAAACTTGTTGATCGAGTTGTAATTTTTGTTTGATCTTGTGTCTCGATCTTCGGAGCTGAACGGAAGGTGTCTCAATACCGTGGATTTGATGAGGACATCACTTAGAACAGGTATGTGAGTGAGGACACTATGGTTTGAAGTTTGATGGGCTTAGGACTTGGAAAATATGCTTTAAAAGTTGAAATTGAGTTTTTGCTAAGTCCCACCGGTCCCCAAATATGAGGACCGGTCCAACTTATCTCGGGACTTTGAAAATTCAACATGTCTGAAAAGTCTCACCCGTCCCTAATTTTTAGGACCGGTCCGACTTGGCTGACATGCGCGAAAATTTCCTTTTTGATCCGAATTGATTTCCTAGTCAACCAAAACTTCTCTAAAACTTTCCTTAGGTGTTTTAAACTTGTTTTTCAAGTAAACTGAGGATTCTAAACCTTATAAATACCTTTTTATGCTTCAATCAAAGAGAGTGAGATGAGGAACTCAATGATTTAATATTCAGAACCAGGAATATATTTTTGAGAGCTAAAAGAGGAATTTATGAGAGAAAATCTTCATTGATTTTTATTTTTAGCACACACACACGGAGTGGTTAAGTTGTGATATTCTTCTTCATTTGATCAACGGAATCTTCAAGACATCATCAGTCTACAAAGGTTGATCAAGAGCAGCAGAGGTGGTTCCTTCAAACTACAAGATTTTATCTGAAGAGGAAGTGAAACGATCACTACGAAGGGAACAAAATACTTGCGGAGTATGTGTTCTTTCAGCAACCCTTCTGAAAGAATTGTGACGTTAGCCGGGAGTCTGCAGCAGTTGGACGTGTTGTCGCAATTGTAAGCCTAAGGTGTTCCGCATCAAGTTCTTGTCAGAGTGGAGTGGGTGTGAGTCTGGGACAGAGTCTGGTGTACTTTGCTTCGAGATAGTGGATTGGTTTCTCTGGGGTTTCTGCCTCACCCTCGTGGTTTTTCCCATCTTGGGTTTCCATGTAAAATTCCTGGTGTCATCTCTAACTTTTCCTTACTTGCTTTATTTATTTTGTGATTAGTTTGGATGCTTAATTGATAATAATTGTGGGTAATTAATCAATCATAAAAATTGGGCAAGATGACCTATTCACCCCCCTCTAGGTCTAAGGATTAGCATCTCACTCTAAATTAACTAAACTGCTTCCGCACCGCGCAACTCACACACATGATATTCATATTGTTCATTTCTTGGCAAAAGTCAACTTTCAATTTTTTATCTTGACACTTTTTCACAAAATTCAAGCAAGTACCTGCATCACACAAGTCTCAATTTCAGTATTCTAATAATGCCATTTAAAAGGGTTCAAGTAGCCAACCATGAGATGCATGCACAAAAGATCCCTTCTGATAAGATTAATAATTTGGCAAGTTATATGAGTTCCTGACATATCTAACCACACAAATCCTTGGTTAAACCTACCACTAGCATAAGATACAACTTCCATGGTGGCAAAATTTTTTAAAATTGCCTTTGACACCTCCTAGAGTAAAATCTATGAGGGAAAAAAGAAATCCAATGTATCTTTCGTCTATGCAGACTGCTAGCCTTCGATGGTATTTTAGGATATACATATCACCATACAAGTGTATCACAAAACATAAATAATTAGAAGAAATCATTTGGCCTAATTGATTCTGTTAATGGTGTGGCCAACTTTTGTTGTCTAGGACAAAAGATAAAACTCAAAGTCTATATTAAAACTCAATTACATACCTAAACCTCATCTAAAATCATTTGTTTCAGTATGATTAAGTCATTAAGCTAATTCACATATTAAGTCATTACACTATCTGTCCTTATTATTTTGTTATATCACTCAAGCATTTGTAATTAGAATATAACTAGTGTAACTTGCTTTGCCATTTAATCAATATCAATGCCCTGTTATGATTCAGAGGAAAAATAAAGTAGTACATGATGAGAAATCAACAATTAAATAACTTAAGATATTATTAACAACCAATGTCCTTATCCTGTTTAAGAGATTATGCGTTTCACATATTGTGTTGATAATTAAAGTTCACTAGCTTGGATATTCCTATATGTATTATGTTGATTGGATTAATGGTGAAGAACATAGTATGCTGAGTTTGACATTCTGATCCAAGACTGCAAAAAGAAGCTAATTGATCTATTTGCAAGAAGGTTAGGAACGTGACCTACCAAAATTGAAGAATACCTACCAACTCTAGTAGATTCAAAATCAATGATATGTTGTTTGAAGGTTTGGAATGTGTTATTTCATTTTCACTCATTGGCTAGGCTAAAGAGTTGTTAGCGGCTTCTCATTCATAGATATGGATACAATGACTCAAGAGTTAGTTAGGACCACAATAATAGCGTTCTACATCACCAAAAGAAACTCAAACACATCACCGACAAATTCACATAGAAGCATCCAACTAGTACATCAATATCTATCATCTTTGAATAATAATTGAAACACATTAGAAGGACCATTTGAATCATTATAATGAGATGTTAATCAAATCTGTTACTAATTATCAATTTTGGGAGCTTGGTCCAAGCCCATTGATAAGAATAAGTAGTTGCCACATGATCAGATAACAACAAAATGGTGGTTCAGGGTTAAATATTGTACCTTAGCTCGAGAGTCAAGATGTCATTCTGCTTCTAACGATTTGGTGAATCCTGTCAGAAAAATATTTGTAATTGAAATCAATAGATTATGGTCAATATTCAATTGTCTTAGTATATTACCATACAAAAGTTACAATAAAAAATATAAAAATCATGATCAATTTTCTGATCAATTACCTCTAGAATTCTCACAAATTTGCTAGGCCATACAATAATGGTTATGTGAACATCACCAAGATAAAAATTTCCATCTAAGGTTGCTCGGTAACAAGGACAATCCCTCACAATGACATCATCGACCCAAACTTTTTAGCAATCTGGACCAACTTGACATCCATCCGATAATGTAGTGGGATCCGTTGATGCAATCTCACCCTTAGCAACAACTACACCTGACTCATTCCAGTATAACATCTCACATAGAAATCCATTTACATTATCTGGAATAGGACATGGCATAGCATTGGACTGGGAACCAACGCTAGTGTTTTGGGACTACAATTCAATCAAAAAATGGATTAAACATAATATAGTACTTTAAATTCAAATGACATATAGACAAAAAATAATGTGTATATAATTATGTTTAACTTCATTATAAATTGTTATGCTTCTTGTAACACTTACCAACAAGGCTTTTAATCGACTCACTTCATTGTCTATTTCAACTTTCATCTTATTCATTAGTTCAATTTGCTCAGATTTATAAGCTTCCACTCTTTCATTAACTATTTCTTCCACTCTTTTCTCTTGCTCCCTTTGATAACCATGTGCCTCAATTCTAGAAATTATTGCTCCAAAACTGAGATCCTGAAATTTTTTTTTAATTAAATGTTTTATTATTATTATTATTATTTTATTTTATTTTATTAAAATGTTTTTTTTTATTATTTCATTTCTAAACTTAGAACATGTTTGGATGTTCGGGTTTCCAATTTCAAGTATTGGTTTGATCCCGGGCATTTTCAAAGTTAAAGAATAGTTCTACGGAATGGTAGGACATGAGGATATGTTAGTCTTTTTCAAAAAGATTTGGGATGATTTTGGCATTTCTTTTAAAGTGAAGGGTATTTTAGTAATTTCGTATTATGGATGGCACCATCAAAAATTCTTTGAAAAGGAATGGCATTGTGGTAGTTTTAGAGTAAAATGGAGGGTAAAAGAGACTTTTCACTTGGGGGAGTCTAGAAGCTTCAAGAAGGGGTGGGAGATATAGATGTATATCTATAGGTTTTGAGCTATAAAAGTCAACATTGTCTTCCACTCTTCCCCATAAGTTCTGCCAGCCCTTTATTTTTCTTCTCCATCTCTCATTTTGCTCTTTTTCTTTGTTCATTGAAGGTGCTTGAAGGTTAGGCTTGGTCCAAGGTTATTAGTGGTGGTTAGTGTTGGTGCTAGTGGCATGTAAATGTTTCTTTCCACCACTTTTATCCGTCTTTTTCTTCTACTTCCTCTCTTCATCTTCTTTTTCAATTATTGAAGCTTGAAGAATGAGTGTGGTGTATGGTTTGTAGTATTGGAAGCTTTGGGACTTGAAGACTTCCATTCTTTTCCATTGATTTCTCCATTAAAGCTTTTGAAGAAAAGTTAGGTTTCAAATTGAATTTCAAAATTCAATTTGGAGGTTTCTTCAATCCTTCTTGGATTTAATGTAGGAATGAATTTAACTTCCTTTTCTAATGTTTTAAGACTTTAGGAAGTGTTAGGTTTGGATTTTAACATGAATTGCAAAATGTGTAAATTAAAGTTTACTTTATTTCATGAAAATTTGGGGCTTTTGTGTTTTGAGCATGTTAAATGTGTTTAGACCTTGGATTATGCCTACTAGCATTATTAGGGAGGTTTACCATTGATACATGTATACCATTGGATCACTTGTACTCTTAATTTGAAATTAAAGTACACTTTATTGCATGATAACTCTAGTGTTGTGTAAAAGCTAGGAGTTTTACATTACTTTTATAGTAATTATGTTAATCATTGTAAATTATGGAAGTCTTGCATCATCCATTAGTGTCTTGGAATAAAAAGCTTAACTTTTGTTCAAGAAGAGTATTTTGGGAAAAAGTGGTGACATGTATTCCTTGTTGCTAATGTGTGTTCAAGCATTCTACATTTTACTTAATTAATGTGTAGGAATGCTAATGAATGAATTAGGTTTCATTTGAATTCATTTGATAACTTATGGACCATTAGGGGTATTTTGGTCATTCACATTAGTTGAGAACGTATGCTAGGTGGTTATTTAAAGTGCCTAAGTGTTTGTCTATGCCTTTTGAACATGTTGAGCATGATAGGTAACACCTAGGAGAAATTATGAAATTTTGACCATACTTTAATGTTTGAAGCTAGGGCTCCACGGTGCAACATGGCTTTTGGCATGGAACTGGAATTATTTAAATGCTTTAAATTATGCTTAGAATATACTAGAGCGTGATTTGGTATTAATTTAATATATTTGATTTGAAAGTTCAAGTATGCTTGCTAGGTAGCATATAAATTGCCTAGATGTACTACTTTGGTTAAATTATGAATTTGGTTATGCTTTGATACTATATATATGCAAGCATTGAAATTAAAGGTTTAAAGCCCTATTGAAAAGGATTTGAAGGTTTAAAGCCCTATTGAAAAGAGACATTTACTCACGTGAAATTTTGCTTAAGGAATAACTCATTGAAAGCTTGGTGCACATAGATGTAGAACTAATGCTATGAGGATAATTATTATGGACATTGTTATTATAATGTTCATATTGATCATTTTTCTTCATACTATTCATATCATGTGTGAGTTATGATTTTTGAAAAGTTTTAAATAGTTGAAATTCAAAATAAAGGCACAAAGATGCCTAGTGGTTGATAAGTCTACCTGACTGGCCAGTGATTTCATGCCGACCTGTGGACTAGTAATCCGAAATGACGGAATGTACAGAAGGACTGTCTGAGGACTGCTCTGTTGATGCATGTGTCATGACTATTTGAGTTACATGTGGTGTGTGTGTGTGTCAAATGCACTGCATCGAAATAAGCAAACTGTTCATTTCAAGTTTTATACTTTTTAAATCATTATAAATAAGTTTATTATTCCGTTGTTATGGACGAGTTATGGCTTCATTGTTTATGAGCAGGTTATATTTCATGCTTATGTGTAAATGTATTTTAGTGAACACTTGTGAAGCATGTGGAAAGGGAAATAGGAACATGTTAGAAAGAACAACGTTGTGTGCATGTCCCCTTAGGAATTCTTACTTCAGTCTAAAATGTTTAGGGGGGGGGGATAGTTGAGTCATTTCTACTGAGCCGTCGTTGCTCACCCTACAGATGTACCACATTTTTCAGGAAATAGGGACGGAAAGGATGTTGCTTGAGCTCCAGAAAGCTTGACGTGGCATATTTCTTTTTTTGGTGTTTTGTAATAATACTTGCATGTAGTAGGTATAACTTGGATAACATGTATGTTACGTTATTCGGGGCCAGTCTGTTGACTTAGTACTTCTATACTTGTATGACATGTCAAAATCAAGAGTTTTGTGATTTATCTTCTCTATTGAGCATGTTTAGTGTATGCTAATTATAGTTAAGTTGTTTATCGCTTCTGTAGTGACGACTTTGATGTCGGCTCGGGGTCCGGGGTTCGGATCCTTTTCTATTTTTTTCTTATATTTTCTTTTAGTCTTAACTCGGGTCTTTGAGATTCGGGACGTGACAAAAACCAAGGCCTCTAACTCGCCCTCGACGTTCTGGACCAAGTATGCGAGTTACTGCATCATCTTGAAGAGAGCTTGTGCCCTCGGGTTGGATTTCAACATACTCTTTCATTTTTACCTAAAAATTTTATGATTAAAGCATGTTTATAAATAAGATACATAAAAATTATAAAATAGGTAGGAAAGATATGTTACCACTGCCGCCCCTATTTCATCATTCAAAGGATTCCCATCCTTCCTCAAATGACCTCTGATCCATATGTTGACTCTTGATATAGAGTTGGGTGTATCACTTTTTTTTCTCTACACAAGAACAATAGTTGTGTATAGATGATAAATAAAAAATTTATACACATGATAATGCAAAAGAGATAAGTTTACTACATCATCTTAATCCTATACTCTCACAAACTAATGAAACATAATCACTATGAAGGTTCCAAATTTCAGAAACTTTAGAAAGCATTTTTGGTTCAACTTTGAACCATTACTGAGTTCTTTTGAAGTAGAAATAGAAGGTGATCTATATATGGTTGAAAATCTCTAGAATTCTACTTTTCAATGCAATAAGCGGTGATGAGTTCGGACATTTCTAGAGTCAATTATGGCCACTTAAGTAAAAGACACTTGTGTTGACTGAAAATTCTGCTCACAAAATACACATGAGTAGAATAATGAGACAACAGAAATCAATCACAAACACCATTTTCATATTAGTACTATGATTCAATCACAATAAACAATGAGAGTAAGTATCACTTACCATTTCATCCTTTAGATGAGCATACCCTTGACGACTTGTTGTGTGTGGTAACTTTTGTAAGTATTGCAAGTCTTGATATTTTTGTCTCTTTGCCTATAAAAAAAATAATATTTTTACTATATCTAAAGGAAAGTTATCAGAGAAAATAATTTGATCAACGTTGTACTTACTTTGTGCTCATTATAGAGTGGATTTCTCACAAATCGTTGCCACTCTTCCATTGATTTTACACTATCTGGCTTCAAAGAGTTGGTGGGTTTTGTGTCACCTCCTGATTTAATTATGTTGGTTGTAAGCCTTGATTTGTAATCACTCCAAAGCTTTCCCATGCTTTTAAAAGTAAATTTTCTATAACAATCAGGTACTTCAAATCTTTTCTGCATTGAGTATAAGAAACAATGTGACATATAACAGTAACTATGTGAGAGGTAGCAGCAATATTGTGACAAGTAGCAACAATATGACTTCAACTTAGTTTTTGAAAAAAAATAACAAAAAAAAATAACATACCTTTGGAGATAGCCATAGGAGTTGTTTTGTCTCCTCTGGAACATCTTTCCACATTTTCAAGGTGATTGGTACGTTCTCTCTTGCTAATACTCCAAGGCAATTAGACAATTTTTTACTATTCTTACCAACTGCCTGCCTTCTTTCATTGAATTCGAGAGGAAGTGGTGACTCATTGTCTATTACTACACTTGCTAATTTGGACTTACCTCTACCCTTGCGAGTAGAGGTAGTTATTGTAGCCTCATTTTCTGAGGTACTTCCACTATCATAATCGGGTGGAAAACCACCCACTCCTCCATACTGTCTATCTAATTGTGTGTGAGGAGAGTTTGAATTTCATTCTGATATACTATTTCCAACTGTTTCCCCTCTTTCATTGATATCAAAAGGAATTGGTGACTGATTATCTTTTCTTGCACTTACTAATTTTGACTTACCTTTACCCTTGCTAGTAGAGGTAGCTATTGCAGCCTCATTTGCCGAGGTACTTCCATTATCATGATCGAGTGGAAGCCTAGCGACTCCTCTAGACTGTTCACTTAACTGTGTGTGAGGAGAGTTTGAATTTTATTCTGATATCCTAATTCCTATATTTCCTCGACTCCTTAATGCAGCCACAATGGCGTTTCTCTCCCCTTTTGCTCTTTTTGCACCCTTTCTAGAGGACTTTATATGGAGTACATATGCAAAATAAGGAAAGAAAAGAAACATTTAAAAGATAATATGAGGCAACAAAAATATAAGTGAAAATATGCAGATATTAACTACTTACTTCTACGGGACCACGCATGCTAAAATTTGGCTATCTTTTTCCTCTTCAATTCCTACTCCTTTGCTCTTAACTGATATAAACACAATCTTAATGATCAAAGAATTCAAAGTTTTACAAATATTTGCAAATTCCAACACTATCACAAAACTAATCTGCAGCAAAGATAACAATAATAGGCAAACAAAACATGACAAACTTTTTTTTTTCCATAAGCAGGCATTGCATTGAAAAATGAAGATATGAAATCAGTACAAGATGAATAGAACAGAGAGGGTGTCATTACTTAATGCTCAATGAAAAAAAGTAAATACAAAAGTACCAGTTCCAATACAAAATAAAATAAAAAATACATATAATGAAGTGGCAGAACTAGTTCAGCAACAAACATAAACACGAAACCAATAGAAATGAAAAAACTCCCATCAACCTCAACTGTAGATTTTATTCGATAGAAGCAATCAACCCAAACAAACCATCGAACATTGGAATAGAACCGAATTCAACACCCAAAATAGTCCCAAAAAATAATTTAAGAAACACCAATAAAACTCGGAGAATCCACATCTGCAGCATCCAACAGGACAGTAGAAATTACATTGAGCAAAATAAAATTACTTCAAGTCCAATCTTGATACATCTAAATGGTCATGCCCTCACAATCCAATCATACATAATGTTCATCCCCATCATCATC
Organism: Cornus controversa; assembly: GCA_026545225.1. Taxonomy (NCBI): domain Eukaryota; kingdom Viridiplantae; phylum Streptophyta; class Magnoliopsida; order Cornales; family Cornaceae; genus Cornus; species Cornus controversa. The sequence continues at coordinate 73,560,535 of CM048845.1, forward strand.
ATTATGTTCCAATCTTGATACATCTAATGGCATAGAAGACATGTAACTATTTTCATCAAAAGACTCCAACTCATTAAAACCTCTTGGTGGTGCTTTAAGTACAATATACCAATTAGATGTTTCATTGTCCCTTGAAGAAAAAACTTGCTTAGCCTATGATGCAAGAATAAAGAGATCTCTTTGAAACTGACTTTGACCTTCATAGAGGTTAACAGTACCTCCATCTTCAACTTTGATGCCATTTCTAATGTTTGTCCATTCACAATCAAAGATTGGCACTTTAAATGTGTAGTAATCGAACAAAAGTATATCTTTTATAACTCTGTAGTAAGATATTTTCCCAATAACTTGATTTGTGTCTCTTGCACTGGATTGTCATATCGTTTCTACATCAACAGAAACACCACTATCTTGTGTGTTTCTCACCATATACTTGGTGTGAAATCTCTGTCCATTTAATACATATCCCAGATGTGAAACAACTTCTCTTCTAGGCCCATTTGCAAGCAACTTAAGTGTATTAGACACATCACTGCCAGTTACACTAATTACATCTGCAAACCATGAACAAAAAGTCTCCATATGTCACTTTTGTAATGCATTTTCATTCCTTATAAGACACTTGTCAATATGCTTAAGCTCCTCCAAGTGCCTTCTGTGAGACAAATATTACAGGTAAGTTTTTTTTTTTTTTTTGTATTTCTAATAACAAATTAATAAGTCGTTATGTTATCATACTTACCCTATGTACAGTTCTACCTCTACATAATTGAACAACACATAATGGTGAGCAATCTCTAACATGTCATTTGACATTATTTTTGAGATTCCATTCAAAATTGGATGGTCATCTACTACTATTTCACCTTCAAAATTCGTGTTTCGAGAATGTCTAACACCTATTTCAGCAGCTTGTTTGATGTGGTCACTACAAAATTGCACACATTCCTCAGACATATAACGCTCAGCTATGCATCCTTCGGATTTTGCTCTATTTCTAACATATTCTTTATAAACCTTCATCATTCTAAATCAAGTAAAAACAAAAAATCTGTTATCAGATTACATATTTAAGTACATAAAAGAATGAAAAATTGATAGTAGTACCTCTCAAATGCGTACATCCAACGAAATTGTACAGGTCCACAAAGACGAGCTTCACGTGCAATATGAATAATTAAGTGAATCATAATATCAAAAAAGGATGGAGGAAAATATCTTTCAAGCATACACAAAGTCTCAGCAATTTCATTTTCATGTCTTTCCAATGAGTTCCTATCAATCACCCTTTGGCATACTTCGTTAAAATATGAACATAAGCGAAATATAGCATTCCTTGGACCCTTTGGTAGAATTTCCCACAATGCCACCGATAGTAATTGTTGCATTAGGACATGATAATCATGAGATTTCAACCCTGTAACCTTGCATTCATCTAATGATATATGTGTCCCGATGTTTGAACTGTAGTCATCCGGTAGTTTTAGTTGTTGTAATCGCTTACAAAAAAGCTGCTTTTCTTTTTTAGATAGTGTGTGAGGTGCTGGTGGCAAGTAATATTTCCCTCTTGACTTTTTTGGGTGCAACTCTCCCCTAATGCCCATTTCCTTCAAATCCATACGACAATTGAGTCCATCCTTTGATTTTTCCTTTATGTTAAATAAGGTGCCAATAATACTCTCACAAACATTTTTCCCAATATGCATCACATCTAAATTATGACGAATGAGTAGTGCCTAAAAAACAAATAATGAAATAATTATTTTATTAAGACATATTATGAATTTAAATAAATAAATAAAATTATGTTACAATAGTTACCTCCCAGTATGGTAACTCAAAAAATATTGATTTTTTCTTCCACAGACCAACTTTCTTCTTTCTTTTCTCTTTTTACTCTTGCCCTAGTCATTTTGAAAATCTTTTAGAGTATGAAAATTTTCAGTCCCAGACAATATTTTAGGCTTCCACCTGTGTTCTTCACTCCCATCAAACCAACTCTTTTTTTTCGATATGGGTGAGCTGGAGGTAGAAATCTGACGTTACCCAAGTAAACATGCTTAGTACTAGATTTCAACCTCCGTGAACATGTATCATCACTACAGGTTGGACAAGCTAATTTACCCTTTGTTACATGACCAGATAAGTTACTATAAGTTGGAAAGTCACTGATTGTCCACATCAAGATTGTCTTCAAATTAAATTTAGACTTTGCAAATGTATCATAAATTTCCACACCTTTATCCCATAGCTCTTTCAAATCATCTATAAGTGGCTCCAAATACACATCTATATCATTCCTCGGTTGCTTCGGCCCTGGAATTAGTAATGTCAACATCATATTTTCCTTAGACATGAGTACTAGTGGTGGAAGATTGTATACCACCAAGATCACTGGCCAACAACTATATGTTGTACTAAGGTCACCAAATGGATTAAACCCATCGGTTGCGACGCCAAGTCTCAAATTTCGTGAATCTAATGCAAAAGAAGGCCATTTTTTATTTATTATATCCCATGCAGGTGTGTCAACCGAATGTCGCATCTTTTTATCCTGACTTCTATGAATTGAATGCCACATTATTTGTTTTATTATTTCAGGGGACCGAAACATTCTTCTAAGCCTTGGTACTATTGGAAAGTACCGTAACACCTTAGCTAGGACATTATTTTGAACCTTCTTTGTACGTTCATTCTCTTTCCACTGTGAAGCACCACATTTTGGGCATGTATTCATGTGCTCCTTCTCTTTTCTAAAGAGACAACAATCATTCTTACAGGCATGTATTTTCTCATATCCTAAATCAAATTTCTTCAAGAATTTTTTCGTTGCATAACAGCTCTTGGGAAGTTTGTTATTTGTTGGAAGCATATCTCCAATAAGTTTTAGAAGTTCCTCAAAACCAGTGTCAGATAAATTATGTGCTACTTTGTGCTTGTATAATGCAACAATTGAAGATATAATTGTGTACTTTGTGCATTCAAGATATAAAGGGGTCTCAGCATATTTCAAAGAATTTTGAAACTTAGCCTCTCTTTTTTTATAGTTAGGTTTCGAAACATTATCATTGTCACCATCAAAGAAAACATCTCATATGTCTCTAGCATTTCAAACTCTTTTTATCACTTTCATGTTAGGGAGTATCATTCAGATTTTCCTCGTGAAAGTACCACATAGTGTACATGGGATCCATTCCATTTATTACTAAATGCTCGTACACTATATCAAAGTGTTGGTGTTGTGCATTTAGACAATGTATGCAAGGGCATAAAATCTTATCCGGATGCCCCGCATTCACTTGAGCCATATTGGCAAACCTCCGTGCTCCTTCTAGATACTTTGCATCAACTCTACAATTAGAACTTTAACTTTTAATTAAACCTAAAGGTTAGTGTAAAATATATTAACTTCTATAAACACAATATAGTACATATAACAACCTGTAAGAAATGTGCATCCATTCTTTATCCATCAATGCTCTCCTAATTATTCAATAGGAACCTGTTGCAAAATAGTAAAATTATAGAATATTTGATTATTCCATAGAACAACTTTCAAAAGACTATTATTTAACAGTCTACTAGGTCAAGTGGTAATTGAGTGGATTGTCAAAATAGAAAAAATAAATAGGAAAAAGCTTTGTAGAAAACAATGTTTTTCTTTATAAGTCAAGAAACTAATCTTTGAAATATTATTAATTAAGGTACGAAAAAGTGCCCACAACTGCGTGCCCCAAGTATTTGCACTTGATACTTACAACGTATAACACGTTGATTAATTAAGGTTGGGCATAATTGATAAGTATATTATTAATTAGTTGTCAAATTCTAATAGAAATCCTATTTTTATCTCACTAAATGAACAAAAAAGCATAAATGAAACTAAGAGAAAATAATTCTAGCAAATTTCATTTCTATCTCAACTTTAAGGCAAAACTTAACTTTATTGAGATGGTTTTAATTTTTGATTCATATATGGTTCAATAGATCAATGAGTCAGCTCTTTAACAAAACAAACAGTGCACAAATTCGAGCTTCCTAAAGTGAGTTATGACTAATCTTCTAAAGTGGGATTGAACTGCATATATAATAACTTTAAAACCTGTTTAAAACACCAAAAAAGATTAGGACAACACAAGCATGAGCATTCCAAATAAAGAATGATTACCTAATTAACTCAACACAAGCGAGATCCAAAGCTAAACAACCAATTGATAATAAAAAAAACAACTGATTCAAACAAAGAGAGTGCAGAATGCATTTCAAATGCATTCTACACTATATCATTGATGACAAAATTAAAGTTTGATTTGTATAACATTAATATGTTAACTTTTACATTTAACAAACACTTTTAATGAATTCAACACAAAATAGAATCAAATATATTTTGAAATTAATACATCCCGTACTTAAAAATTCATTGATTAACTTGAAATTTTTAGTTTTATCAAACACCACCGAGAAAATAAGAAAAAGAAAAAAAAATATTCCCTTTCCATATAAGTAAATGAGAATCAAGTACATATAAGTACTAACATAACTAATAAGCACATTCTCAGTATATAGTATGCTACCAACAGTAGTTAAAGTATTTCCATTAGTTCAATCTTAGTATAATACCCTCTAAAAAGATATTACTAAAATCAAATGATAAATTACTTGATCACACCCAATAACTACAAACTAAATTTGCTATATATACTACCAGACGATGTTCAAGTGATCTTCTATTTAACAAACAAGAAAAAAAGCATACGAAAGTGAGAGGTTTACTTGAACCAGCTTAAGAGCTGTAAAAAAATAAAAACTTTAGTTTTGAGTATAGATAGAAAATTGGCCTCTGGCTACTAAAGCCTGCAGGTTAATGTCCATGCTACACAAACTTTTCAATAAAAATAACCTTTTTTATTGAATATAGCACATGGCATAATCCTTCAGTGGTTGATCAGTGTGCAGTCATCACCAGCATGAGACAATGCCAACAACATGCATATATGAAAAGGATGACAACAACCACCATGAAATGAAGGGTTCCAAAATTTTGGTTTGGTTATCTAAAGACAAATTGGAATTCAATGTCACACAATCCTTGAGATACCCGCATATTTGTCACAATTTTGACTCATGGCACCATCATTCCCTATGTCAGACATTTAATTAAGGAGCTTACAAATAAGTGATGCTACCTATCCTCAGGATTCTTTAAGATGTTACAAAATTTTGAGATAGTACAATAAAAGATCATGATGTCAATAGTTTGATAGTTATAATGAACAATCATGATGCCAGCATAATTATTACCATGAGGATTGAACTGCCAAAAGAGATTACCTTTAATTTGGTGGTACAATAACATCAATCATGACATCAATTATCCCTGATTGTTGTTTTATGCAAGAATAAGAAAGCAAACCATGCTGAGTTCATTGCCTCACTTCTATACTTAGTGAAAAAAAGGCATCTTGTGGTTTTTGCAAGGGGCAAAGAGCTAATATTTTATGGGGGGGAAGATGTTTCAGAAAGTTGGGATCCTTCCAAGAGGAGAAACAAGTTTAATTTCAATGAACATGCCTTTAATAGTCTATATCAACTTGAAAATAAAGACATTTTTAGATATAATTTTGGTAATATTATTAATTTCTCTAAGCCAAAAAAATAAAATTTTAAACAAAAGCAAAAACTGTAGCTGTACTTGATAGTCTTCAGGGAACCTCTTCCATGAAAATTTATTATTGTGCGTCTGCATGACCAAGGGTAATTCCAAGGTGGTGACTGATGGGGTTTGAGTGAAATCCTAACTTTTTGAATTTATACGTCCCCACCACCCCTTTTATATTAATAAATTTGGTCAAGTCATATAAAAAATATAAGGTGTGCGCTCACCCTTCTATCAAATCCCTAAGTGACAATAAAGAGCTTAGATTGAATCCCGGTTTCATTATGACCAGAGCCTTTATGGGTATATGTGAGGGGCACCTCTGCTATGTAGTAAACTAATTGAGAAATTTTTAGTATATTAAAAATTCTTATAAATATCCTTCAAGATTAAGCAAGGGATAATAGATCAGAAAAGTAGCACTTTCATTGAAACAATAGATTGAGTACTACCATCCTTTGAATTAGACTCAGTTACTTGGTTTTTCTATTCAATTAATAGCTAACAGCATTTGTAAGAGATGAGACAACACGATTTAATAAAGCCACAAACCTGGTATGCTTTGTAACTTTTGAAACCTCAGAGAAACCCAAATCAGCAGCAACAGTACCAACTCTAAAACCCAAAAGAATAATAATAACAATGAGTTAAATACAAATCACCCGTTCATACTACTTTATGCAGATAAAAAAGTAGTACAATAATACGTGTGTGTGTATTTATAAGCCACCATGAAATAGACTTGAGACAAGTAGGTTAGCTTTAAATCCAGCTAAACCAGCCTTTAAAAGGCAATAGAAGATACAAAGCCTGCCAGCCCACAAATAGAAAAGGCAATAAGACCAGTGGTTCTTCAAAATCGTTTAAACAAAATTCACAAGTAGTTTATCACCATAAAATGATGCTAAAATAAACCATATTCAAATTATTCTACGTTAACCTCAAAATAAAGGGTTCTATGATATCACTACTATCGATAGTTAATTTTATATTACAAATCCTAATCACTAAGGATGTAAAATTTACAACACTTAGAGATATCATAAGTATGTAAAATTTACAAGACTTAGAGAAATCTATCCAAAATCGTGAACCACTCAAATCCCATCCTCTCCTCCATCACATATACAAATAGTAACCATACGTCATGTGCATATTGTTTAACACTTTCCATATTAAATCATAATAAAGTATTAAAAAAATTTACTAAAAATTTAAAATATACTAAAAAAAGGTAAAAATAATAAAACACAAACAGGTTACACGCTAGAGTAAGAGCGAAACCATAGAATTAACTAATTGAAGAATTGAAGTTATCCAATTTCATGGGCACTAATCTAAAAGTGATCACATAATTTATATGCAATACAAAGTATCAAATAGACTGAACCTACACAACCAAATATAAAAAGCAAAGAATTAAATTATGTAATGCCCTGAATTTATATGCAGCTATAGTTTGGAGAGATCAATTTGTTAGCTCTGTTACATTTGTGCCCATGCCACAAACCATGTAGCAAAAAGGGTTATCTATTCAGATTAGAGCAAAGAAATTTAGTGACCCTCTCAATCACACTTTTTTTTATAGCTCACTAGTAAACCACATCACATCCTTAACTTCAAATAATGTCATATGTGCCAAATAATCATTTTTCACTTTTATCTGAGATTTTTGTAGCCAAAGCAAAATACCAGAGGAATATGGTAAATCATTAATAGGAGGTGGACTAGTAGTACATGCTACAGATTTAAGCATGAAGGACAACTTTGTTAGGCCTTATGTTTGTATTTCCTGTACTTTCTCTCTATTTCTTCTCAATAACAAAACTGATAAAAATTATTCTTAATCTATTATTATATCTTCTCTTCCCCATTTCATTTTTCCTTCTCTTCCTTTTCTATTCCCACAAAAGAACCAAAGAGTGTGCAGGCAACATGTTTTACACAGACAATCATAACTTAAAATAAAAAATATATTGTATAAATGATTATGTCAAGAACTTTAGCAAGCAGACATTGTAGGAGCAAACCTCTTATGTCACAATCATGAAGTATTAGAAATGCTAAACATAAAACTCATCCTTTAATTTCTTTATTTCTGTTTTTGTTTTTTCCCCAACCACCCCAACACCCCCACACCACCAAAAAATCTCTTTTCGTTTTAACCATTGTCATTCTTTGTAACCATTGTAATATCTTTCCCATCTAAAAATTTTACCATCATCACCATGATATTTACTTTATCATGTACATTTCACATAAATAACATATAAATAAATAACATTCAACCAAATGGTACCACTACCATAAGATATCCCAACATCAGCAAGAAACAGAGACAATTAGTTCCATACAAGATACAGAATAAGCAAATCCATTGGACCCAGATTTTTTCATATGCCCATCCACTTTGCCCAGATTTTTTCATATGCCCATCCACTTTGCCCAAGTTTCAACCTTTTGAGGCCAGAGAAGAAGTACTTGTCAATAGGTGTACATATAGTGCAATTAAAGATGTGTATATGTTCCTGGTACATTGTGACTAAGTTACAAGTTACACTATGCTATGTAAAGGATATACTAGCTAAGCTATACCAAGAAATTAAGAAATCTAGTTAAGCTATGATGTATACAAACTAGTCTTCCCATCAGTCTAACTAGTCTTCACTTTGGTCTAATCCTACTTTTTCACTGCTAAAGAGTTCTCAAGTGTGGGATTTATTGCAATTCACAACAGAGTATCCAAAAACTACCACCACCACTACCAATTTCTTTGTCAAATTTTAATAGAATTGAAGGAGACCCAAATTTCAATAGATCAATTAAAGCTTTAAACATAGCATAGCACAAAAAAGATTCCAACTCTATGCTTAGTCAATATGCCAAAAACCAATATGTGGATGTCTCAAAAGCAATGAGATCCATAGAACTTGTCCAATTCTTCAATATTTTCTCAAATAATATATGGGTACATTCTTAAATTGTGACGAATTATGATGAATATATGGATACATTCTCAAATCACTGTAATTCTTCACTCTCTCTAATAAAATATTTTATTGCCACAAATCCATAACAATGAAAGAGAAAAATCAGTACATGGAAAACAAACACATACCTATAGATAAACACACATATGCATGTGAGAGTGGGTGAATGGAAGAGAAATATCACCTGGGATGAATCACACGAGCAAGGTGAGAAAGGTAACCCAATAGTAGTGGATACAGAGATAGTGATGCAGGAGCATCCGAGTCAGATGATGCTGAGCTGTCAGACGACACGTTGATGGCACTGAAATATCTTGAGTTGGCAGATCAACGTAAAGATGGCAGGAAATCATGACCTTGTCACTAATTAGGGTGTTTTTGGATGCGCTTCAGTATTTTGGCCATAACTTTGGCTACAGGTGTCAGAATCGCCTTTATGACCACAATTCAGAAAGCTTGGTTCGGCGCGCACGTCGTGGGCACCAAGCTAAAGCTGGGTGAGTATTTTTTCGAGGCCAAAAGCCACTGTTTTCCCCTCCAAATCCCTAATTTTAGTTATTTTTTTCCTTTTTTGGTAATATTTATTTTGTTGATTAGGAAGAGATTCTGGGCTTGATTTGGGCCAGAATTCTGGCAACTTTCTTCTTTTATTTCGTATTTTATTTTGGCAAGAATATTAGGTTTTTGCTATTTTTGGTAATGTTGACGAAGTTCAGCTATATAACCCGGCTTGTGGGTTGATTCGAAGGTACTCTTGATTTTGAATAATAATATTGAATACCAGAGACTTTTCTCTAAGTTTTTGGGCAATTCTCGTGCTTTCTTTCTGTTTATTTTCTGTTGCCCTTAGCCTACAGAATAATCACTATTCTGTCCGGTGTCAGATAGTCACGGTGGAGACAAAAGCATTGCTCTGGGACACTAAAACTGAAAACAAAATTTTGAGATAAGAAAAATAATTAGTTGTCAAAGTAATTGAAGTGATCTAGATGAAAAAACCCTAAAATGGGAAAAAAATTGAGAGAATAGTGAATTTACGAACACCTTAAAGGGAAACAGCTTGGGATCAGAGGTTAGAGTAACGACCTTGAACGACACCTTTCAACTGTCAACACCAATAGCGCACAATTGTTAAAATTACAAGTACCAATTGTTAAAACTCCCACTTAGAACAAAGGCCAAAGGTCTTCAGTGAGAAATCGATCGCTAAATGGGCCTGAGAGAGAGTGAGGGTTTCATGAGGGCTTTGGGTTTCATGAGTGCTTCGGTACGAAATCACTAAATGGGCATAAGAAAGAGTGGGGTTTCATGAGGGCTTTGGATTTCAGGGCTTCGATGAGAAATTGATTGCTAATTGGGTATGAGAGAAGGGTTTTATGAGGGCTTTGGATTTCATCAGAGCTTTGGTGAGAGATCAATTGCTAATTGGGTATGAGAGAGACTGAGGGTTTCATGAGGGCTTTGGGTTCATGGGTTTCATGTGGGCTGAGAAAGTGGCTGGTTTAGTGGGTTTTGTGGGAGTGGGTAAAGAGAAAATAGTAAAAGGGTTTGGCGGGAATGCGAATTATAGGAAGCGCGATTTTTTTTTTGGTTATTGACGTTAAGTTAGAAACGTCGTATAAGTTAATTTTTTACTACTTATCAATGGGAGTCTTGTTACCCTGTTGAAGTTTGACAAATATCTTGTTAATATATGCGAACATTAACGGGGGCATTTAGGTGGCCATGAAAACCTTGATTTTACTAGGATTAAGATAAAACGCCGTGAAAGTTTAACAATTTATGAAAAATAACGATAGGCCTCTTGTAAATCCCATGAAAAGTAATTCTATGACCCTAAACATAGAAACGTCGTGAATACTTCGTCGTGGAAGCCTACTTTTCTTGTAGCATGTTGTCTGATTTGTTTTGAACTATACCAAAGCAATCATTTTGACCTTGTATAGTACTTTTGTGAAAGTTGTAATTTTTTACTAATTTCCATGACTTTCGATTATGACTGTTTTAATTTGGAGCAGTGAATTGAGTTTAAATATTAAGTATGATGAAGTGTAGGATTTTCATCAAATAAAAGTTTATTTCATCATGGTAAGAAAGTGTAGGTTATGAGCCATTATATTATACAACCTTACAAAAAATAAGCAAACTCACCGAAGCAAAGTTTTAATGCAAAACAATCATTAATACTCTGCTTCACTTTGAATAAAACCTTACACGATCATACGATTTGCTATATGAACCATAGTTCTAATAATTTACTAGTCACCACCCGTAGATGGATATCACATTGGCATAACTTGCACTCAATAGTGTCCTCATCAACAGGAATACTATATAACTCCTCAATGTGGCCTCCAATAGGGCAGCATTCAGGAATTTCTGCATAAAGTTGCTAGTGATAGCCCTCCCACCCAGCATTTATGATTTGGATCATTTTCTTCTGAATATTTTTTTATAAACTGATTTTTTGAATGATTGTTCTAATTAATGTTGATAAGATCTCGAATTCCATTTTCCCTGGAAGTATCATCCCTACATAGCTTACCAAGTGAGATCGCGAATTTACGACTAACATCATTCACCTCATATCTTCGTTGGAGGACTCCCAGACCATAGGTGTAGTTACAAGCAGCAAAAATAAGCTCCTACAATTGAGCATTAAACATTTAATAAAATTTGAGAGAAAGTTATCTAAATACATACTCGAATTTAGCTCAGCGTACCACCCCATAAATAAACATTGCCTTGACATTTTGACAGTCAATACATCTATTGAAGAAGTATAATCAGTTGTCGCTTGTTTCGCAAGTTCCACCATAGCGTAAATCATATAAGTCCCGGTAATTTATTTCCTTCATTTTCTCATTTTTTGAAGCTATTAAATACAATGACCTACAACTGTTGTGAAATATCATTTGATATTAGACTGGTATTTTATTATCATAAAAAAAAATAAAGAAACTCATACAGTAGAACATACACTATTAATAGCCAAATTCATGTTAAGAAAGTAACAAAATTGAGCATGAATATACAACCCATTATTTCATTCTCATTATATCTTCCAACCTATTTGTTGCTACTCAACGGACAATTTTAGTAAGCAGATCGTGGGGGAGATGGTCCATGTTGAAGTAAAATGATGTATTAATCGCAGGATAATATGAAATCTTTTTGTGATGTAACTCTTATATATTTAGTTGGTTAAAAACAAACCTATTTTAAGCATTAAATTGTTTCAACAACTGCCATTCCATCTTTTAATAGTAAACATCCCAATTTTTATGAACACGTGTCAAACTATATTAAAGATAACATCCCATTTCCATATTTTGATAGATTTTTTTCTCATTACATCATAAGTGATTTGGCTATTACTTGCTTTAATATCACTGAGATTCAATTACTAACTCTTATATCTTTCATTGGTTTAGGGTTTAAACCTATATTGAGCATTAAATTGAGCATTGACAATTGCCATCCCATCTTCGAATTGTAAACATCCCAATTTTTATCACCACGTGTCAAACTGTGTTAAAGAGAACATCTCATTTGCATATTCTGAGAGATTTTTTTTTCATTACATCATAAAGTGATTTGACCATTATTTACTTTAATATCACTAATATTCAACTACTAACTCTTATACCTTTCATAGGCTTAGGATTTAAACCTATATTGAGTATTAAATTGAGCATTGACAACTACCATCCCATCTTTGACTTGTAAACATCCCAATTTTTATCACCACGTGTCAAACTGTATTAAAGAGAACATCACATTTGCATATTCTGAGAGATTTTTTGTTCATTAAATCTTAAAGTGATTTGATCATTACTTACTTTAATATCACTGAGACTCAACTACTTACTCATATATATTTCATTGGTTTAGGGTTTAAACCTATATTGAGCATTAACAACTTGCATCCCATCTTCTAACAGTAAACATCCCAATTATTTTTTACCATGTAACAAACTATATTATAGACAACATCCCATTTACATCGTAATGAATATATGATGATAAATTAAGTTATAAATTATGTAAATCAAACTTGGGCGTTCAAGTGTTATATATATAAACTTTGGCAAAAATAATTATAAATAACACACAAATTAAGTCGAATGTACCATGAACTTAAGTTTTTTCCTTGTATGAGAGCTGTGAGGTGGGATTACGAAGTCATCATCTCCCGAGTCTGTAAAATTAGACAAGTCAGAATTTGATTTTAGAATCGGATCACTCAATATTAATGCAATATGTTCATTAGGATCTTTGTATATTTGAGTTGTCATTGCAATTTGATCAGTCTTCCTCCATCTCACATGTAATTGATGAATCTTGCATTACAATTGAAGAATATTCGAATCCATTTTAGCAGATTTTGAATTGAGCATTAGAAGATGACGTGCTCTGAGAATTGCTATACCAAGTCTTCTACACTCCGCAACTATAATACTCCTCGCTTGTGTTAACTCCTTATACCTTGTACAAAGTTGAGATTAAGTATGCGACATTATTGTAGGTTGAGAAGTGGTGGTTATGGTTTAATTTCATCTTTTGTCACACTCCCTATGTGTGACCCTTCAAACAGTGTAATTTGAAAAAATGGGATTATATATATGACTAAGTTTGATATATTGTTTAGAAAATGAGATTATATGTATGACTAAGTTTGATATATTGTTTACAAAATGAGATTATATATATGACTAAGTTTGATATATTGTTTACAAAATAGGATTATATAATATCGTTGTCATGTGTAACTAGAGCAAAAAATATTGTCCTTCATAAAGTTTGTCAATACGATGAATGCAAAATGAAGGAAAAAAGGTCAACTAACAGGCATGAAATCAATTATAGTACTAGTTTAATCCCTCATGCTAAAAATATTTCCATAATATTTTCAGTAATCCATGATAATCCCAACTAACAAAGAAGAAGGAATTGCCAGGTCCATTTTAATGCACAACTGAGAATAATATTCAGTTTACCATAATAGAAATAACAAAATGAAAGAGTTCAATTGGCCATATAAAGAGAGGCAATCAACTGGTCATTACTACCTCGTTTGAGATATTGTTCAAAAAGAGGGACAGATTGAATACAAAAATGGGATTGTAATTTTGATGATAAAAATGAGGGCATAACTAACAACATGTTACATAAATATCCCTCTGATATTGTACTAATTAAAAATATATTTTATGACAACACAACTCAGGAAGCCCATGATAAAAATCCCAACACCGCCATTATACATATTGCGTTTCTTCTCCAACGCAAGTTCCCTTAATATGTTCAGTTCCACATTTTTTTCTTCCACTTGCCTTTGTAGTTCTGCAACTACGGTTTTCATTTCTTCTAACATAAGCTCTTCACCTTCAATTGAACTGTAGGAAGATATGGCCCTCCTTAGTTGTTTCACCTCTTTCATAGCATCACAAATAAAACTTCTATAATATGAACTAAGTGCCTCGTCATCCCACTTATGAAATCAACAATTTGTTGATAAATAGTTTGCATATCCATAAAACCTTCTCCCAGAATTTTTTCTGTCTAGGAGGTATTCACAGGGGTCAGCATTCCACAATAGCAGTAAACTATTTTTGGGGTAAATACATAACTGGCATTTCCCGAGCTTGAAGATGACTCCACTAAATGAGAGAATAATGGAAGAAACATGGGAAAAAGGATTTAGAGAGAGGGAGATATTTTAGAAGATAAATTATAGATAAAGGAAATAAAATTATATCTGTAGAGACTAAGAAACAAGAACAATATATATAGATATGTTAGAGAGAGTTCTGAATTAAGGTTGTTTGGGATGTCATAAATGCACATTTAATTATTAGAGTGGTGAATTGATAAGCGCTAAATGTTGCACATTTAAACCTCTTTAATTGCATATGTTAATTTCTTAATTGTATTTATATTGGTATTTTTATGTTATTTTCTTGTTTTTGTTGATTTCAGGACTTTTTCCCAAAATTCAATCAAATCTAGTAATTTCGGGACTTCAATGATGTTTCCATATGCGATCCAAGCTTTATACATAATTCCATTAGATAAATATTTTTATTATTTATTTTTATTTTTATTATTATTATTTATTTTTATTATTTATTTTTATTATTGTTTATTTTTATTTTTATTATTATTATTATTTATTTTTATTATTTATTTTATTAATAATAATAATTATTATTATTATTTCTCTTATATTATTATTATTATTATTTATCTTATAGAATATACTAAGGAATATGCTTTGGAGGAATATACTTTGGAATATGCTTTGGAGGAATATACTTTGGAATATGCAGTGGAATATGCTGTGGATATGCTTTTTATTTTGCTTATAAAAGGAGGTTATAGCTCATTTGTAAGAACATATATAGTGAGACAGATTTGTGATACAATGATACACATTTGTAATAGATATAGATATATGTAGATATCTAGTATTATTATTTTGTTGAGAGAGAAAGAGAAGTCTAGAGGGGGAAAGCTTCAAGGAAGGTGTGATGAAGCCTTGAAGATCAGATGGAGCTGGGATTGCCTCTGTCTATGGAGTTCTTCCACCTCACCACGATCAATCAACGCCTTCTCTAGGGCTTGAACAAAGCCCTAACCATGTAAATATGTTCTAATTGTAGTAAATTGGGATTTTTGCGTATTGTTGTGTATATGTCTCTTGCCTTGAGTCTTATTTGAATATAAGTTTACAAATTCTTCATGCTCATGTGTTGTGATTTATCTTCTTGTCTTAGAATGCTTAAATTCCTCACATGATCTTCAAACACTTGTAAGTTTCACAAGGACTACAAGTGATGGCTTGAGACTAGTTTTCACTATAACATGCATAGCTAGATTTGCATAGTCCATGCTTAGAGACGGTGATTTTGCTACACTTAGGTAAGTAGGTAGGTAGGGAAATCAAGAGACGGTGATTTCGCTACACTTAGGTAATTAGGTAGGTAGGGATATCACACTTTTCGCAGATGGATTATAGTATATTAAGGTGTATGTATTCTCTTGGCGACGTCGTTGTAGGTGGTACTTGCCAAACGCGTCATTTAGTACACATTTACATAAATTCCCCTGTTTATTATAAGTCTTACATGTTTATGAGGCTAGTGGTGAAGTTTGAACCACTCCTTATCTCTCTAACTTCTATCTTTAATTTATGTTTTATTTTATGTCATTTAATTTTCAGCGCTTTATAATCAAAAACACAAAAAAAATTCTTTTAAATTGAACTAGATGAAGTCTTGACAGCTTAACAAAACAACCAAACGCAGTTTATGTGGGTTTGACCCCTACTCATCACTTTACTAATTTTAGTAGAGTATTTGTAGGCATTTATAAATTCTCTTTTGTCGAGGTGTAAAACAAGAACGACAATATTACATATTATTTTAATCGTGTTTTTATGCCCGAACATGAATGACTAAAGACCACCTTCATATTACTGTTTCAACTATTAGCAACATTAATACATTGACCAATCTCTGTATAACACAAAAAAATCATAATATCACTTCACTTAAATCCAGACACCAGTGTCTAGCATTTTAGTAACCATAACTGTTCAAATATTTGTTCATTCAACATTTCATTAAATGTTTTCATTTGCTAGCTTTGCCCGAACATACAATTCTTTTTTTCATTCGTTTAGTGGATGGTTCAGGAGTTGGAGCAGGAGCTGAGTACGCATTACACTTGGATCATCCTACACCATTAACAACATGGATAACTTATATTGTCAGTAATAATTCCATCTTGTCAACCATTAGTAGTTTGAAATAGGTTCCGCACCAATCTTACGATGTGTCATTACTTACATTGAATGTGGTAGTAAGTTCCTCGCCATTCCAACGTTCCATGTACCTCATTAGAAAGAGTCAACAAGAGCTCCTGAGATGAGGTAAAAATTAGATATGAAAGATTATATCCACTAATATGGTCGCTATTATGGTGAAATGTGTATGTATAGTCTTCATACCCGTCACTTTGCGTTGGTATATTATTGACTTATTCGTCTGATAAAGTGGGAGATTAGCATCAGTGGCAATCTCAACGAACTCTTTCTGTTGTATAAATGACATTATAGTATCAAATTTTGTAATTTAATTACCAATATAACAATGCAACAAACTTAAACGGTTTTTTTGGGCATATACCACATATTTAGCATAAGTAGAATGTGTAGAAGAACCCTGTGAACAAAGATAGTCAACCCTTTTATTGAGACGGTTAACGACTAACAAGAACCAATAATTCCTAACATTTACCAAAAAAAATAACTGTTTCACAAGAAATAAAGCAATAAGTGTAGGTTAAACAGGGGAGTTATTATCTTATTGTTTACTAAAACCACTAAGACAATCATAAAGTAACACTAACCAGATCAACTTTTATTATCATTCACATCGATTTTTTTGTATTTAATGTAATTACTCTAGACCTCTTCCATTTTGGGGCGGCGTTCACTGATCCTTATACAATTCTCCAAACCCATGTCAACCATCAACTGCACGGTATAGGTGTCAAAATAGTATCTCATTTTATCACCACTCTACTCCTCATTCAGAAGATGTCCCATCATATTATAGAGATATACATATAAATGGAAGGAATGTGATATAGTTACATCACTCACAGGGCTATTTAACTAATTATTATCAAACATGCACTAGAGGTGAAATCGAAGACAAACACTGGAGTTGTAGCTGTGAATTTTAGCTACATCATTCATAGCACTCAACAAGCTTTGACAGCACATATAACTGTCATTTGGAGCAATTCCAATAGTACAGGCAAAGAGGACAAACACTATCTTCTATTCATCACCGACATGCAACTATTTGACTTTGACAGACAAATTGTCAACATCTATTGCGTTTGGCCAGAGATATCCACCTTTGCATAATCACTCATCCTCCAAGTGTCGTGTTTTCGGATGAGGTGTTGGGTTAATTTTTGAACAATAAATGAATGATAAGTGTTAAATTCTATGCATATGTTAGTTCTGTTTCTACGTTTATCGAGATATGTTTACGGTATTTTTATGTTTTTTATGTATTGCAGGTCTTGTAGTGAAAGGAGCAAAGTTTGAGGCTTGTTGCAACTGAAGAGAAAAGTTAGAAATTGCAGCTAAGGCATCTCGATCAATCGAGATGTTGATCTCGATCAATCGAGATCTCGATTGATCGAGATTCTGCAGAAGCCACTTGCCCACTTGCTCACCTGCTCTCCCACTTGCAACAAAATCCCCTTTTTGCACGACTTAGGAGGATTGTCTAACTTGAACAAGACCCTTGGGGACCTTCTTCATATAAAGGATGTATATATTGATATATATATATATATATATGGTGGGTCCCAAGGTTAAAAAAGGAGCCATAAAGCACAAAGAAGCCACATATCTCTCATATCTCTCATACACATCAGAAGAGACCAAGAGAGACTTTCGGGAGAGGAGAAGAAGGAGCTGAACCAGACCTTGAAGCTCCAATTTCTCCATTAATGGAAGAGTGCAAGGCATCCATGAGCAACTAACTTCTCTACTAGGGTGTTGGTTTCAACCCCTAGCCATATATAAACTTGTTTATCTTTGTAGCACTTGGGATTTGTAATTAAATGTTGATTATTTAGCCTAGTGACCATGTACACTAATACATTTCTCTTATATATTCATTTGATGTTGAGTTTATTCTTGTCTTAGAGTAGATTCTTTCATGTGAATGCACAACATTTGCATATTCCACAAGAAGTGCAAATGATGGCTAGATAATGGTGTTTAAATGAATGTGTGGTGTTTGCTTGTATAAACCATGCCAAGATAAGGTAGTTTGGATGCATGCAGGTTCACTTAGAAAGTAGGGTAATTAGGTAGTTAGTTGGGTTGAAGAGTTATGCTTGTTGAAGATGGATTATGATAGGTTAGCACACACATTAATCTTTTGATATGTTATTGAGGTCACAAGCCTAATGACATTGTTAGGCATTTAATTTATGAATCCCATGCTTGCTACACTTATGAACATGTGAATGGCTAGTGGTGGAAACCAACCCTAGTTCTCTCTCCCATCCTTTACTCTTTAATTTTATTGTTATTACATTCATGCAATAGTTTTATAAACAAAATCTCAAAACTCTGTTTTTAGGATTAAAGTGGAATTAATCTTTCTTTAAGACAATTGCGACTAGTGCTCGTGGGATCGATACCCTCTATATAGAACCGTATCTACAAAGATTCGTGCTCTTGCGAGTGGTTAAATTATATTTTGATAAAAAGGGCAAAATTAAGCTTACAATATAATTCGAGTTTAGCCACATCAATGAACATAACTAAAATATGAAGATGGACATGGTCAGTAGGAAAACATATTAATTTTAAGTCATTACGACAAGTATATGTAATCAAATTAACAAATTACATTACCTTCTTTTTTGAAACTCTCTTTCATTTTGGTTGTGTCTTCTTGAACTCCTTCATATCTCTGTGATATGCAGCCTCATATTGAGCCTTCTCGTCAGCACCAATGGACCTCCACGGGGCAGCAGCTTGACTATAGATTGAACTAAGTTCTTTATGGGTCATTTTTTTCACCCTGTTATGCTCTGCTCAGTATTTTTTCAGAAATTCAGATCTGATATCATGTTTCTCATTAACAATATGATGTTGATAAAAAAAAATTAAACGAACATAACAAAAAAAATTCTTGGATTTAACATACTAATTTTTCAAAAACTTGGTACAAAATAGAAGTATACAATGCAACAGGAATAAGAAAAAATCATAGTATACCTGGATCTTATGTATGGATTTGCAGCCCTTTGGCCTCTTTCTAAAACACATAATGTACATTAGCCACAGAACTGTCTCCATCGTCCTCCTTAAAACTACTAGAAGTTGATGGAGAATCACCACTTGTTCAGGAATGAAATCCGTATCGCTTTCTGTTTCTGTTTCCTTACTATTATAATAAATTGTTTTTCCCTTTACAATGCTTCTCATGATAATTTTCAACCTCGTCATTTTGAATACTATTTTTATTTACAAATCATGGTTGAAAAACCTGTTGTAACAATTTTAGGCTTCTGCATATACAATATATAATTCAAGTATACCAACATAGTAACTGACTAGAATGTTTTTAATTAGTCATGTCAAGTTCAATCAAAGGGTAATCAAAGAATAAAGTTATATATATATAATGGAACTACTTATCAAATGGATTAGTTACCCACTTGTTGCTTTTGTTTAGGCAGTATGATCCGTCAATATTTAGAAGTGTTCTCTAAAATTTTAGATTACCTTTTTCATAACATAAAACAAACAGAGAATCAATTCATTTTATAATATACCATTTTATACAACACTCCCTCAATATTGACTATATATATCATCCTATTTTATTTGAACAATCCATCAATTCAAACACTTTCATTATACAAAAGAATTTGTTATAACTTATTTAATCACAGTAAAACACATGCATAATATGCAATTCAAAATATTACTTTTACCACCAATCCAAGGAAGAAAAACTAGGTTTAGCTCTATAACACGTGAAAAATTAGACCCAACTAAAGCATTAAAAATTAACCTAAAACCTATGACAACAATTTTAGGCTTCTACATATAAAATATACAATTCCAGTACACCAACATAGTGACTAACCAGAACGTTATTAATTAGCCATGTGAAGTTCAATCAAAGGGTAATCAAAGAATAAAGCTATATATGTATGATAGAACTGCTTATCGAATGGATTAGTTATCTACTTGTTGCTCTTGTTTGGGTAGTATGCTCCGTCAAAATTTAGAAGTGTTCTTTAAAATTTTAGCTTATCCTTTTCATAATATAAAACTCACAGAGAATCCATCCATTTTATATTGTCTCATTTTATACAACAATCCCTCAATATTGACCATATATGTCATCTCATTTTATTTGAACAATCCATCAATTCAAACACTTTCACTGTACAAAAGAATCTGTTATAACTTATTTAATCACAGTAAAACACATGCACAATATGCAATTCAAAATATTACTTTTACCACCAATCTAGGGAAGAAAAACTAGATTTAGGTCTTTAACATATGGAAAATTGGACCCAACCATATCTTTAAAAATTAACCTAAAACCTATGGTAACAATTTTAAGCTTCTGCATATACAATATACAACTCATGTACACCAACATAGTGATTGACCAGAATATTGTTATTTAGCCATGTGAAGTTTAATGAAAGGGTAATCAAAGAATAAAACTATATATGTCTGATAGAACTGCTTATCAAATGTATTAGTTACCCACTTGTTGCTTTTGTTTGGGCAGTATGATCCATCAATATTTAGAAATGTTCTTTAAAATTTTAGATTACTCATTTTATAACATCAAACACACAGAAAATCTAACCATTTTATATTATCCCAGTTTATACAACAATCCCTCAATATTGGTCATATATATCATCCCATTTGTTTGAACAATCCATTAATTCAAACACTTTCATTATACAAAAGAATCTGATATAACTTATTTAATCACAGTAAGACACATGCACAATATGCAATTCAAAATATTACTTTTACCACTAATCCGGGGAAGAAAAACTACGTTTAGTTCCATAACACGTGAAAAATTAGACCCAACCAAAGCATTAAAAATTAACCTAAAACCTGTGGTAACAATTTTAGGCTTCTGCATATAAAATATACAATTCCAGTACACCAACATAGTGCCTGACCAAAATGTTGTTAATTAGCGATGTGAAGTTCAATCGAAGGGAAATCAAAGATTAATAAAGCTATATATGTATGATGGAACTGCTTATCAAATGGATTAGTTACCCAGTTGTTGTTTTTGTTTGGGCAGTATGATCTGTCTATATTTAGAAGTGTTCTTTAAAATTTTAGATTACCCTTTTCATAACATAAAGCACACAGAGAATTCATCTATTTTATATTATCCCATTTTATACAACAATCCCTCAATATTGACCATATATATCATCCCATTTTATTTGAACAATCTATCAATTCAAACACTTTTATTATACAAAAGAATATGTTATAACTTATTTAATCACATTAAAACACATGCACAATATGTAATTCAAAATATTACTTTTACCACTAATCTGAGGAAGAAAAACTAGGTTTAGCTCCATAACACATGAAAAATTATACCAAACCATAGCATTAAAAATGAAACTAATACCTGTGGTTTTGCAAGGATGCATTGAGGAAGGGAAGACCACCACAATTTGACTACCACCACCCGGAAGTGAACAGGAGCCCAGAGGCAGAGATTAAGAAGAAAAATTGAAGAGTAAGCTCCATTATACACACAAAAAACATATTGAAAGGCTCCATAAATCATATGCAAACTTAGACACCACCAAAGCATTAAAAACAAAACTAATACCTCTAGCACCACGCCAGAACCGATCAGGAGCCTAGAGACAGAGATTAAGAAGAGCAAGGATGCACTTAAATGACAAATTTTTGGAAGAAAAAGTTGAAAATAATATGCTCTAAGTGAGTTACTTCTTCCCAAGCATTCTTGAATTAACCTTACCATTATCATTATTACTTTTTTATCTTCCTTTTACCTAAAGTTACATCCTAATAAAAGTCCTTTTTGATCTTAAGGATAATATAGTTCGGATATGGACATGACTGAGTTATATTGTTGTGTGGTAGATATTCTTAATATTTGATATTCCTTTCATGAGACCATATGCATTTTCTTGAAAATTTCGTTCTTCATTGAAAAATATGTGAGATAATTTGCATTTGTTCTACGTTATTCTACTCACATATACTTGAGTACAAAATTAGCCAATCTCTTAGTGTTCAATTTTGAGTGAAATATCATAAGTGATATTTGAAATCAAAGCTAATTTTCTAAGTAAATCTGAAATGTAGTTCCTTTAAAATTGAGAATTATATTACTGGGGGATATTCACACACACACTCTGAGTCAAGAATAGTAATGAAAATTTTTAACTTTTGAATAGTGTTTAATCTTTTCTTTTAATTTTTATTACGCACTAAAGTGGAATGATTGAGTTATTCTTGATTTATACACATTAATAGAGAAAAAAATTATTTTTGAGTGTTAATTACCATTTTTTGATGTTTGTGGGTATCATCACTGAAACCCTCATGAGGTTATAGCTTGTCCACTAGGGGTAACTTAGGGGTTTAAAGCCTTATTGCATATGGTAAATGCAATCGAAATAGCCTGTGAAAGTGGCACATCTTTAGTTATAAGTTAAATAAAAGTAGCAGTTTGTGCTCTAATATCTTTTGCTTGTATTTGCTAGAGGACTAATGTTACACCCCGATTTCTGACTCCCAAAAATGGAGGGTGATTAAGTCACAAACCCATCTCAAAATCGCAAAAAGTTATCATAATCACATTATTGCGTATGCATAGTCCTGCAACGTTCATCTCAATGGGTCCACACATGGCCATGCCAACACCTAACCTCACTCATTCTACTTATCAAGTTAGCTAAGGTTGTATTTAGAATCAACTTATTTCAGTTAGCTGATAATAAAGTTTCAGCCGGCTGAAGAAGTGCTCTAGAAATGCTTGTTTCATTCTATATCTTTCAGTCGCCTGAAAGTGGACTTTCAGCCGCTTGAAAGTGGACTTTCAGCAAGCTCAAAATGAACTTTCAGAAAGCTCAAGGTCAGTAAGCTCAAAGTAAACTTTCAGCAAGCTGAAACTATTTGGACCTGAATTTTCTGCTGTATTTACTCAATCTGATACATTGGTCATTTTTGTATCCAAATCTCATCTTAACACCCTAGGATCATTCTTACAACGCCTATAACATCTATAAATACTAAATCATCATGCACATATTCTAAAATCATGCATTTGAAATAATAATAAGCCCACAATCCTTATATATCTTCCATACAATTTTACATTAAACATAAATGAATCCCTTGTCTTTACTTATGAACTCTAAATGATAAATACGAGTTAAATATATAAGAATGTAACTACCAAGTCTACATAATTCAAATACCACATGCCGGCATGGATGGCCAAGTATACAATCTATACATAAGGATCTTAAAATATTTCTGAATGTTCAAAGTGACTGGTTATGTCCTTCCCATCTGTCCTCAGGCATTATCTGAAGAATATTGGGGGAGAAAGGGGTGAGCACCATGGCGGCTCAGAAAAGATACCCAAACCAACCTATGCATCGACTCGACGCAACCTACATGAATGCAAGCATGGCATCCCTGTACTCTATGGTATACTTCCAATGCACGTGAAATGTTATCATGGCATTCCTACACGCTACATGGCATACAACCGTGCACATGCAAAATGAGGTATCAATTTAAAGCTTAAATGGGAAAGCATGTTCAACATTACTCAATTTCAAAGAAAATGCCACACAATATCAACACGATTATCACAATTCAACAATAACACTTAAACACCAAACCACGTAAGTTTCGAAATCACACAAGGGTGGGAGTAGTCGTAGGTCACGGATCAAAGCCTTTAGAGCAATTTTTTTAAATATTCTACTTCATGGGCTAAAACTCGAGGGTCTAGACAAACCCGATATTCTACTTTACGGGTGATCAATTCGAGGGTCTAGATAAAACCAATATTCTACTTTACAGGCTACTTACCCGAAGGTCTAGACAAAACCCCCTAGGCCAAGTTCTGAGCTCGGAGCCCTTTTTTCATTTCTGACGTACTCCTAATATCAACAACCAATCACATCGGTTTCAAGTATGACAAAACATACAAATTTAGAGCATCATAAGCCACTTAACCCACATGTTAAAATATATAATTCCATGCATATCACAATGCAACAATTCCATAATTCAAGTGCATTGTAAGCCATTTAATTTACATGCTAAAACATGTAATTTCATACATATCACAATGCAACATTTGAAGGAAATGATCATTCTTATGCATAGTATCAAACATATAACATTCATTCCTCCACAATTAGCAACACTTAAGCATATAAACACAATTCAACATATATGAATTCAACAACACCATCAATTTTCATGAATTGACCCAATTAAAAGCGCAAGACTCACATTCTAGTAGTTCTAGACAAGCTAAACAATATAACCCACATCAATTCCTAAGGAATCTATGATAAGATGGAGAGAATACCCCTACCTCAAGTTTAGAAGCCTTCCAAGCAATCTCCAAAAATCACCAAACTCCCAGTTTGTCCAAATTGTAATTTCTTTCCTTAGAACCCTAGATCGGGTCAAGAAGAACACACTTTCCTTCTTGGACGAAGCTCAAATCCAAACTTTAGTAACTCTCAATTTTTGGAACTCTCACTTGGGTGTATATGACACCTCACCGTGGGTAAATGACCTTTTTGCCCTTAAGTCACTTAAGGTACCTTTCCGGACTCCATTTTTGATTTTGAAAACTCCTACTGTCTCGAAATCACTTCCTCAATTCATTAAACATTTTGTTATGTCAAATTTCAAAAATAAATATTTTCCAAAATTTTTTTGATTTTTGGGCCCACCCGAACCACGTCCCGGGCCCCGTTTGACCAAAAAATTAAACTTCTCCAAATCTTTTGAAAACTTTCAAAAACCTTTTAACATGTTTCAAAACATGTTTCCCACTCTCGAAATATCCATATCATCAATTAAAATGCATTTATGGCAAAAAATGATGAAAAAAGAAAATCGATCAAAATTAGTCACGGTCGTTACAACTAGCAAAAGCTCGTTTGGGGGTAATTTGATAAGTGCACAAAACATGTTATTTTATATCTTAAAATAAGTCTTTAATTACTCTTTTACTTTACTTAAATGTTCTTATCTTTGCATTTTATGTTTTATAGGGGTTGATTTCCAAATAAGAAGAAAAGTATCAAAAAATAGCTAAAAAGGATATATATAGCCAAAGATGAACATAAAAAGTGTAGGAGAGATGTTATTTTATGTAATCTATTTCATAAGAGGTCTCAAGTTCAGAACTTTGCATAATATTTTTTACATGGCCATGTCTGCAGTCCAGAATTCAAATTAAAGATATGGAAATCAAATATTTAAATTCAAAATTTTGTATTTTGAATTTTTGTTTTTAAATTTTGTATTTCAAAATTTTGTTTTTAAATTTTGTATTTTAAATTTTAAATTTTAAATTTTTCCTACCTAAACCATTCCCCTCTAACTCTATAAATAGGGGGTCTTAGGGGATGGTGAAGAGAGTTAGAAAATTATAGAGAAATTATAGAAAAAAATACTGTAATTATTTTCTTGATTCAATGAAGAATAATACTTTCATTTCTATTTGTCTATTTTATGTTGATATGCAAGTGTAAACATCTTTCTCAATGGTGTGATGAAGCCACCATGCCCAAAATATGAGTAAGTTATCTTATTTTCTTGTCTAATTTTTCCTCCCAAGAGCATTCTTCTACTCTTCTATTCTGAATTTTTATTTTCTAAAAGTAGAGGGAGGATTCTTCGTGTTTGCCAAATAATGAAAATTCATAGAATGCCTACCTCTGTTTACCTAGGCAATGGGCATCAAATTAAGTAAAGAAATGTTTCTCTCATATATAATCAAGTCATTCTTTTTTATTCCATATTTTCCTTCACCTCTCCAAGTTATAATTAGATTGGTGAAGTGTATTGATTATTGGAGGAAAAACTAGATAAAAATATTAAAAACTTCATTTATATGGATCCATGATGGTGAATTCTCTTTCCTTGAGATTTGTCCCATCATTTGATCAAAGACATTTAGTATTAGTTTTTATTATTAAAAAAAATCAGAAATTTATTTTTAAATATTTATTTTTTTTCATCTCAAGAGATTTAGGTTTTGAATTTTAGACTTGTTACTGATTCTCACTTGAGAGTGATTCGACCCTGCTTATTACTATATAATTTTTAGTAAAGTTTTTGCAGGTTTTATTATTTTTGTATGAAGGGTAGAAAAGCAACGACATCCATCCATTACTCTACACCCATCAGTTGGGATCAGAGTTGACAAAGCACCTAGTCCTCATGCTTTCCCTCTAAGATTTTTCCAACAATTTTGGCATATTGTTGATGAGGATGTTGTTGATGTTGTGAGGTATTTCTTTCAAACTTCTTCCATGTCCAAAGGGTTAGGTAATAATTTCATTACTCTCATTCCCAAAAAAGAACGAAGGTATCCAACTTTAGGCCTATTTCATTATGTACCACCATTTATAAGGTCATAACTAAACTAATGGCTAACAGATTAGCATTAGTTCTTCCTAAATTGGTGGGGAGGAAGATACATGATAATGTTCTTGTGTTTCAAGAATTGGTTAAAGGCATCAATTCTTCAACTCATTCTTCTATGGCTTTGAAATTAGACTTGAGAAAATAATATGACTCAATTTCTTGGGATTTCATGCTTAAGCTTTTGAAGTTTTATGGTTTTGGGGATGGTTAGATCAGATGGGTGAGAGGTTTCAATTCAGTCTGGTTCTCTATTATATTGAATGGTTCCCCTTTTTGATACTTTCAACCTAGTAAAGAGCTTAGGCAAGG
Source organism: Cornus controversa (assembly GCA_026545225.1). NCBI lineage: Eukaryota > Viridiplantae > Streptophyta > Magnoliopsida > Cornales > Cornaceae > Cornus > Cornus controversa. Next base: position 73,587,779 of record CM048845.1, read on the forward strand.
TTCTCCTCTCTTCCCCTTCTGTTCACACTTGTCACTGAGTATTTCTCTAATATAGTCAGGAAGGAGGTGGAAAATGGGAATATTCAAGTGTGTTATTCGGTTAGGAAACTGCAGCTGCAAATTTGCCATTGTTTCTATGTTTGTGATTTGATTATGGTCACAAATGCTAATATTGGCCCTGCTAAGGGAATTGTGGATGTTTTGAATCATTTCAAGGAATGTTCTGGGCTTGTAGTTAACTTGGATAAAAACAAAGTTTATTTTTCTAGAGCAGTTAGAAGAAGAATAACTTTGAACATAATCTCAAATTTTGAAATGGATAATATTCATTTTACTTAGGCATTCTTATTCATTCTCAACAGCTCAAGACACCAGCTTTTCAACCTTTAATTGATAAATTTAATTCCAAGATTTCTACCTGGCAGTCAGTGAATCTTTCTTTGGCTAGAAGGATGGAATTGGTAAAATCAGTGTTAAATTCTCTACTCTATTATTGGTGTGCTGCATTTTCTCTTCCTGCTTCTATGACTGCAGCTTTGGAAAACAAGATACAAAAATTTCTTTGGGGCAGTAAGGATAATGTAAGCAAATTGCATCTCCTCGGATGGTCTGCAATTTCTCTTCCAAAAAATGAGCGAGGCTTTGAACTCAGGAAGGTGAGAGAAATTGATAATATTGCCTAGTGTCTTCTACTATGGGACTTCCAATCCAAAGATAGGATATGGATTGGGTGGTGCAAAAGAAAGTATGCCTCAACATGTACAATATGGAATTCTATTTCGAAACCATGTTTGCCTCCGTTATGGAAACAATTGTTAAGTTTGAGGAGTCAGATGTTGCAACCCATTGATTTCAAAGTGGGTAGTGCTAACTATTTCAATATTTTTAATGATCCATGGTTCAATTGTAATATCCTTAAAATTAAATTGGACTTTTTTTTTGTCTTTATTCTTTTAGAATCCAAAGGTAAATTAGAGTATTATGGGTTCAGGAATGCAATTTTGGATGTATGAAAAAAAAATTGGAATTGAATGGAAGTGGTAGACAAGAATATGTGCATAGGTGACATTTGTCCACATTTCTTAGATCCTTTTAGACTTGTTTGACCATAGTTTGGTGCATTGTATAAGTGTGGAAAAAGAATGTAAAAGAGAACAGAAGGCTCTCGGCCAGAATAGAGAGAGAAAAGAAGAAGAAGAATAAAAGGAAGAAATAGGAGGAAGAGAAACTAAGAGAGATTCCTCTTTGAAGGCAAGTTGATTTTGTCTACATTCTTACATATATATTTCATGTTAGTTGGTTCTTCAAGTTAATTAGCTCTTTAAGCTTTCTGTTATGGTGAATCTGAAAATTTGAATGCAAGCATGTGAGTTTTGGAGTAAAGTATTAGCTTGGTGAATCTGGAAATTTGGATGCATGTGGATTGGTATACAAGGAGGATATATATATATATATATGACATAACGTTATCTTGGATTTATTTAAGCTGATTTGAAAGGTTAAGTTAGCATGTCCTATAAATTTATATAGTTTTTCAATGCTTGAGATTATATGTTTTGTTCATATTATTGCAATAGGTTTAGTTTAGAATCCGAGTCAATGATTTAAGTATAAGGATTATATGTTTAGTTATTGTAATGATGAATCTGGGTGGTGTTAGTTAGTAAGCATTTAAGAAGTTGTATATATATGAATATCTGTAATATATCTAAATAGTGAATGCTGACAAGTGTGTTAGGGGTTTATTGAGGAATAGAATTGTGTGTGTGTGTATATATATATTTATATATATAAATCTATTGTTATACAGATTCTTGTTTGGTTGATTGTATATTTTCTGTGCATAGATAGACTACCTTAAATAAATAGGAGCAGGTAGTTGCAATTGTAATAAATACGTATATATATATATATATATATACATATATATATATATATATATATATATATATATATATATATATGTATATATGTATATAGATATATATGTATATATGTATATATATATATATGTATGTATATTTATTAAGTAGTTGTTGGGGCTATCTCTGTAGTTGAAGCCTTGGAGTTAAAGAATGCTTTAGTGATTTTTAGTGTACTAAAGAATTGAGTTTTATTAGAATGTAAAACCAAGATAAATAGGGAAAATATTTTGTGTTCCAAAAATCATGGAAAAAGAATTCAGAATTATTTCTTCAATACGATAAACTTAATTATGCCACAATAATTAAGCTTAGAGAGATTTAGGTGGTGAATCTTGATTTGATTATTAATGTGAATAGTGATCACTTTAAAGGATGATTTGATTTATTAAATATTGAAACATTTAATAAATCTTAAAAGTTTGAAATCTTGGAAATGAGTTGAAATTCCTTAAAGATGTAAAGTGTGTTTTAAAATTAGAGAGGTAGTCTGGGACTAACTCTTTTAAAAGATTTCTTTAGGTATGGTCAGGGACCTACCTATTGGGAGTGCATTATCATTTTGTTATGACCATTGGGCGAAACGTGCCCTTATTGTAAGGACGTGGTCTGGGGCCATCTAGGGGAGTAGACGTACAAGCCTAGCCACGTGTGCAATATTTCTTAGTTCAGGACTATACGATGCACACCACTTGTTGGCTAAGCATGCCATTTATTTGATGGGAGCCCGAGGCTCATGTGAACTTAATAATTTTTAATTTAATCTAGACAATTAACTTAATAAGAAATTATTGAGACTATGTTTCCTATGTGAAATAAATTGTGGATATGATAATTAACTAGAGTTTAATTATCATATGAAAATTATGAATCTAAACAAAAAAAAATTGTTGTACGAGTTCTTATATATAGGAATATAAGGCAAGGTCAATTTGCTGGTCAATGATAGTGTTTAGTCGTTTTCTTGCTAAGCTTGTGAGTTCACTCCATTTTATTTTCAAGTACCCGGCGAATGGAGACACAGTACAAGACAATGGAGACCGTTTACATGTAATTTTTTTTGTTGTACATAGTTGATAATCAAGATGGGGGATGGGGTTTCCATAAAAATATTTTAGTATAGATGAAAATGATTATCTTTTTTATGTAAATATTGGAAGTATATATGTTATGATGGATGTTGTATTTCAAGTCGTGCACCAAATTAAAGTATCGTGCTAGAGTTTTTAGTATTTTAATTTGGGGGCGTGATAGTTTGGTATTAGAGCCTAGGTTACAAAGGTACCTAACTAGTGGAAGTGATTTTTAAGAGAGGAGTTGTATGAGTCGTATTGATTATCTATCTATTTCCTTACCATTCTCCGAGTTATGGATTATTAATGTTAAGACTAATGATATTATCATCCTATAATAGAAAATAGGATGTCTGGAGCTGGTAGAGGATGTGCTAGATAAGGTGGATGTGATGGCACTAGTCGTGGAAGAGGCAATCGTGGAGTGGAATAAATGGATGAGGCAGTTCAAATGCCGAACCCAGGTGTTTAAATACCAAACCCAAATGTGGGACAAGGTCCAATCATTACCCTGGTCTAGCAAATAAAGAAATTGGGAGTAGTTGACTTCAGAAATGCTACTGATCCACCAAATGCAGAAAAGTGGATAAAGGACATGGAGAAGTACTTTGATATTATGGACTGCACTGACATGTAGAAGAGAAGGATAACAATTTTATGCTTACCTGGCAATGCCCAACAATGGTGGCAATCCGCGACTAGAAGTGTCGGGGATATCACACACATGCACTGGGATAAGTTTAAGAACCAGTTCTATAAGTATTTTCCACGTGCAGTGAGGGATGGAATATCAACTGAGTTCATACACCTGGAGCAAGAAACTATGGCATTGATAGTGAGTCAATATAAGGTGAAGTTTGCATAACTCTCTCGATTTGCTCCTTATATGGTTGCAGATGAGGAGAGTCGGGCTAGCTCCTAGCATAAGGTGGCTAGTGATTAGTCAGGGGTTAAGCAGTTATGTAGAGGTCGTAGAGATTGCTATGAGGATCGAATAGGATAACCTTAAATTTCAACGAAAGAATGATCAGAAGACCGCAGAGAAAGACAAAGGAAAAAGTAACTTTACCTTGCACTAGAATCCAAGGGGGCAACAACAACAGCAACCTCTAAAGGATATACAGAATTAGTCAGGGTAGAGAAGTATAAAATATTGGTGAGCAATAAAAAGACAAAAAGTTGGTGGAGGTGAGTAGTCCACAGCTTTGGCACCAGCTACACCTCAAAACGCTCAGCCTTGCTAGCTTTATGGGCAGTGCTACAACTGTCAAGAAAAGGGGCATGTGGCTTGCTACTGCACCAAACCACACAAGGAGGGTTAGTAGAGAGGACAAACACCATAACAACATGTAGGAGCAAGGGTTTATGCTATTTACTCATAAGTTAGGCAGGATGCTATGCCACTTGTAGTAGAAGGTACACTTACTATTTGTGACAGTATCACTAGAGTGTTATTTTATTCAGGTTCTTCATATTCATGTATTTCACTGTTGTTGGTAAATACACTTCGATTGAAACCTAAAATTATGAATGGTATTGTATCTATTGCAACTTCCTTTGGACACTCAACGACACTTGATAGGGTGTGTTGTGCTTGTCTTATTAGGATTGATGAGATGGAACTTCTAGTTGACTTGATAGTATTGCAAATGAGGGAGTGTGATATAATACTGGGTATAGATTTGTTAGCGAGATATCATGGCCAGTTGGATTATCACAAGAAGATCATTGTTTTCTCAATTTCAGGACAATTACCTTCTCAATTTGGGTGTGATGAGTTCGATGGTACCATGACCATGGGATTTCTTGCTCACATTGAACTGGTTGAGTAGTGTGTGAAGGTAAAGCAACTACTAATTGTATCATAATATGATGATATATTCTAGGTTTTCCTCCTAAGAGGGTAGTAGACTTTTTCATTGATTTTGTCCCTGGCACTTCACCTATCTCCAGGGCACCTTCTAGGATGGCACCTGTGGAATTGAAGGAACTAAAGAAGCAAATTCAATAGTTACAAGATTGTGGGTTTATTCAACCTAGTACGTCTCCATGAGGAGCACCTATTCTATTTGTCAAGAAGAATGATGGGTCACTTCGTTTGTGTATTGACTATCTTGAGCTGAATAGGGTGAAATTTCAAGAACAATTACCCTTTGCCACGTATCAATGATTTGTTTGATCAACTCAAAGTGGCGTAGTGGTTCTCTAAGATTGATGTGAGGTTTGGGTATCATCAGTTAATAATTAGGGAGGAAGATATTCTTAAGACTGCCTTCAGGACTCATTATGGCCTCTACAAATTCATAGTCGCGCCTTTTGGGTTGACTAATTCACCAACAACATTTATGGACATGATGAATTGAGTGTTTAAACTTTACTTGGATCAATTTGTTGTAGTTTTTGGGGATGACATTCTAATATATTCTAAGAGTAAGGAGGAACATGAGCAACACTTGAACATTGCACTTCAGACTTTGTGGGAACATCAGCTCTACACTAAGTTTGAGAAGTGTGAGTTTTGGCAAGAATATATTAAGTTTTTGGGGTATATGATCTCTAAAGAGGGAGTTTCGATAGATTTTGCCAAAGTGACTGAGGTGTTGAATTGGAAACAACCTACTACCATTACGGAGATTCGTAGTTTCTTGGGGGTTGGTTACTACAAACACTTCATTGAGGGATTCTCTAAGATTTATTCACCTTTGACCGGACTAACTCAAAAAGATGTGAAGTTTGTTTAGGATAACTGGTGTGAGCAGGCTTTCGAGGAGTTGAAGACTAGATTGATCCCTGCACTAGTTCTTACCATTCTAGTCAATGATATGGAATTTATTATTTACACAGATGCATCCCATCAGGGTCCTAGGGGTGTTCTAATGCAAGGTGGGTAAGGTGGTGTCATATGCTTCTAGGCAGCTTAAGTCACATGAGTAGAATTACCCTAAGCACGACCTGGAATTGTCAACAGTGGTTTTTGCATTGAAGGTGTGGAGAAATTATGTGTATGGGGAGAAATTTGAATTGTTTTCTGACCACAAAAGCCTCAAGTATCTTTTCTCTTAAAAGGAGTTGAATATGAGGCAACGTAGGTGGATAAAGAAGATAAAGGATTTCGATATGACCCTTTAATATCACCCTGGAAAAGCAAATATGGTAGTTGATGCCTTGAGCCAAAAAGAGAAAACATTAGTTATTTTTATGATGATATAAGAATGGATGATGTTAGAGACATTAGCAGAGTTTTCCATTACGCTGACTTCTCAAAGCGTGGGTACTCTTCTCTGTAATTTGATAGTTGAACTAACCTTGATTAGTCGAATTGTTCAGGCTTAGACTCATGATGAGAGGCTACAAGCCAAGGTAACAGAGGTGGCCGAGGACGAGATTAATGTAGATTGGAAGCGTGGGGCAGATGGTGGTGTTAGATTTTGAGATAGGCTATGTGTTCCAAACTTAGTAGACCTCAAAAGAGATATTTTAGAAGAAGCACACCACTCTAGGTACACTATACATCCGGGTGGCACGAAGATGTACCATGATCTCAAGAGGCAATTTTGGTGGGAAGGCATGAAACGAGATGTGAAAGAGTTTATATCTAAATGCCTTACTTGCCAGCGAGAAAAAGTTGAGCATTAGAGATCAGCTAGACCACTACAGCCATTGCGTATTCCTCAATGGAAATGAGAGCATACTACGATGGATTTTATTGTGGGATTACCGAGGTCGAGACAGATCCATGATATAGTATGGGTAATAGTGAACTGATTGACTAAAATGACTCATTTTCTACCCATTCAAGCTACCGACTCTGGGGATAGATTGTGTGAGATATACATTAAGTAGATCGTCAAGTTCCATGGAGTGCCGGTGTCTATTGTATCCAATCGTGATCTTCGATTTACATCACATTATTGGAGTAGGTTCTAGGAGGCTTTTGGTACTTCATTGAATTTGAGTACTGTCTCTCATCCTCAGACCGATGGCCAGTTTGAGAGGGTCATTCAGGTGTTAGAGGAAATGCTTCATGCACATGTGTTGGATTTTTGTGGTAATTAGGAGGATCATATTCTGTTGATTGAGTTCGTATATAATAATAGCTATCAAGCTAGCATTGGTATGGCACCATATGAAACACTGTATGGGAGACCTTGTTGTTCACCGGTATGTTGGGCGGAAGTCGATGATAGCTGCCTATTGGGCCACGAGTTAGTGCGAGAAACTATGGAGAAGGAAGCTACTTTTATAGACCAACTTCATACAGCTCAGAGTTGACAAAAGAATTGTGTGGACCAACATCGACGTACCTTGGAGTTTAATGTAGGGGACTTGGCATTTCTGAAAGTCTCACCTATAAAGGGAATGATCAGATTTGGAGGAAGAAAAGGAAAGTTAGCTCCTTAATTTATTGGACCCTTCTGGATCACCAAAATAATTAGGGAGTGGCATATAGGTTAGCTTTACCTTCCAGTTTAGCCATAGTTCATGATGTTTTTCATGTCTCCATGTTAAGGAAATGTTTGAGAGTTAAGACTCAAGCCATTGATAGTAGCGAGTTGGAGTTACACCCTAATGCTACATATGTTGAGACCCATGTTTGCATTGTGGATCGTATGGTGAAGCAATTAAGACGGACAGAGATAGCACTTGTGAAGGTGTAGTGGAGTCATCATGACAAAGGAGAAGTTACATGGGAATTGGAATCAAAGATGATGAAAAAATATCTATAACTTTTCAAATAAGGTACACAAATTTCGAGGACTAAATTTCTTTATTGGAGGGTAGAATGTAATATCCTTAAAATTAAATAGCATTTTTTTTTGTCTTTATTCTTTTAAGATCCAAAGGTAAATTAGAGTTTTTTGGGGTTAGGAATATAATTTTGGATGTATAAAAAAAAAATTGGAATTGAATGGAAGTGGCAGACAAGTATATGTGCATGGGTGACATGTGTCCACATTTCTCAAATCCTTTAAGACTTAATTGACCATAGTTTGGTGCATTGTATAAGTGTGAAAAAAGAATGTAAACAAGAAAAGAGAGAACAGAGGGCTCTCGGCTAGAATAGAGAGAGAAAAAAAGAAGAACAAGAACAAGAAAAGGAAGAAAGAGGAGGAAGATAAACTAAAAGAGATTCATCTTAGACGGCAACTTTATTTTGTCTACATTCTTACATATATATTTCATGTTAGTTGGTTTTTGAAGTTAATTAGTTCTTTAAGATTTCTGTTATGGTGAATCTGGAAATTTGAATGCATGCACGTGAGTTTTGCACTAAAGCATTAGCTTGCTGAATCTGGAAATTTGGATGCATGTGGAATTTGTATATAAGGAGGATATATAAATATAAATATATGTATATATATATATATATATATATATATAACTTTATCTTTGATTTATTTAAGTTGATTGGAAAGGTTAAGTTAGCATGTCCTATAAATTTATATAGTTTTTCAATGCTCGAGATTATATGTTTTGTTCATATTATTGCAATAGGTTTAGTTTAGAATCCGAGTCAATGATTTAAGTATAAGGATTATATGTTTAGTTATTGTAATGATGAATCTGGGTGGTGTTAGTTAGTAAGCATTTAAGTTGTATATATATGAATATCTGTAATATATCTAAATAGTGAATGCTGATAAGTGTGTTAGGGGTTTATTGAGGAATAGAATTGTGTGTGAGTGTGTGTGTGTCTATATATATATATATATATAAAAAGTAGTTGTTAGGGCTATCTCTGTAGTTGGAGCCTTGGAGTTAAGAATGCTTTAGTGATTCTTAGTGTACTAGAGAATTGAGTTTTAGAATGTAAAACTAGGATAAATAGGGAAAATATTTTGTGTTCCAAAAATCATGGGAAAAAAATTCAAAATTATTTCTTCAATACGATAAACTTAATTATGCCACAATAATTAAGTTTAGAAGAGATTTAGGTGGTGAATCCTGATTTGATTATTAATGTGAATAGTGATCACTTTAATGGATGATTTGATTTATTAAATGTTGAAAGCATTTAATAAATCTTAAAAGCTTGAAATCTTGGAAATAACCAAAAAAATTCCTTAAAGATGTAAAGTGTGGTCTAAAATTGGAAAGGTAGTCTGGGACTAACTTTTTAAAAAGATTTCTTTAGGTATGGTCAGGGACTTACCTATTGGGAGTGCACTACCATTTTGTTATGACCATTGTTCGAAACGTGCCCTTATTGTGTGGATGTGGTCTGGGAACATCTGGGGGAGTAGACGTACAAGCCCAGCCACATGTGCGATCTTTCTTAGTCCAGGACTATGTGATACGGATCACTTGTTGATTAAGCATGCCATTTATTTGAGGGGAGCCGAGGCTCATGTGAGGTTAATAATTTTTAAGTTAATATAGACGATTAGCTTAATAAGGAATTATTGAGAATATGGTTCCTATATGAAATAAATTGTGGATATAATAATTAACTAGAGTTTAATTATCATAAGAAAATTATGAATCTAAACAAACAAAGATTGTTGTATGAGTTCTTATATATAGGAATCTAAGGTAAAGTCAATTTGCTGAGCAATGATAGTGTTTAGCAGTTTTCTTGCTAAGCTTGTGAACTCACCCCATTTTATTTTCAGGTACCCAGTGAATGGAGGCACAATACAGGACAATGGAGACCATCTACATGTAATTTTTTTTGTTGTACATAGTTGATACCCAAGATGGGGGATGAGATTTCCATAAAAATATATTTGTATAGATGATCTAGATGATTATCTTTTGTTTTAATGTAAATATTGGAAGTATAAATGTTATGATGGATGTTGTATTTCAAGTCGCGCACCAAATTCAAGTATCAGGCTAGAGTTTTGGTATTTTAATTTGGAGGCGTGACATCAATAATGATTTCCTTTCTAGTGCATTTGGGCACATAGTGGTTTCTACCTTGGCTGTAAGAAGGGATGCTAGATTGTCTTCTCTCATGCAGGGGAACTCTTCGGTTAAACCAAATACTCTATGGATTAATATTTCTATTGTTCCAATCAATTTAGATGTGGATTATGTTCTATGGAAATAGAGAAAATGCATTTTTAAAAATGTCTAAGATTAGAATGTGCTATCCTAAAGTTCCATAGATTACATTGGTGTGGAACAAAGGACCCCTAGAACTGCTATCACCACTTTGTTTGCTATTCTTGATAAGTCTCTAGTAAACTTAACGAAAAAAAGGCATTTATACTGTGCCAATATGTTACAATTGTTTTATAGATACAAATTCTACTAATCATCTTTTTTGGCAATGTCCATTTGCCCAAGAAGTTTGGTTGACCATTAAAGACTGTATTGGATGGACTCTTCACATTGTATTTTCTTTTGACCACTTAATGCAGTGTTGTGTTAATGTTTTTAAGAACAATACTCAAAATAATCAAGTGTGCTAAATAGTGTTCACAATCGTTATTTGGCATATTTGTAAGACCGGGAATTTGGGGCTTCATCACAGATCACATTCTTTCCCTTCTTCTTTGACTAGACAGACCATTTGCAGTTTTCTTGACATTTTTGGGATTTCTTTTAATGATTGCCATGGAGTATAATCATTCTAATCTGAGAACCTTTTGTATTTTGTTATTTCTCTTAATATCATTCACCATCTCCTTTAATTTCGAAATTCCAATGGCTTTTTCATCTCAATATTTTCCTTTGCCAATCTCTAATTCTTCATCTTCTTCATCATCAGATAACCTTATTTCCACATTGATTCAACAGAATCAAGATGCTTACAATTTGCTTATAAATTCAGAGACGCCAAAGATAGTAGAGCAAGTCTTTCAATTGCCTAAAAAGTGGTACATTCATTGTGATCGAGAGGAAAACCACTATTAGCTAATGAAAGACTACTTTGACAAGAATTGCACAAATCCACCAGAGTGCTTTCACAGATGATTCAGGATGCAACGAGAATCATTTCTTCGTATTCCAAATGATGTTAAAGCTTTTGACGACTATTTCGTCCAAAAAAAAAGGATGTGACAAGTCATATGGGGTTGTCTTCTATATAGAAGATGACAATATAATACATATACTCACATATGGTTGTGTAGCCAATCATTGTAACGAGTTTATTAAAATCAGCGAGAGCATTGCTATTAAAAGCTTGTAGTAGGTGTCTTAATCACCTCCGTTGAAGCTGATAACTCAACCAATAACTTCTTCAATCGTTTTTCATTCTTTATATTTCACCTCCTATATTATCTTCCTTCTCCCATGTTCAAGAAGTCAGCGAAGTGCCTAAAATCAAATTAATAATGATAGATAATAATAATCAAGATGATAATCAAATATCTACCTCTTGATGTAATTTGGATGTCAAGAGCAAATATTAAAGTTTAGGTAGGGCATGCATAGCAAATTGTCATTTCTTAGTCAAAGATCATGCATAGTGTACCCCATCAAAGACAGAGACATTAAGGGAAGAAATATTAATGTAGCAGTTACCGTACGTCTTAAATTTTGTTCGCATCTCATGAAATTTCAAACAACGGATAGTCTTATGTAAAAGAAAGACAAAAAATACTTTTATAATAATTTTATCCCAAGATGGAGTCTGGGATAGGAAAAATTATATGGTAAACATCCCTCTTGTTTAAGAAGAGGGGCCAACTATTTCCTCCTAATACTTTACTTCATTTACCACACAAAACAAAAAACAAAAGTTGGAATTCTGGTTTTTTTTTTTTTATTAGTAGGGAATTTTGGTCTTTAAATGTCACTAAGCAATAAAACTTCATATAGGTGTAATTATCTTCCCTAACTTCATCAAGCATATAATTCACTTAACGTTTCAAAAATTTATAATTTCACATTCCTAAATACACACACATGGTTTGATCTCTTGTCTTTATCTCTTCACCTTGAGAAATAATTTATATTTTGAGATGAGAGCTTTTGTTCTTTTAATAAATTCTTTTTCTTAATCCATTAATTAGCACCAAAAATCACACAAATAAAATCACAAAAAAAGTAAAGAGAATATCACAATCTAGCATTCTAACATAGTAAGTACACAACTTCAACTTAATTAGAAATCCCGACACAACCAAACAAAACATTCTTAATATAAAGTCCCTAGAGCAAAAAAAAATTTCCTTAATAAAACAGCAAGTATAAAGCTAAATATAGTGGACTTGGTTTATGGCCAAGCCCATACTTTCACTTCTACAAATAAATCAATAATTATTTTTCCACAATGTCGCTTGCTTATTCTATTTGTAATTTTGGTTGAATGGACAGGATATAGAAAATAAACACATCTTATACTTGAGACTCATTGATAAGTTTGATTCAAAAGTTTTTCAAGCAAGGATCTATTCGGTCTTAATTAGTCAGCCTAAGCAGGCCGATTAACTATCAGGGTTTGCAGGCGTGCTAGAGCCGTGATATCAAATTGATATAAACAATTGGTCGAACACAAGTATCTCCTTTGGAGGTCATGTTAAATCAAGCGATTGATTAGGGAGAGAGAATACGAAACTCCCTATTAAGTTCTTTTCTTGCCTCAATCAAAAGGACTTTCAACTGTGCACAAAGAATTATGAAACTGAATCGTAGCAATGAGGGAGGTAGAAACTGAGGGAGAAATAGACAGATGGACTGATCAGAGGAGGTCGAGAGCAAGAAAACTGAGGAAGATGTAGATCGAGCGAGAGTTAGAGCAATATTCTAGAGAATATTGAGGAAGAGAGATAGACTCCACGTGATGCAACTGTTTGATTGTAGTTCTTGGAACCTTTAATACAAAGCTCCTTGTATTTATTTGTGGTAAAGAGAATTATTGCATCACTACTTGTTAATTTTCTAAATTCACGTTACAAGATAAGGTATAAAATGATAAAAGATAATGAATTATCTATAGGCTGATATCCCATGTCTTCAACAGCCCAGTAGTCTTTCTTTGCAAGAGTCCATGCTCCCTAAAGTCCTCCAATACAATCCAATATTATAGGAGTTCATGTGTATAATACCAATTAATCCATACATATATATACATGTACCATGTCTATCCAACCCCGTGAGGGTGGTTTGATCATCAGAATCCTTTCGCATGAGTAATTTGCCAATTCCTGGACTTATCTAGAGTCTGAAGTGTGGATCGCTTTTCCTGCTAGGTTTCAATAGAATCTGATGTTGTTTTAAAAGTGTAAAATAACTCGCAAGTGTACGAATCTATTGAAGTATAGATCGGCAAGAACGAGGTCGAACCCAAGAGAATGCTTTGAAAGGAAAAACTAAAACAAATTCAAATTAATTTAAAACTAATCTAGTTTAAACAAAGTTTGGTTGATTTGAGAAAAATTAAACTAACATGAAAATAAAATATTACTATTGAAATCAAACAGAGAAAATAACTAAGGTGTCGGATTCTACCACCATTAAATCCATGAAGCTTCTAATATTCATTTATTAATTCCCAAAGTTAGAGTAGCAATCAAGAAATCAATCTATTGCTTACTCAAGATTTAACAATAAAGCACTATGAAAAATATATTAAAAAGGTAGATTTTCCTTCTCTTTACTAGTGTAAAATTCTAAGCATCCTATGTATCCAATTTAATGAAAAACATAAGATCAAAGATTATCACTTTTAAGAAATACAAACCCAAGCTTAAATTAATTATAATACTAACTACCACATATACATGATATAGATGGTGAAAGAATTATAAAATAATTAATCACAAGAAGCAAAAATAATAAGCAATTAAATCACACACATGAGAATCAATTAATGAACAATAGAACTTCACTTCATTAATGGAAGTTTCCTCCTCAACCCAAGTTTTGACCCAGTAGAAGTCCGATTCACGAAATTTATGTGAAATAAAAAGTGTCCAGAATCAAATTTCGTTCAACTCTCGCGAGAATTAAGTCGAATTGATGCTCGGCAATAAGACTTTAGGTTGACTTTCCAAAACGGGATTAAAACTGGATTAAGTACAAAATTGAGCTTCAGGCCCGTAACCTCCTTAAGCAGTTGTAATTCTTTTGGACCACTTTATTTGGCTGTTTTGAGTTGAAATATGGAGTTGAATGGACCCATTAGATGTAGGCTTCATATAACCTTCTTGAATATCATCTTTAAAAGCCCAAAATCATAGTTTTATCTGAAATAATCATTAAGGCCCTCAAAAAAAACATAAAACACAAAAATAGAGTAAAATCACATATAAACTATCACTAAAAGAATAAAATATGTAAATTAAGAGACTAGAATACGTAACATTCAACACTGATCACACCCCCAAACTTACATATTGCTAGTCCCTTAGTAATAGAACAAAATGAAACTAGAACAAAGAAAACTAACTAAACACAAACTAAAATACCCAACTCCTCTTTCGTAGGATAAACGATTGCATTTAGCATATGCAACAAGCCCTTGAACCCCTAGGTTCCCCCTAGTGGACAAGTTATAGTCTCGTGAGGGTTTCCAAAAATGTTACCCACAAACATTCCAATTTTCTGTTTAAACATTAATAAAAAAGAAGATTACAATATATAGTTACAAACTTGCATTCAAGAATAATTTTAAATTTTCAAATTCCATAATTCAAAGTAATGGTCCCCACACATAATTCACATCAACATATCTCAAAGTGACCAATTCTAGCTCCCTCGTGAAAAGTGAACTAGCAATCCTCTCATGTGGCATTACCCAGCTCTGAATATATTAAGGCACATACCCCTTCAACTCACTAGCTCCCCTTATTGAAATCATACTTCCAGACATGAATACATGACTTTTTCATATATATTTTTTTATTTTTTTTCATTGCTTTATTGGTTGTGCAATGTCTTGATCTACTAAGCTTTCTGAAAAACCCATGTAATAAGCTTTCACTCAGTGACTCCCAAACCAGATGGCTTTAGGACACTAGGCATTAAGACACCCCAAAGAATCTAATTACTCGAATCAGTCAGGCTACAAATCAAGACAACCAATGCTCATCTTTTCTCACCCTTTCACTTTTGACGCGAACACTCCGTGCTTCTTGAGGCATAGAGGCCCAGTTACTCATGAAAAGGATCAAATTGATTTTTTATTCATCACATATTCTTTTTTTTTTCTTTTTTTTCATTGAGGTCATGTAAATCACATCATCGATACTCATTCTCAAGGGATACCAATTAATATCAAATATATGTAACCCAACAACTCAAAGCCAAACTTTATACCCCATAAGATTATGTTAGTGTGCCTGTGTATGTGAGGAAACTAAAACCAATCACCCCAAGGCATGTCAATATAAATAATGATTTAAACCACTAATTCAAACCATAGTTTTTAAAAATTTAAAACATACTCAAAAATTGTAAGTTAAGCACCTACATAAAGTAGTAATCTCTTGAAAAATGTCAAAACATCCTATCTAAAAATAAAACAAAAGAAAAAAAATAAAAAACTAAGAAAATCAATTAACCAAAAAGTACTAAAACAAGAAAAATTTCATAAAAATTTCCCCCACTTCAATAAAGCACATAAAAGACATCGCCTTACCCCCAAACTTAAACTGTACATTGTCCTCAATGTACATCTAATCGAAGCGTAGAGAAGGGTTAGAACAATATTACCAGAAAATGGGAGTAGTGGCAAGAAAATAGAGCAAACTAGTAACATGAAGGTAATGAGGCCACTCCCCCAAACTTGGATGCTACATCCAGTCAAAACAACGACTATACTCCAACGACCAAATAAAATAACGTGGGTGAAAATAAATATGAAACAGAAAGTAAAAAAAAATTTTAAACCTAATGTTTAGGAAAAAACTACAAGTACTACTCTTCTCCTCATTCTCTAAACTGGTGGGTCCCAATTTTTCAAGGTGTATATGTGATAAGATATTAATTATCCAAACACCCTAACATACAGAGTGTAAAGGGGTTGCCTTTCTTTATTAAAGTCATACTGGGTTGAAGCAATCTCTACAGTATTGGGTATCAAAACCAGACTTTAATAAACGGAAATCATCAATTTTATCAATCATATCACAACTTGTAGAATTGGTACTACATACATAATCAGAGAATGGGAGGCTATATCGGACCATTATGAATTTTTTTTTCTCCTTTTTTTTAAAAAAATTAAATTAAATACACAAAATAAAAGAAAAAAAAAACAATTGACACAAACTAAAAAATAAAAAGACACAAGTCCTAGAAATCCTAAAACGAATAATGTACAATGATGATAAAAATGGACTATAACTCAACCTATACCTAGGCTTCCCATCTTGGCTTTTCACTTTTTGATGTTAATAAAATGGACTGAATTCAATGAAACATTCACACCCAATAAAGCATTCACATCTTTACAAGCACTATCAATATCAAAATTACAGCCAAAATTAGTTAGGCTTACCTCTAAAGGGTCCTTATAACTAGCATGAATGAAAGTATCCTAATCTTGACTCTCTATTAAATTTACCTCACAAATATCCTCAGAGTTTAGTGATTGTCGATTTACGTTAAAAACATTAAGCTCAACCGACATATTTCCAAAAGAGAGTTTTACAACACCATTCTTACAGTTGATTAGAGCATTTGAAGTGGCTAGGAATGGACGACCTAAGATGACAAGAATCTGGCTAGTAGGATTAGCTACAGGTTGAGTGTCTAAGACAATAAAGTCTACAGGGAAGAAGAATTTATCAACCTGAAGGAGCACATCTTCAATAATACCACGAGGTACCTTAACTGAATGATCTACTAATTGGAGTACCACCTTTGTGGGTTTTAATTCACCAAGACCTAGTTACTCGTAAACAGAGTAAGGTAACAAGTTGACACTCGCACCCAAGTCAAGCAAAGCTTGCTTAATTTTTTGATCACCTATGGTACATGAAATTGTAGGACATCCAGGATCCTTAAATTTAGGTGGAGTGCGATGTTGGATGATTGAGCTAACTTGCTCAGTTAGGAAGGCTTTCTTGTGCACATTCAAGCCACGTTTGACCGTACACAAGTCTTTCAAGAATTTTACATAAGAGGGGATCTGTTGAATTGCATCGAGAAATGGAATATTAATTTTGACTTGTTTAAACACTTCCATAATCTCATTATAGTGATTTCCCTTCTTAGGCTTTTGAAGTCTTTGAGGATATGGTGCAGTAGGAACAAAGTTCCTAACTGGTGGACTTATTGGAGATGGTGGGTCAAGACTAGGGACTTGAATTTCTGACTCAACTTCAGATGCAGTTTTGCTATCCCTCCCTAAACCGCTAACATGCTCTTTTTCAATTTTTACATTATGTATAGGCATTTGGACTCCATTATCAACTTGTTTAAATGATCTTAGGGTTGTGATAGAGTGAACCTGCTCATGTGAACCAGAAGTGGACGAGTCACTAATATGAAACTGACCCTTTGGGTTAGGCACAGGTTGACTAGGAAACTTTTCCTTCTCCCTCTCTCCTACAACAGTGGCTAATTAACTTATTTGCATTTCTAACTTAGAAATTGATTGACTGGTCTGTTGCATGAACTGTTGGAGAAAATCCTCTAAAGTTGGTCTCTGTTTAGGTGGAGGAACATACGGAGGGGCATTTTCGGACATGGAAGGATATAAAAATTGTGGTTGCCCTTGGGGTTGCGTAGGTTGCACCCCTTGGTTGTTCCGAGGTTGGTCTTGCCTCCAAGAAAAATTAGGGTGGTTCCTCCAATTAGGATTGTATGTGTCAGAATAGGGGCTGCCAAATGGTTTCTTATATGAATTGACACATCTCATTAACTGCATGAACAGAAGAATTACTTTCTTTACTCATTTCTATAGCCTCTACTCTCCTAGTTAGACTAGTTATCCTCGCACTCAAATCGGTCTCATCTCGGAACTCGTAAATTCCTTCCTTTTTAGGTTCTGAGAGCACTGATAAACCACTCCTTTCAACCCTCCCTGAGTACTCCCATTGTTGAGAGTTCTCTAACAACGCATCAATAAATTTCCATGCTTCATCCTCATTTTTAGACATGAATTCTACCCCACCTTGTGACTCAATTAGTTGACGATTATAGGGTGACAACCCCTCATAAAAGAATTGAACTAATTGCCACTTGGCAAAACCATGATGTGGACACTTAAGGAGAATATCATTAAATTTCTCCCAACATATGTAAAACTCTTCACCCACTTTTTGAGTAAATTGCATGATATTTTGACGAACGGAGTTAGTTTTGTGCATGGGAAAGAACTTGGTAAGGAATTTGGTGCATAACCCATTCCATAAATTGACAGACACGGGTTCGAGTGAGTATAACCAAGATTTTGCTTTCTCTTTCAAAGAGAATATAAATAACCGTGATGAACCTAGAGGGGGAGGGGGTGAATAGGTTCTTAAAATTTTCTTCCTAATATTGCAAGTTTGGCTGGAACATGCAATCACACAATTTGATGGACACACAGATTTATAGAGGAAACCCCAAGGTGGGGAAAAACCTCTTCGAACTGAGCTCCACTATGTCTGAAAGGGTAGTACAGTGAATCTCTCAATCACTCTCTCACTCACCCAACTCACAACATAGTTCGCTCCAGCACTCACCCAGTTCACAGCCTCCCTAGGCCTGAACCACTCTCACCAAATCTCACAACAGCTTTTCCGCTCTCAATCCCAACTTGGACTTCCCAAAGCCCAAGCTATCTCACCTCAATCTCACCACAATCACTCACACTCCCCCTGTCCAAAGTATCCCTATACTTGGACTGTACATAGTGATAGTGGAGTCAGTTCGATGTCTTGAGCAGCGGCACTTCAAGCTTTGTAACTTGGTCTTCAAAGTTAATCTTCAACTCTGATATGGTCTTCAAAGAATAGTCTTCAAATCTTCAACCTCTGATAGGTAGTCTTCAAGGTCTGGTACGACAATGACACGGTCACTTGTCTTCTCGGCAGATCATGACACTTGAATTCTTCAATGATAGTCTTCAATAAGTATTACACTCTGATGCTTGAGCTTCTTCAATGATGGGTCTTCAATAAGTACACCTTTAAGGGTGTAGTTGCAATGGACTTGTAGAAGACACTCATTCATTGTATCCTGCTTTCAGCTTCTTGAACACCCATTCTGGTTGGGCTTCACTTTAGACAATTGTCCTTGTATTTCTTTGTCTTTGTACCTGTTCTTAAAATGGACAAGGCTGCAACTAGAGTAGACTTTAGTAGCACAAGCAGTTTAAAATATGGAGAGCATGAACAGTATTAAGCAAAGCACAATTTAGCATTCTAGTACTGCCAAATCAGCAATATAAAACAGCTCAACAATCAACATAAAATTTCAGCAATTTTAAAGCTTAAAGAACATATTAAATTTCAGCACTTATGGATCTTCAAAAAGCATGGTTCAACAAGAAGCATATTCAACAATTTATAGATCAATATTTCAGCAATTTAGATCAACAATTTACAGCCCAAAGACACAGCATAAATTCAGCAATTACAGCCCAAAAAGACAGCATAGATTCAGCATTTTTGAACAGCAACAATTATCAATTTCGGACAGCAAAAATCAGCAACATGTGGACAGCAATATCAGCAATATAGGACAGTTAAAATCAGCAACATGTGGACAGCAATATCAGCAATTATGGACAGCAAAAATCAGCAACATGTGGACGGCAATATCAGCAATTTTGGACTCAGCATCATCAGCATTTTAATTCAGAAAATCAGCAATAAATAGCACATAGAAATCAGTAAATTCAGCCACACGAAAACAGCTCTAACAGGATAGCATTTCAGCACTAAGTCATCAATTTCAAATCCACAATTCAGCAATATTAACTCCCCAAATCAGCATTATATGGAGCTCACCAAACAGCAATAACAGCACTATAATGGACAGCAAAATCAGTTAATTTAGCAATATAAATGACAGCAAATACAGCATTTCTAAAACAGATTTCGCAGCATTATTTTTCACAAAATAAATTTCAGCAACTCAAGAGTTTAGGACAGCAAAAACAGCAAACAAAAATCAGCATCAGCATTTTAAAAGTCAGCAATGTTTAGACAGTAAATTTAGCAATCAAAAATCAGCATCAGCATTTTTAAGACTCATAGATCCGAACCTGTGTTCCATTCAAAACTCATAGACTCATACTCACAGTGTTATTCCACGATTTATGTTGAGTTACTTTCAGTAGAGGCCATTCAAGCTCAATAGCAACCATGGTTTGATCAATGGATATGCAGATCTGACTCTCACGGTTTGTTTCATTTTAGATGAAGATGAGAAGAAAACAGAGGCTCTGTTGTAGCTTGTGCGCACACACACAAAGCTGAATATCTATGATTTCGGCTGAGGTACTATGGTTGGATCAACATCCATGGATGCTATAATTTAAGCTTTGAATCTCTCTGTCTCACAATCCTCACAGCCGCAACCCATGAACCCATTTCTTTCTTCTCACATGTTTTCTTTTTCTCCACTCTTTCTTTCTCTCTCTCCTTTTCTATTTATATCACCCTTTTTGTCTGTATATATCAGCCCACCTGTCATCTACCAAACCCTAATCTCATCCAATTATATTTATATCTATCCATCAACTATCAGCCGAAAAGTGCATATCCAAGTATCACCTTTTTTTTTGAATTTTCTTTGTAATTTCTCTTTGTGGGCCACTAATTCAAAACACATATAATCACCTCATATGAATGCACTTATTACAGAACTACCACACACTCTTTTGGTCACTACCTCTACCTCACCTTGTATATGCCTCGGTGTATATATATGAGCCGAGAGTTTCTCATGGCGACACACTTTAGAAACATAATGTTTGTGAAATCCTAGAGACTTTAATTTCCAAAATGTCCTTGCAATTTAAATACATAGCATGTCCCTGCAATTAGGTTAGTGCACATAAAATAATAACAGGATAATTAAATAAATCATGAAAAGCAATCCTAAAAAGTAAAATGACACTAATGCCCTCATACATCCTTTTGACATTAAAACTTGGGCAAACATGCCCATGGGCTTCCTGGACCATCAAACCGCAATTTAATTGACTCCTCAGAAATATTTTAAAATTGTAGTGTGGAGCAAATCTCTAAAAATTCCTTGACATGGAGGTATGGATCGTCAGAGCTAAGATCTCTAAAAGTGGGCAGTAAATTAATTACCACCGCCCGTATCTCAAAATCTCCCTCTTGGGTAGCAGGTAATACAATGCAGGATGGGTTTGTAATATGCACGGGAGTGTAATAGTCTTTAAGGGATTTAGTTTCAATAGGATCTGCCATCTTGGGCAAAGAAGGATCTCTAACACTAGAATTTTTCACACCCTTTTGAAAGGTTCTCTCAATCTCAAGATCTAATGGAAACAACTCTGGATTGAGTGATCGACGACCTAACATACACTAAAATGACTCACAAAAACACCATGATAGGCATTGAATGTTACGCATTCTAGCCTCTTAACTTATGTATTTTATTCTCTTAGTGATAGATTATTTTGTTATTTTACTTCGTTTTAGTGTTTTCTATATTTTCAGGGCCTTAATGATTATTTCAGTTAAAACCAAGCTTTTGGGCTTTTAAAGAAGACATCCAAGATGTTTAGATGAAGCCTACATCAAGGAGAATCATTCAACCATTTATTTCAACTCAAATCAGCCCAAGAAAGAGGTCCAAGAGAATTACAACTACTTAAGAAGGTTTCGGGCCTGAAGCCCAAATTCTGCGCATAATACAGTCTTAATCCCATTTTGGAAAACGGACCAGAAGTCTTATTTTCGAGCCTCAAATCAACATTATTTTCACATCGGGTTGAACAAAATTTGATTCTACACACTTTTGTATTTCACGAAAATTCCGTAAATCAGACTTCTAGTGGGTCAAAAGTTGGGCCGAATTCAGCAGAAAAAACCCACCTGATTAGTGCTGCGGGAAACCCTAATTTATTCCTAATTAGATTAGGACTTTGGTGTATTCTCTTGGGGAATAAAGTGAAGACTTAGAGGCTGAATTGAGAAGAGATTAGAGAGAGAGATTGGAGAGTCTGAGAGGGCTGAGAAGAGAACAGAAACATATTTGCAGAGCCATTGGAGAATGAAGTCATACGCGTAATTCATGAAGATGATGCCTTCTTCCTCAATAGTTGAAGCTTCTTTTCTACCATGAGCGGCTAGTTCATCCACTAGGGTTTTGATGTAGCCCTAACAAAGCATCAATGGTTTGATTGTTTTAATTATTGGAGACCTTTATATACATGCATAGATTGTGTAATTTAGAGGATTCTTATTATAGAATTGAGCAATAAAAGTCTTGTAAATTCAATCTCAATGATTTCTTATCTTGTCTTAGATATTTAGTTGTTGTTATTGAACTCAATCTCTCTTGTTTTCTGTGATTATGAGAGCGATTATTACACAATGGTAATCACTGAATATATTGTTAAGAGCTTTGATGGATTATGCCTAGAGAAGATGAACCATACTGCACCCTAGATTAGAGTAGTTAGGCAGATGGCCCATGCCAATCGAAGATAGTCCATGGCTTAGCCTTAATCATATGTTATCTTCTTGACGGATGAAGGTGAGCTTGAAGCCACTGACACCACTTATGCATGAAGTAATTCCCCTATAGTTGATTCAATTGACCATTGACTGTGGAGTTAGTGGTGAAGTCAAACACCCTAGATTTTTCTCATATTATCTTCACTATCTATCTTACTTTGATTTATTTTATTTTACTTTTTAATTAGTTTAGTTTAACAATTAGAATTCTTTTCTTCTAAATTTAATTAGAATTAATTCCGTATTCCAACTCATCAGACCATAATCCCTGAGGTACGATACCCCTTTCGATAGCCCTATTCTGCAAGGAATTCGTTCTATTGCAAAGTGTGAAAATTTTTAATTGATATACTTTTTGAGTCACACTCACACACGAACCAATTTTTGGCGTCATTGCCGAGGATTATCTATTTGATTGATTGGATTTTACAGAATTAATTTTAATTGGATTCTTAGTTTAGGAAATTTTTATATTTTATTTTTAATTTTGTTTTTGTTTTCTTTTCAGGTGCTTTTGGTGAATATATGCAAGGTCGTCGTTCTGTAACTGATCCTTTGATACCTCTTAATCCTGAGCATGAACGTACTCTTAGACAACAGAGGAACATCCCTGTTGATACCATTATGCAAGAGGAAGAATTACTTGAAGACATGGCAGAAGAGAGGAATAACAACCTTGTTCCTAATGCTGAGGGACAAAGAGTTAGACTGCTGAGGGACTACTATGTTCCTGAGACATATACCTCGCCAGCGGGTTTTCAACTACCTAATGTCACAGCACAGAATTATGAGATCAAGTCCAGCATTATTCAGATGCTACTATCTTATTTTGGACTGACTCAAGAAGACCCTTACAAGCATCTGGATGACTTCATTGAAGTGTGCTCAACTACAAAAATTCATAACTTCTCTGAAGTTGCTTTCAGAATGAGACTTTTTCCATTCTCTCTGAAAGACAAAGCAAAGTATTGGTTCAACTCTCTACTGGCAGGTTCTATCACGACTTGGACTCAGATGCAACATGAGTTTCTCAAGAAGTATTTTTCGATACGGAAGACCAATCAGTTCAAATGTGCTATCACTGGTTTCTCCCAACATGAGGGGGAACAATTTTATGAGACATGGGAAAGATTCAAGGACCTTCTTAGGAAGTGTCTCCATCATCAAGTTTTTAAGTGGCAACTAGTACAGAGTTTTCATGAAGGGCTGACAGAAGCCAACAAACAGATGGTTGATGCGTCCTGTGGAGGTACTTTTATGTTGCAAAGTGAAGAAGAGGCATGAACCTTATTTGAAAATCTTAGTGACAACTCTCTACAACATGTGTCTGACGAGTGTAGATTATTGAATGTTTGTCGTTGCTTTTCTACACTTCGTACAAAAAATAATAAAACCTGCAAAAACTTTACTAAAAACTGTATAGTAGTAAGCAGGGTCGAACCACTCTCAAGTGAGAATCAGTAACAAGTCTAAATTTCAAAACCTAAATCTCTTGAGATGAAAAATGAATATTTAAAAAAATAAAATTCTGATTTTTTATTTAATAATAAAAACTAATATTAAATGTCTTAGATCAAATGATAGGACAAATCTCAAGGAAAGAGAATTCACCACCATGGATCCATATAAATAAAGTTTTTTTTTATATATTCTTATCTAGTTTTTCCTCCAATAACCAATACACTTCACCAATCCAATTAGAACTTGGAAAGATGAAGGAAAATATGGAATAAAAAAGAATGACTTGATTATATATGAGAGAGACATTCTTTACTTAATCTGATGCACATTGGCTAGGTAAACAGAGGTAGGCATTCTTCGAATTACCATTATTTGGCAAACACGAAAAATCCTTCCTCTAATTTTATAAAATAAAATCCAGAATAGAAGAGTAGAAGAATGCTCTTGGGAGGAAAAAGTAGACAAGAAAATAAAACAACTTACCTATACTTCAGCCATGGTGGCTTCATCACTCCCTTGAGAAGGATGTTTACGCTTGCATATTAAAAGAAAACAAACAAATAGAAATAAAACTACTACTCATCATTGAATCAATAAAACAATTACACTATTTTTTTCTATAATTTCTCTACAATTTCTAACCCCCTTCACCATCCCCTAAGACCCCCTATTTATAGAGTTAGAGGGGAATGGTTTAGGTGGGAAAAATTTAAAATACAAAATTCAAAATACAAATTTGAAATACCAAATTCAAAATTCAAAAACAAAAATTCAAAATACAAAATTTTGAATTTGAATATCTAAAATTTGATTTCCATATCTTTAATTTCAATTTTGGACTGCAGACATGGCCGTATACAAAATATTTGGCAAAGTTTTGAACTTGAGACCTCTTGTGAAGTAGATTGCACAGAATACCATCTCTCCTACAATTCTTCTTATGTTCATCTTTGGCTATATATATCCTTTTTAGCCCTCTTTTGCTGCTTTTCTTCTTCTTTGGAAATCAACCCCTATAAAACATGAAATGCAAAGATAAAAACCTTTAAATAAAATAAAAGATGAATTAAAAACTTATTTTAGGATATAAAATAGCAAGTTTTGTGCACTTATCAAATTACCCCCAAACGAGCTTTTGCTAGTCCTCTAGCAAATACAAGCAAAAGAAATTAGTGTACAAAACTGCTACTTTTATTTAACTCCTAACTAAAGATGTGCCACTTTCGCAGGCTGTTCTCGATTGCATTTACCATATGCAATAAGGCCTTAAACCCCTAGGTTACCCCTAGTGGACGAGCTATAGCCTCGTGAGGGTTTGCAGTGAAGGTACCCACAAACTTTCTAACTATTACAAAGAAGAGTTGTTTTAAGGCAGTAATTTCCCCTATTGTTCAGAGAATCTCCTATATATCCATGAAACATGAAAAATAAGAAATGAAATTGATAAGTTCCTCATATACAACAAGCTACTAGGGTGTTATAACAATAAACATCAAGGAAAAATCATCCACAAGTAACCTAGAAGCAGAGTGAATGTGTGTGAAGTCGACAAAAAGCCATCCTCAAATTCAAGTAATGTAATTCCCAAGTCACTAGAAGAAAAAGATGTTTTGACTTCAAATCTCACAGGTAAATATCTCTCTAAAAGAACAACTCTCGGAGATTTGGCTAACTGTTTCTCTCAGTTGTATGTGAGTAGAAACTCTGTTTCCAAAGTAAAAGCAAGCTCACATACTAATATGAAAAACCGATACATATAAATAGAAAAGATTCATGATAGGAATGTTGATCACTTTTGGGAGAATGTCGAGTTACCCACCATAGCGCCTGCTTACTTATCACCCACTATCATATCTTTCCATAAATCTTACAGGTGGTGATTAGGATGGGGCTGTAAGTGAATATTTTTGGAAGTGATGAGTCTTCAAAATATCTCAAAGGAAAAACTTGTCTTCTTCATTTCTTTTTTCTTTTTCTTCTTCTTCTTCTTTTTTTTTTTTTTTTTTTTTTCATTGAAAAAAAATATATATATATATGATGATTTTTTTTTTCTTTTTCACAAGAACATCCGTATCACTTTTCAGAAACTAACAACAGAAAGAAGGATTATGGTAGGATACGATAGTAGAAAAATAAATTACAAGGCCTATGTTTCTCTTAACTCGAAGTGATTTCATTCTCAGTGATCAACCAAAATGAAAGATAATGAGACTACCAACGATTTTTTATACGGTATCCAAGAAAATTGAGTCATCTTTTGACTCGGAGTTAGCATAAAAACTCTCTACAAAAGTGAAAGGCACGAAAGCTCACACGGTCTAAGTCTCTACTATTAGATCTTCCAGATTATCAGGAGGTTACTCACTTTTCAATTCGAATTGCAAAGTTCGACTTTTGTGCAAAAAATATTTCTACTTCTAAATGCCCGTGATACAATAATGTCTATCATTATATTACCCTAATAACAAGTTCAATTTAGATCAAAACATTAACATCTCTTGGATTTCATGAAACGGATCATAAGTTAATCCAATATCATCATTGTAAAGGTACTATACTGCCAAAAAATTTTTTTTTTTTTTTTTTTGAAAAATGACTCTATTTTGGATCAAAAGATTTTCAAAAAAGGCACGCATTTTGATAAATCTACCCCACCCCCAAACAAAATACAACACTGTCCCTAGTGTTAAAAGTATAGTAACAATGTATTGCTGAAGACAGATAGAAAAATATTGGAACAAATTACCTCAATTATTCTGGTGTGGTAGAAGTACAGTCCCTACAAATATGCAATGCATAATAATATAGACTAAATGATTTAGAACCATATTAATCAAAGACCGTACCCCAAATAGAATATAAACATATCCAAATAGAGTTTACAAAAAATCCTAAACTAAGTAGCAACACAACTAAACAGTTACGAAACTCTAAAATCAACCGGCAGGGTTGCCTCCCAAGAGCGCTAAGTTTAACGTCTTCAGCCAGACGCAAAAGAGATAGTACTCCAAAAAGATCAATCGAGATAGACTGGATCGACAAGGAAAATATTTTCAATTTCACGAGCCTCCAACTCAAGAAAAGGCTTTATACGTTGAGCATTAACTTTGAATAACTTTCCATTTTTGGGATCTTGAACCTCAATAGCACCATGACTAGCAACTTGGTGGACATAGTATGGACCAGACCATCGTGACCTCAACTTCCCAGGAAACAATTCAAGACGAGAGTTATACAGAAGAACCTTCTGGCCTGGGGAGAAATCTTTTCTCAGAATTTGTTTGTCATGTTCCAATTTGGTCTTAGCTTTATAAATCTTCGAACTCTCGTAGGCATCATTTCTGATTTCCTCCAACTCATCGAGTTGAAGTGACCTACGCTCTCCGGCTTTATCATAGTTAAAATTCATGGCCTTGATAGCCCAATAAGCACGGTGTTCGAGTTCGACAGGCAAGTGACATGCTTTGCCATAGACTAAGCGATATGGAGACATTCCTATAGGAGTCTTATAAGCAGTACGATATGCCCACAAAGCATCTTGGAGGCGGAGACTCCAGTCCTTCCTTGTGGGGTTAACCATTTTTTCTAAGATATGTTTGATCTCCCTATTGGATACCTCAGCCTGACCATTGGTTTGTGGGTGATAAGATAGGGCCACTTTGTGGGTGATCTCATATTTAGACATTAAGCTTGCAAAGACTTTGTTGCAAAAATGGGAACCATTATCACTAATTATGGCTCGAGGTACACCGAATCTAGGCAAAATTAAGTCTTTCAAGAAATTCACCACAACTCTATGGTCGGCTGTCTTAGTGGCTAATGCTTCTACCCATTTGGACACATAATCAACAGCAAGAAGAATATAAATATACCCAAATGAGGAGGGAAAGGGTCCCATGAAGTCAATACCCCAAACATCAAATATTTCGACAACTAAAATTGATTGTTGGGGCCACTCATTACGCTTGGTAATCTTACCTAATAATTGACATCTAGGACAAGCGAGACAGTAGGTATAAGTGTCCTTAAAAAGGGTGGCCCAATAAAATCCCGACTGCAAGATTTTTGCAGCGGTCCTTTTAGAGCTAAAATGGCCACCACATGGCTGATCATGACAAAAGGAAATGACAGACTCTTGGTCGTCCTCGGGAACACACCTATGGATGATCTGATCTGGACAATACTTGAATAAGTAGGGATCATCCCAAAAATATTCCTTACCCTTAGCTAAGAATTTGTCTCTCTCTTGCTTAGACCAAGGGGAAGGGATTTGACCAGTCACAATGTAATTGACAATATCAGCATACCATGGGGCATGAGATATTGTAAAAAGTTGCTCATTAGGAAAATAATCAGAGATCGGAAGGGAGTCACTAATAGAATCAACAATAAGACGGGACAAATGATCAGCGACTACATTATCTGAGCCTTTCTTATCACGAATCTCAAGGTCAAATTCTTGAAGGAGTAAGATCCATCGTATCAACATAGGTTTGGCATCTTTTTTGGAGAGAAGATGTCGCAATATTGGATGTTTGTCGTTGCTTTTCTACACTTCGTACAAAAAATAATAAAACCTGCAAAAACTTTACTAAAAATTGTATAGTAGTAAGCAGGGTCGAACCACTCTCAAGTGAGAATCAGTAAAAAGTCTAAACTTCAAAACCTAAATCTCTTGAGATGAAAAATGAATATTTAAAAAAATAAAATTCTGATTTTTTATTTAATAATAAAAACTAATATTAAATGTCTTAGATCAAATGATAGGACAAATCTCAAGGAAAGAGAATTCACCACCATGGATCCATATAAATAAAGTTTTTTTTTATATATTCTTATCTAGTTTTTCCTCCAATAACCAATACACTTCACCAATCCAATTAGAACTTGGAAAGATGAAGGAAAATATGGAATAAAAAAGAATGACTTGATTATATATGAGAGAGACATTCTTTACTTAATCTGATGCACATTGGCTAGGTAAACAGAGGTAGGCATTCTTCGAATTACCATTATTTGGCAAACACGAAAAATCCTTCCTCTAATTTTATAAAATAAAATCCAGAATAGAAGAGTAGAAGAATGCTCTTGGGAGGAAAAAGTAGACAAGAAAATAAAACAACTTACCTATACTTCAGCCATGGTGGCTTCATCACTCCCTTGAGAAGGATGTTTACGCTTGCATATTAAAAGAAAACAAACAAATAGAAATAAAACTACTACTCATCATTGAATCAATAAAACAATTACACTATTTTTTTCTATAATTTCTCTACAATTTCTAACCCCCTTCACCATCCCCTAAGACCCCCTATTTATAGAGTTAGAGGGGAATGGTTTAGGTGGGAAAAATTTAAAATACAAAATTCAAAATACAAATTTGAAATACCAAATTCAAAATTCAAAAACAAAAATTCAAAATACAAAATTTTGAATTTGAATATCTAAAATTTGATTTCCATATCTTTAATTTCAATTTTGGACTGCAGACGTGGCCGTGTACAAAATATTCGGCAAAGTTTTGAACTTGAGACCTCTTGTGAAGTAGATTGCACAGAATACCATCTCTCCTACAATTCTTCTTATGTTCATCTTTGGCTATATATATCCTTTTTAGCCCTCTTTTGCTACTTTTCTTCTTCTTTGGAAATCAACCCCTATAAAACATAAAATGCAAAGATAAAAACCTTTAAATAAAATAAAAGATGAATTAAAAACTTATTTTAGGATATAAAATAGCAAGTTTTGTGTACTTATCAATGTCCTCTACTCGTTCTAGCAGACCTGCCACTACAAGGAAGACTAATGGGATTTTTGAGGTTGGTGCTTCAGAAACTATGCCAACCGACATTGATTTAATTACAAAGAAGGTAGCAACAATTATGGCTGCCAATCAAACTCCTTCTACTTCAAATTCTTCATTGCTAGGCCCTTGTGAATTTTGCTCTAGTCCTATGCATAATTTGAGCAATTGTCCTTCAATGGGGCAATTTTTTTATGTTCAACATGAGCAAGTCCAAGCTACATTCACTGGACCAATGAATCCTCCACGAGGTAACACTTACAATCCCACATGGAGGAATCATCCTGGTTTTTCTTACAGTAACCAAGGGGCAGCAATGCAACCATCATATCAACCTACGACTTTTGTGCCTCAACAGCAATATCAAACACAAAGTCCTATGGCCCAAAGAATTTCTGCTATTGAAGACAAGCTGACGCTTACCTTGTCTAAATTTGACAAACTTGATTCTCTCATCGAGACAGTGCAAGCTACTGCAGCAACAGTACAATCTACAGTTCAGCTAGTGCACTCACATTCTTAATCCATTGCCAAACTGGAATCTCAGTTTGGACAGCTTGCTACTTCATTGAATGGAAGAGAAGAAGGGAAGCTCCCTAGTCAACCAATTGCTAATCCAAGAGGGATGCAAGCTTCCACAAGAAACTCACACCATGAGCAAGTCCAAGCTATTACCACTTTGAGAAGTGGAAAAATAATTGACAATAAGGTGGGTGAGAAGAAAGAAGAAGAAAAAGTGACCACAAGTTCAAGTGCTGAAATTCTTTATGAGCCTAAGGCTCCCTTCCCACAACGTTTCCTTGAAGCATCTAGATTGGGGAAGCAAGGGGACAAGCTGCATAACATGATGGAAGTGTTTCGACAAGTGAAGATTAATTTGCCACTCCTTGATGTCATCAAGCAAATTCCTCCTTATGCTAAATTTTTGAAGGACTTGTACACTCAAAAAAGGCATTCTAAAAGCCATGTGCCAAAGAAAGTGATGCTGCCATAACAAGTAAGTTCAATAATTCAACAATGTACTCCTCCCAAGTATAAAGATCCTGGTGCTCCAACTATCTCATGCATTATTGGGGAGCACCATGTGGATAAAGCTCTTCTTGATTTGGGTGCAAGTGTGAATTTGTTACCCTATTCAGTCTACTTACAATTGGGCTTGGGAGAATTGAAGTCTACCTCGATGGTATTGCAATTTCCAGACAGATCAACAAAGTAACCCCGAGGAATCATAGAAGATGTGCTCGTTAAAGTGGACACGTTCTACTTTCCTGTTGATTTCATTCTACTTGACACTGAGCTGGTTCACAATCCAAAGAGGCACATTCCAGTGATCCTTAGTCGACCTTTCTTAGATACTGCTGATGCTTGCATAAATTGTAGGTTGGGGATCATGGATATTTCATTTGGCAACATGAATGTCAAGCTTAATGTGTTCAATGCTATCCAACACCCTCCAGATCAGAGTGATATGTTCTGCATGGATGATATTGATGAATGTGTGGAGGAATTTATTTCATCCTCTATATCTTGAAACTCCTTGGAGGTATGTAAGTCTTTTTATAACTTTGAGAAAATTAATGATGAAGGGTTGTCTGAAGAGGTACAGTCTATGCTGGAAGTGGATGCCATTCAGAATACTCCACCTTGGAGAATTCCAATTAAGCCACTACCTTCTCTCTCTAGCACTCCCCTAGTGCCTTCATTGGAGTCCCCTCCAGAATTAGAGTTGAAGCCTTTGCCTGACAAATTAAAGTATGTATTTTTGGGGGCACAGAAAACTCTTCCTGTTATAATTGCCTCTGATCTGACAAAAATTCAAGAAAAGAGCTTAGTAGAGGTCTTACATCAACATCGTGAAGCAATTGGATGGAGTGTTGCTGATCTTAAGGGCATTGATCCCTCAATTTGCATGCACAAAATTCATCTAGAAGAAGGATGTAAGCCAACTAGAGAGGCACAGAGGCGACTGAACCCCAACATGAAGGAGGTGGTAAAGAAAAAGGTTATCAAATTACTTGATGCAGGTATCATTTATCCAATTTCTGACAGCACATGGGTGAGTCCAACACAAGTGGTTCCTAAGAAGTCTGGCCTTACCATTGTCCCTAACTCTATGGGAGAGCTTGTTCCACAACGTACTACCATAGGTTGGCGTGTGTGCATTGATTACAAAAAATTAAATTCTATGACAAGGAAGGATCACTTCCCTCTTCCATTCATTGATCAAATACTTGAAAGGTTAGCTGGTCAGAGCTATTATTGCTTTCTGGATGGCTACTCTAGTTATAACCAAGTGGCTATGGATCCAGAAAATCAAGAGAAGACTACTTTCACTTGTCCCTTTGGTACTTTTGCTTATCGTCGTATGCCATTTGGATTATGTAATGCTCCGGCAACATTCCAGAGGTGTATGATGGCCATCTTTTCTGACATGGTGGAAAAATTCTTGGAGGTGTTCATGGATGACTTCTCTATTTTTGGATCATCCTTTGAAAACTTTCTGAGTAATTTATCACTGGTGCTTCAAAGGTGCCGAGAGCGTAATTGGGACTTAGTTGGGAGAAGAGCCATTTTATGGTGAAAGAGGGTATTGTATTGGGCCATATTGTTTCAGAGAGAGGCATTGAAGTTGATAAAGCAAAGATCGACCTAATTGCAACTCTGCCTCATCCAACTTCGGTAAGGCAAGTTTGATCTTTCTTAGGCCATGCTGGGTTCTATAGAAGATTTATCAAGGATTTCAGTAAAATTGCTCGACCATTGTGCCATTTGTTATCTAAAGATGTTCCCTTTATCTTTGATGAAGAATGTGTGCAAGCTTTTGAAAAGCTTCGGTCTCTATTATCCTCTACACCAATCATGCAATCTCCAAAATGGGTTTTACCTTTTGAAATCATGTGTGACGCCTCTGATTATGCAGTGGGAGCAGTGTTGGGACAAAGAGAAGAGAAACAACCATATGTCATCTATTATGCTAGTAAGACTCTCTCTGATGCCCAACTCAATTATACAATCATAGAGAAAGAGCTTCTAGCTGTAGTATTTGCCTTGGACAAGTTTTGTTCTTATTTATTGGGGTCTAAGGTGGTCGTCTACTCTGATCATGCAGTATTGAAACATTTATTGGAAAAGAAAGAAACCAAACCGCGTCTTATTCGATGGATTTTATTGCTGCAAGAATTCGATTTGGAGATAAAAGATAAAAAGGGGACGGAGAATGTGGTTGCGGATCATTTATCTCGGATTGAGTTTGAGCCGGTGATCGATGCATTACCTATTCGAGACTCATTCCCGGATGAGCAATTGTTTGGAATTGGGTTGATGAAAGTTAATACCCAAAGGTTGAAGCATTGTGTGGAAGGATGTGTGCCAAGAAGAGACGTGGAGTCCGTCGACTTAACGGATCCCGTCTATCCAACTTAATCCCTTCGGAGAATTGATCATCTCCTATGGACGTTAAATTGTAGGTTCTGTATATATTTCTATACTTTATTTTCTTCAGTTTTCTTTGATTTTAATTTTTAGTTTTAGTTTTCTTAAGTTTTCTTTCAATTCTAGTTGCGTTTTAATGTTTTTCTTTGAGTTTTTGATGTATAAGTTACTTCCGGAGGATGCTAAGAGGTGTACCGAGGTATTTGGACTCAAGACGGGTGAAAAATCATGCTCTCGGTCGACCTTGGGCGATGGAGACTCAAAATTTTCAAGTCTCGGTCGAACTTGGGTGATGGAGGGTCAAACAGGCTACCAGGAGGGGGATCGATCGCCCCATTGGAGGGGGATCGATTGCCCCATGTTAATTCTTGAAGATCCCCACCAGCAGGTGGGCGATCAATCGCCCACCCTAGGGGGGATCGATCGCCCAAGGTTTAAATGTGGGCTGCCCAAAAATTCTTGGTATTTAAAGCCTCCTTATCCTACTTGGTTGCTACCACTTGCATCTTTTACCTCTTTGAGCTCCAATTCAAGTCCTACTTCAACCGGGAAATTATTTTCTTCAATTGGTGATTATTAAACAAGAATTCAACATTGATCATCATCATCATCAACATCAAAACCGGATCAAGAATCACTAGTTCTCAAAGGAAGCTCTCACTTTTTCAAGTTCAACATCAAAGTAAGTGAAGTTTTTCTTTGGTGAAATTGTGCAATTCTTTTTGAGGGCTTTTGAAGACCAAGTTTGGGGGATCAATTTGGTGTAATTACTTGTTCGATTTGGGTGGAAAAAGTGCCTAAAAGAGGAGGTTGAAGGTTACAAGTTAATTGTGCACGCCAAGTGTTCGATTTAATTCCTCAACCACACTTTTTCTACTTCTATGGCACCAAAGAAAGCAAGTCACCAAGGTGCTTCAAGTTCACGTAATCCTCGCCGAGTGAGGCATGATCCAACTACCGGTTCTTCACGATCTCGCCAAGAAGGTATTCAAGAGAAATGGCATCCAAGGGCTTTGAACTTTGAAACCACGTTTGACATAGCCAAACTCTATGGTATGTTTCCTGAGACACGATGGGGGATTTCTTACATCCGTCGTCGTCAGTCGGCATCCATTTTTGTTCCACTCTCGTCTACTATCTACCCGAGGCTTGTCAAGGTATTTTATCAGAACTTAATGCCGACACCTGATGAGCGAGATGTGCTTACTTCTTCAGTAGATGGAACAATAGTTCGAGTGGACATGTCATCCATTGCCATTGCCATGGATTGTCCTCATGAGTGCCCAGATGATTTATCTCATATCTATACTCCTCTACCTGACGATTTTTCAGTGGGTAATTTGGTTGCACGTTTGTGTGCTAATCAGTTTTCTGGGCCGAAAAGGAATGCAGCTTCAAAGTCTTCAATGCCAAATCATTTATGGTTCCTTGACACTGTTCTACTCAAGAATGTATGTCCAATTGGACATAAGACCGAGAGACGTCAAGAGTTCCTCAGAGCCTTATATGCTATACATTTTGGGCATTGGCTGTCATTCCCACAGATTGTCTGGGGCCAGATGGAGAAGTTCTATTCCAAGGTTGTAGCCAAGGCACTAGACAGTGCAAGTGACTGGGAGTTTCCATTCCCTACTATTATTCATCAGTTGCTTGTGGCACAAGGGTATGTAGTCCATGAGGACGAGCTTGGCTTTCCACATGATCTTCATTATGGCACGTATGACTGGAATTTGAGCCGATCTCATATGCACCAGAGAGTCATAGCGGCGCCTGGTGAAGTATCTCGGTTGGCCCAGGGAGGAGAACATATAGATATACCACCACCGATGGAAGATCCTGAGGAGATGGAGGCAAAGGAAGAGGAGGTGCATGCACAGGCTGGTGGCCATGATTATCAGTATTTAGAGAGACAGATTGCTGGATTGTCAGCCCAGTTTGGCACCCTACAGACAGAGGTATCCACACAGTTTGGAGCAATGAGGACAGATATGGCGGATCACTTTCGTGACACTCGCCAAGAGCAACTAGAGATGAGGAGGATGCTGCGTGCACTGATGCGCCAAGCAAACTTGGATCCAGATGCTCAGTCACCACCACACCCTTGACAGGAAGGTAACCATCTTTTGTATTTTATTTTAGTTTTTATTTTATTTTTATTATTTTTATTTTTCTTTTTCTTTTTGTAGTTAGATTTTTATTATTAAAGAAAAAAAAATGAAAAATGAAAAAAATATTTTTTTTTTTAGGATTTTTTCTCTTTCATATTTATTTTCACCCATACTATTTCACTTGATCTTTGAGGTATAGTGGTTTGTTTTGACAGGTTTTAACATCCAAGTTTGGGGGTGTGCTTGCATTGCCTTCTTACAACTTGGTGTGCTCTATTTTCTTGCCACTACTCCTTGGTCCTGGTAACATCGTTCTTATTCTTCTCTATGCTTTAATTGGATGTACATTGAGGACAATGTACAGTTTAAGTTTGGGGGTGAGGCGATGCTTATTTTTGTACTTTATTGCATATGGGGGGAGATTGGTGTGAAATTCTTTTTGTATTAGGATTTTATTTTATTTTATTTTCTTAGTTTATTTATTTTATTCTATTTTGTTTTGTTTTTAGATAGAATGTTTTGACATTATTCAAGGGATTAATACCTTATGTAGGTGCGTAACTTGCAATTTTTGAGTATGTTTTAGATTTTTGGAAACTATGGTTTGAATTAAGTAGTTTTAATCAGGGTTTGCAATAACATGTTTTGGAGTGATTAATTTTAATTTCCTTAAATGCACAGACACACTAGCATAGTCTTATGGGGTATATACTTTGGTTTTGAGTTATTGAGTTACAAATGCTTGATATTAATTAGTATCCCTTGAGAATGAGTACCGATAATATGTTTTACTTGACTTCAATGAAAAAAAAAAGAAAAAAAAGTGATGAATAAGCAAATCAATTTGATCTCTTTCATGAGTAACCGGACCTCTATGCCTCAGGAAGCACGGAGTGTTCGCGTCAAAAGTGAAAGGGTGAGAAAAGATGAGCATTGGTTGTCTTGATTTGTAGCCTGACTGATTCGAGTAATTAGGTCTTCGGGGTATCTTAAAGCCTAGTGCCCTAAAGCCATCTGGTTTGGGAGTCACTGACTGAAAGCTTGCTACATGGATCTTTTAGAAAGCTCAATAAATCAAGACATTGCACAACCAATAAAGCAATGAAAAAAAAGGGAATGATGAAAAAAAAATGAAAAGTCATGTATGCATGTTGGGAAGTATGATTTCAATAAGGGGAGCTAGTGAGTTGAAGGGGTATGTGCCTTAATATATTCAGAGCTTGGTTATGCTACATGAGATGACTGCTAGTTCACTTTACACGAGAAGACTAGAGTTGATTATTTTGAGATATGTTGATGTGAATTATGCATGGGAACCATTGATTTGAATTATAGAATTTGAAAGTTGAAATTATTCTTGAATGCAAGTTTGTAACTATGTATTGTAATCTTCTTCTTGAATTAATGTTGAAACAGAATTTTGAATGTTTGTGGGTAACATTTCTGGAAACCCTTATGAGACTATACTCGTCCACTAGGGGGAACCTAGGGGTTTAAAGGCTTGTTGCATATGCTAAATGCAATCATTTCTCCCACGAAAGTGGAGTTCGGTAGTTAGTTATTATTTGTTAGTTTCTTTGTTTTAGTTTTGTTTTATTCTATTGCTAAGGGACTAGCAATATATAAGTTTGGGGGTGTTGATAAGTGTTCAATTCTATGCATTTGAACCCTCTTTATTGCATATGTTAGTTCCGTTGCTACGTTTACCGAGATACGTTTATGGTATTTTTGTGTTTTTGATGTATTGCAGGTCTTTTAGTAAAAGGAGCAAAGTTTGAGGCTATTTGCAGCTGAAGAGAAAAGTCAGAAATTGTAGCCAAGGCATCTCGATCAATCGAGATCTCGATTGATCGAGATCTTATTTCGATTGATCGAAATCTCGATCAATCGACATCCAATCTCGATTGATCGAGATTCTGCAGAAGCCACTTGCCTATTTGCTCACCTATTCTCCCACTTGCAACAAAATCCCCCTTTTTGCACGACTTAGGAGGATTGTCTAGCTTGAACAAGACCCTTGGGGACCTTCTTGATATAATGGATATATATATATATATATATTGATATATTGATATATATATATATATATGGTGGGCCCCAAGGTTGAAAAAGGGAGCCATAAAGCACAAAGAAGCCACATTTCTCAAATATCTCTCATACACACATCAGAATACAAAGAAGAGAGACATTCGGGAGAGGAGAAAGAGGAGCTGAACCAGAACAAGAAGCTTCATCTTCTCCATCAATGGAAGAGTGCAAGGCAATCATGAGCAACTAACTCTTCTACTAGGGTGTTGTTGAAGCCCCTAGCCATGTAAACTTGTTCATTTTTGTAGCACTTGTGATTTGTAATTAAATATTGATTATTTAGCCTAGTGACCATGTACACTAATACATTTCTTTTATATATTCATTTGTTGTTGAGTTTATTCTTGTCTTAGAGTAGATTTTTTCATGTGAATACACAACATTTGCATATTCCACAAGAAGTGCAAATGATGGCTAGATAATGGTGTTTAAATGAATGTGTGGTGTTTGCTTGTATAAACCATGCCAAGATAAGGTAGTTTGGATGCATGTAGGTTCACTTAGAGAGTAGGGTAATTAGGTAGTTAGTTAGGTTGAAGAGTTATGCTTGTTGAAGATGGATTGTGATAGGTTAGCACACACATTAATCTTTTGATATGTCATTGAGGTCACAAGCCTAATGACATTGTTAGGCATTTAATTTATGAATCCCATGCTTGCTACACTTATGAACATGTGAATGGCTAGTGGTGGAAACCAACCCTAGTTCTCTCTCCCAACTTTTACTCTTTAAATTGATTGTCATTATATTCATGCAATAGTTTTATAAACAAAAACTCAAAACCCTGTTTTTAGGATTAAAGTGGAATTAATCTTTCTTTATGACAATTGCGACTAGTCCTCGTGGGATCGATACCCTCTATATAGAACCGTATCTACAAAGATTCGTGCTCTTGCGAGTGGTTAAATTATATTTTGATAAAAGGGGCATAAATAAGCTTAAAATATAATTCGAGTTTAGCCACATCAAAATTTTGGCGCCATTGCCGGGGACTACGATTTTAATTGTCGCCATTGAAAGATTAAATCTGGTTTAATTCTTAGGCTAGAAATTATTTCATTCTTTTTTGTATATATTATTATTTATTTTGTGTATTGAGGTGTTGTTCTACTATTAATGCATGCTAGGTAGACGATCATTGTCACTTCCTTTGCTTCCTTGTAATATTGAACTTGAAAGAACACTTAGACAACGTAGAGGAACCTCTAGGGACCCTATATTGCCTAGGACTGAAAACATGGACCCAAATGAGAGACAACCTCCCGGACTACCTCCTTTTAATCATGAACAACCACCTCCACCTCCACTTCCTCAAGGAGAGTTGCTTATGGACTTTTATCTTCCGACTACATTTGAAGTACCTTCATGTATTCAATTTCCGGATGTAGCGGCAAATCAATTAGAAATAAAGTCCTCCACCATCAATCTTCTTAATAGCTTCCATGGTCTCCCTAATGAGGATCCATACCGGCACTTAGATTACTTCCTTTCTGTGTGTTCCACCATTCGTGTACCACACTTTACAGAGGATGATCTAAAGCTGCGTATGTTTCCATTCTCCTTAAAAGATAAAGCTAGAAGTTGGTTCAATTCCTTAGAACCTAACTCAATCCATTCTTGGGCGGAGATGCAAATAGAGTTCTTAAAAAAATACTTCCCAATGGGAAAGACGAGTGATATCCGGAGAGCAATCACCGGATTCACCCAAATTGATCAAGAACAATTTCATGAGACGTGGGAGAGATTAAAAGATCTCCTTAAATCTTGTTCGCATCATGCTGTCCCAAAATGGCAGCTAGTGCAAAGTTTTTACGATGGGGTGAATGAGCAACATAGACAAATGATAGACTCCGCTTGTGGAGGTGGATACCTTTTGAAAAGCCCTGATGAGGCATGAAAACTTTTTCAAACCCTAAGCAATAATTCAGCTCAACGCTCCTCCACTAGGAAAGGGAAGGCCAGCCAACCTTGTAGAGGAGTGCATGAAATTTCACGGGTAGATGAGGTTGCCATGCAAGTAGAAGCCTTATCTCGAAAAATGGACCTAATCATGAAAAATGGGCTGCCTACTCCAAGCCAACCTGTTCAAAATCAGGAAGGGTGTTCATTTTGCTATAGCACTTCGCATTTTGTGCGAGATTGTCCTATTGCCGGTCAATCTCCTGATTATGCTCAAGAGCAAGCGAATGTCTTGTACTCTAAACAGATGAATGATCCATATTCAAATACATACAATCCTGTTTACAAGAATCATCTGACTTTTTCATGGAAACCTCAAGAATCAAGTCCCTCTTTTCAAGGACAAAATTCTTTCAATTCTCAATCTCAACAGCCTCAATATATGCCAAATCCTCAACCTTACCATCAAAGATCCAATTACCAACAACCACCACCTCCTCCGAGAAGCCAAGGCTTTGAAGAAAGAGTGATAAGCAATCTTGACGCTAATACCCGCTTATTGCAAACTCACTCTCAATCAATTTCTAAGCTTGAAGCTAATGCTCAATCGATGGCTAGGCTAGAAGCACAAATTGGGCAACTAGCTAATGCCTTGAATAGAAGGGAGGAAGGTAAGTTGCCGAGTCAACCGGTGGCGAATCCTAAGGGTGTTCATGTGATTGAGGATCCATCATCTTCATCTTGTAATGCTCCTCCGGAGCAAGTTCAATCAGTCACCACCTTAAGGAGTGGTAAAATCATCAATTCCAAGGTAGGGGAGGAAGAGAGAAAGGAATCCCAAGAGCAACCCAAAAATCCAAAAAAAATCCCAATTAAATCCAAAATTGTTTCCTTTAAATCCAAATGTGCATAACATCCCAGTAAATCCAAAAGGAAAGGCAAGTGAAGTTATGTCGTCATCAATTCCAAATCTTGGCACTTCTTTTGAACCTCCGGTTCCTTTTCCTCAAAGATTAAAGGAACCTTCTCATTTTGGGAAACAAGGAGAGAAAATTCAAGACATGATGGAGATCTTCAAACAAGTAAAGATCAATCTCCCTCTCCTTGACGCTATCCGACAAATTCCCTTCTATGCTAAATTCTTAAAGGACTTGTGCACTCAAAAGCGCAAATCTAGGAATAATGCTCCTAAGAAAGTCCTCTTAACTGAGCACATAAGCTCCATTTTCCAACACCAAGCCCCTCCTAAATTCAAAGATCTGGGTGCTCCGACCATTTCATGCACCATCGAAAATCAATCTTTTGAAAAGGCACTTCTTGATTTAGGGGCTAGTGTCAATTTGCTTCCATTCTCAGTTTACCAACAAGTGGATAAATTCTAGTTTTCGGTGGACTTCATAGTCCTTGACACGTAACCGGTTCAAAATCCAAATTGACATATTCCTATCAATCTAGGTCGTCCATTCTTGGCTACGGCAAACACTTGTGTTAATTGCCATACCGGAGTAATGGACATCTCTTTCGGGAATATGAAAGTCCGCTTGAACATCTTCAATGCTTCCCACCACACATCCGAAGACGAAAGTGAGTGCTTTTGTGTCGATGTAGTGGAAGACCTTGTTCAAGAAGCACTTCCTTCTATTCTTTCCAAGGATCCTTTAGAGGCATGCCTAAATCACTTCAACTGTGACGATTTTGACATTGAGCAATCCATTTGTGAAGTCAACTCAATGCTCGATGTCACTACTGTCATGGATTTGCCTAAATGGAGAGTTCCTAGAGAACCCTTGCCTCCGTTGTCCAAAACTTCCCAAACTCCTTCTCTATTTCCCCACCACAACTTGAGCTCAAGCCTCTACTGGCTACACTCAAGTATGTTTTCTTGGGTGCTAATGAGACCCTTCCAGTCATTATTGCTTCCAATCTCACCAATGATCAAGAGATGGAACTCATAAAAATGCTAAAAGAGTACAAGGAAGCAATAGGATGGAGTGTGGCAGATCTTAAGGGAATAGACCCTTCTATTTGTATGCACCGCATACACTTAGAAGAGGATGCAAAGACCTCAAGGGAGGCACAACGTCGATTAAATCCAAATATGAAGGACGTTGTAATCAAGGAGGTGGTGAAGTTACTAGATGCGGGAATCATTTACCCCATCTCAGATAGCAAGTGGGTTAGCCCCACTCAAGTGGTTCCAAAGAAGTCCGGCATTACGGTGCAACCAAATGATAAGGGTGAATTAGTTCCCCAACGCACCACCACGGGATGGAGAGTGTGCATAGATTACAGGAAATTAAATTCAGCCACTCAGAAAGATCACTTCCCCCTCCCATTTATTGATCAAATCTTGGAGAGATTAGCCGGGCAAAGTTTTTATTGCTTTTTAGATGGATATTTCGGCTATAATCACGTTGCTATAGACCAGAGGGACCAAGAGAAAACCACCTTTACATGTCCCTTTGGCACATTTGCTTATAGACACATGTCCTTTGGGTTGTGCAATGCACCGGTGACTTTTCAACGGTGTATGATATCTATCTTTTCGGACATGGTGGAAAAATTCTTGGAAGTGTTCATGAATGATTTTTCTATTTTTGGGCCTTCATTTGAATCATGCCTCCAAAATCTATTCCGTGTTCTCAAATGATGTCAAGAAACCAACCTAATTCTTAGTTGGGAAAAGAGCCATTTTATGGTTCAAGAGGGTATTGTCCTAGGGCACATTGTGTCTAAGAGAGGAATCGAGGTTGATAAAGCCAAGGTTGAACTCATTTCCAAACTTCCTCCACCATCAACGGTGAGAGAGATTCGTTCATTCCTTGGGCATGCGGGCTTTTATCGCCGTTTCATCAAAGACTTTAGCAAGATCTCTTGCCGTTGTGCCGCCTTCTTGAAAAAGAGTCTTGCTTTACCTTTGATGAATCGTGCCTTAACGCTTTTGAAAAACTCCGCACCATGCTCACAACCGCTCCAATTCTAATCCCTCCAAATTGGGCTCTCCCATTTGAGATCATGTGTGATGCATCCAACTATGCCATGGGTGCAGTCTTAGGGCAACGAGTAGACAAATTGCCACATGTCATCTACTACGCAAGTAAAACCCTTTCCGAGGCTCAAATCAATTATACCATAACGGAAAAGGAGTTACTTGCGGTAGTATTTGCATTAGAAAAATTTTGAGCTTATTTATTAGGTTCAAAGGTCATAGTCTATTCGGACCATGCTGCCCTCCGGCATCTTTTGGCCAAAAAAGACACCAAGCCTAGGTTGATCCGATGGATACTCTTATTGCAAGAGTTCAATTTTGAGATTAGAGACAAAAAGGGAACTGAAAATGTGGTGGCTGACCACCTTTCTAAAATTCTTATTGAATCCCTCCATAACTCCATTCCAGTTTGTGAATCCTTTTCGGATGAACAACTATTTGTCATTTCTCAAGAGAGTATCCCTTGGTATGCGGATGTGGTTAACTACTTGGCAACCGGTAAAATACCATCTTCTTGGACCAAGCAAGAGAAGGATCGTTTTCTCTCCCAATCACGATCATATTATTGGGACGATCCTCAATTGTTTAAATATTGCCCCGATCAAATAATTCGGAAGTGTGTACCCAACAGTGAATTCCAAAGCATTCTTAAATTTTGTCATACACTCACTTATGGGGGACACTTTGGTGCTAAGAAAACCGCAGCAAAAATTCTTCAATGCGGATTTTTCTGGCCAACACTGCATCAGGAAGCATATTCATTCTGCCGCACTTGTG
This sequence comes from Cornus controversa, assembly GCA_026545225.1. Taxonomy (NCBI): domain Eukaryota; kingdom Viridiplantae; phylum Streptophyta; class Magnoliopsida; order Cornales; family Cornaceae; genus Cornus; species Cornus controversa. The sequence continues at coordinate 73,630,879 of CM048845.1, forward strand.
AGCGGTGTCAGCGCCTTGGCGCGATGTCTCGGAAGGACATGATGCCTCTTAACCCTATTATTATTATTGAGATATTTGATGTGTGGGGCAATGACTTTATGGGACCATTTCCACCCTCTACTGGTCATGAGTACATACTTGTGGCGGTGGACTACGTATCTAAGTGAATAGAGGCCGTTGCTACCAAAACCAATGATCACGCAGTCGTGGTTAAGTTCATTCAAACGAATATCTTTAGCCGGTTTGGTACACCTCGGGCCCTCATCAGTGACGGAGGTAAACATTTCTGTAACCGGTTCCTTCGAATCTTGCTTACCAAATACTCTGTCACACACAAAGTAACCACCCCCTACCATCCTCAAACTAGTGGCCAAGTAGAGGTATCCAATAGGGAGATTAAGAACATTCTTGAGAAGACCGTTCGGCCTGACCGGAAAGATTGGTCATTGCGACTAAACGATGCATTATAGGTATACCGAACCGCGTATAAAACTCCTATTGGAATGTCACCTTACCGGTTGCTTTATGGCAAAGCGTGCCATCTTCCGATTGAATTAGAGCATAAAGCTATGTGGGCCACCAAAACTTTCAATTTTGACATGCAAACGGCCGGATCTAATCGAAAGCTTCAATTAAATGAATTGGAAGAATTACGACATGACGCGTATGAGAATGCTAAAATCTATAAGGCAAAGTCCAAAGCCGTTCATGATCGTAATATTTGAGTCAAAACATTTTCTCCGGGCCAAAAAGTATGGTTATACAACTCGCGCCTCCATTTGTTTTCCGAAAAATTTCGCTCCCGTTGGGATGGTCCATTTTTGGTTAATTCCGTTGCTCCCCACGGAGCGGTGGAATTGAGGGACTTGAAAGATGGATCGTTGTTCAACGTAAATGGGCAACGCTTAAAAATGTGCGTGGATGACCAAGTTACCACCGAATACGTAGATGTCGTCACTTTGACGGATCCCGTGTACTTTGACTCGTGACCCGATTCGAATGTCATGCCATAGACGTGTAAGGTGGCGCGGCCATGGTAGCTATCTTATAAGTGTTTAATTCTATGCATTTGAACCCTCTGTATTGCATATGTTAGTTCCATTTTTATGATTACCGAGATATGTTTACGGTATTTTTATGTTTTTGATGTATTGCAGGTCTTGTAGTGAAAGGACCAAAGTTTGAGGCTAATTGCAGCTGAAGAAAAAAAATTAGAAATGCAGCCAAAGGCATCTCGATCAATCGAGATGTTAATCTCGATCAATCGAGATCTCGATTGATCGAGATCTCATTTCGATTGATCGAAATCTCGATCAATCGAGATTCTGCAGAAGCCACTTGCCCACTTGCTCACCTGCTTTCCCACTTGCAACAAAATCCTCCTTTTTGCATGACGTAGGGGGATTGTCTGACTTGAACAAGACCCTTGGGGACCTTCATGATACAATGGATATATATATTGATATATATATATATGGTGGGCCCCAAGGTTGAAAAAGAGAGCCTTAAAGCACAAAATAGCCACATATCTCTAAAATATCTCTCAACACACATCAGATCATCAAGGAGAGACTTTTGGGAGAGAGGAGAATGAGCTGAACTAGAACAAGAAGCTTCATCTTCTCCATCAATGGAAGAGTGCAAGGCAACCATGAGCAACTAACTTCCATACTAGGGTGTTGTTGAAGCCCCTAGCCATGTAAACATGTTCATTTTTGTAGCACTTGGGATTTGTAATTAAATGTTGATTATTTAGCCTAGTGATCATGTACACTAATACATTTCTTCTATATATTCATGTGATTTTGGTTTTATTCTTGTCTTAGAGTCTAATCTTCATGTAAATGCACAACATTTGCATATTCCACATTTCTTCTTTTGTAATGCTCCTCCGAAGCAAGTTCAATCAATCACCACCTTAAGGAGTGGTAAAGTCATCAATTCCAAGGTAGGGGAGGAAGAGAGAAAGGAATCCCAAGAGCAACCCAAAAATCCAAAAGAATCCTATTTAAATCCAAATGTTTTTCCTTTGAATCCAAATATGCATAACATCCCATCAAATCCAAAAGAAAAGGTAAGTGAAGTTGTGTCATCATCAATTCCAAATCTCGACACTTCTTTTGAACCTCTGGTTCCTTTTCCTCAAAGATTGAAGGAACCTTCTCATTTTGGGAAGCAATGAGAGAAAATCCAAGACATGATGGAGATCTTCAAACAAGAAAAGATCAATCTCCCTCTCCTTGATGCTATTTGGCAAATTCCCTCCTATGCTAAATTTCTGAAGGACTTGTGCACTCAAAAGCGCAAATCTAGGAATAATGTTCCTAAGAAATTCCTCTTAACTGAGCACATAAGCTCCATTTCCCAACACCAAGCCCCTCCTAAATTCAAAGATCCGGGTGCTCCGACCATTTCGTGCACCATCGGAAACCAATCTTTTGAAAAGGCACTTCTTGATTTAGGGCTAGTGTCAATTTGTTTCCATTCTCAATTTACCAACAACTAGGTTTGGGGGAACTCAAGCATACCACAGTTGTGTTGCAACTCGCCGACCGCTCGGTGAAGCAACCACGTGGCATCATTGAGGATGTAATCATTCAAGTGGACAAATTCTACTTTCCGGTGGACTTCATAGTCCTTGACACGGAACCAGTTCAAAATCCAAATCGACATATTCCTATCATTCTAGGTCGTCCATTCTTGGCTACGGCAAACGCTTGCATCAATTATCGTACCGGAGTGATGGACATCTCTTTCGGAAATATGAAAGTTCGCTTGAACATCTTCAATGCTTCCCACCACACATCTGAAGACGAAAGTGAGTGCTTTTGTGTCGATGTAGTGGAAGACCTTGTTCAAGAAACACTTCCTTCTATTCTTTCCAAGGATCCTCGAGAGGCATGCCTAAATCATTTTAACTATGACGATTTTGACATTGAGCAATCTATATGTGAAGTCAACTCAATGCTCGATGTCACTACTGTCATGGATTTGCCTAATTGGAGAGTTCCTAGAGAACCCTTTCCTCCGTTGATTAATTCAGTCGCTCTTCACGGAGCGGTGGAATTGAAGGACTTGAAAGACGGATCGTCATTCAAAGTAAACGGGCAGCGCTTAAAAATGTGTGTGGATGACCAAGTCACCACCGAATACGTGGATGTCGTCACTTTGACGGATCCCGTATATTTTGACTCGTGAGCCGATCCGGACGTCATGCCATAGACGTGTAAGGTGGCGAAGTCGTGGTAGCTATCATACTTCCATGATGTCCCTTTAATCCAAGTTAAACTTTGTATCTAAGCAATTTAGTATCTAAGTCCCAAAAATCCAAGTCCATGAAAGCAAAACTTAAGCTGGCTGTTTTTGAGCATCTCGATTGATCGAAACAAAGATCTCGATCAATCGAAATTTTGATTGATCGAGATCTCAGTCTCAATTGATCGAGATATTGCAGAGAGTTGCCAAATCCAAAGTCCCGAGAGGTATTATTGTTCGATAGCACTTCGATAGGTCCTCGATCGATCAAAATTTTGATTGATCAAAATGGGATTTCGATTGATCGAAGTAAAATCTTGATTGATTGAATTAAAGTTTTGATTGCTCAAAATAAAATCTCAATTCAGTGAAGAAATTTTGATTGATCGAAGGAAGAATCTCGATTGATCGAAGCAGATCTCGATCGATCGAAGGTGATTTCGATTGATTGAAGTGGGATTTCGATCAATCGAAATCTCGATTGATCGAGATGCACATATCAATCAATCGAGATGCACGCGATGCCTGCACGTGAGCCAAAGTCTTATTTAAACCGTTGGACTTCCCTCTCATTTCAAAAGACCATCCGACTTCTTCCCTTTCTCTGAGCGATCCAGAGCTTCTACAAGCACCATCCCGTACGTCATCTTCCATCCCCGACCATCCACCGCCGTTCGACATAGTCCGAGATCGCCGCAAGCACACTCACGCTCCTCTCTTCGCGGCTGCGAGTGGGTTTTCATCTTCGTGTGCCGTTCATCTTCTTCACTTAGAGGTAAGTGATGCATGGCTACATTTTGCATACTTTCTCACTATTTTTAGTAGTTTTACGGCGTAATAAACATAGACAGATGATGTTGGGTTGGAATGGTGCATTTGCGATATTTATATTGGGATTTTACAGGTTTCGGGTTTAGGAATTCAGGTAGGAGTGAGATATGGCATTCTTTTTGTTTCAAATGCTTAGTGTACGGTTTGTAACTACGGCCCCTTCGTTTCGGTTGCATCCGCTCGCGCTGCCTCTTTGAGAGCGACTTTTTGAATTCTTGTCAGCATCATGGACTAGGACCTCATTTTCATTTTTCTTCTTTTAGCTTATTATTAGTTTAGCTTTCCTCTTATTTTCTTTTTATTTACGTAATTTTTGGAATAAAGTGCAGACTGCTCCGAGATCATGGCGAGGGTGAAGAATGCCCCCGGTTCTATTCGAGACGTGCCCGGGCGAGCCTTCCGGTCTCAAAAGTTTCACCCGGAGCAGACTTTTGACTTGACAGAGTTTGAGACGCGTCCCGACAGTGCGTAGACTGTCGTCGAGCTCAGGAGGTGTCGCCTCGACCGACTATGTGTGCCTCCCACTGACGTGGCACACGAGCGCTTAGTGCAGGTCTTCTACGAGCGCATGACTTACTCCTGCACAGCGCCGGACACATTAGAGAAGGTCGTGGGCACCACGACGATTACGATTATGCCGAGCCGGATTGCGCAGATGCTCGGCATCCCTCACCAGCAGCCTCCAGTTATGGTTGACCAGGACGGTCGACTGTTTTACAGGGCCGCACTTCCAGCAGACTCGACACTGTTCTCCATCGTGATGGACATGTGTGGCGGGGTGTTCACCACGCCCAGTCACAATTGTACGTCCAAATCGATGTGCCCAAGCAGATTGTGGCTCCTTAACACCATTCTCATCAAGAACGCATGTCCCCTGCAGCACGTGGCAGAGCGCAGGGGCGACCTCCTCCGTTGCCTCTACGCTTTCCACACGGGCACGTGGTTCTCTGTCCCGTCGCTGGTATGGGGGCAGATGTTCAAGGTTTGGGACGGCCTCGTGAACAAGAGGATGAGGCGAGCAGCGAGCTGGCGGCTTCCCTTTCCTTTCCTCGTCGCCGCTTTTCTTAGTCGTACCAGTATACCGGTCAGTGATACTGACATTCAGTTGGCACCGCCCACCCGTTTCACATCTACTCAGTGGGAGCGGGTGAGGCGACACTTAAAGCGACAGGACCACCAGGGCGATCCACCAGCCGATGTAGATATGGATGCCCCGGTGGAGATGGAGGAGGGAGAGCCTGCAGGGGATGGGTCCGATGATGAGGAGATGGAGGAGGAGGAGATGGATATTGCTGCAGAGTGGCATGACATCCTGACGACTGGCTACTCCTGCCTGGTGGCTGACATAGAGCGGCTCCAGCAGGGTTTTGACGAGCATGTCTAGGTGACGCAGAGTCAGCTGGCAGGCATTCGGACGGACATTTCATCTCTGGCACAGGGTCAGAGGGCTATTTTAGATGAGTTCCGTGCCTTCCGGCAGGACTTGCAGTTCCTGCTTGCCAGGCGAGCTTCCACCTCCACCTCTACTCCCACCAAGCCACCACCACCACCACCACCCGCCCTCGAGTAGCTGCTTTTATTTGTCCTTTATGCTTTACTTTCTGTATTTTTCTTTCTTTATGTTTGATAGGTCATGTTGGCCATGTTTTCTTTCATTTTTAGTTTTTTTTTATGAGTATTCCAGATACATGTACACTTTGTACTAAACTCATTTTCACATTTATGGAATACATTCATCTTTTCTGTTATACCATGTGTTATCTTTCCCGTCTTTATTTTGCTTTCTGTCAATATATCTGTTCTCTATACTTTAACTATGTATGTAGTACTACTTGTCTAATTGTTATATGCGATTCAGTTGATCATTTCCGTTTATTACCGCCTAGTTTAAATTTCCAATACTGTTGAGATTGCTTCAACGTAGTATGGCGGTAATAAAGAAAGGCAGCCCCTTTGCATGCTATACGTTAGCGTGCCTGGATAGTCAATATCTTATCGCATAGACCTCTTAGACAATTAGGAAACACCAGTTCAGACCCTTAAATATGCAGTGATCTTGACATTATCTGTTTGTGCATAATTATTTTATTATGTTCTGTTTATCTACTTTTTGTTCCTTTTAATGCTCGTGGTACCCAGTTGGTGTTCTGTGCAGGTTTTTCTTATCTGCAGGATGACCGCTACTGTGGAATACCATTTTTGTCGCATTCTCCAATCCCGATAACTTCTTTCCTTGTTCTTCTTGTCCAAACATTGAGGACAGTGTTGCATATAAGTTTGGGGGTGCGGTATGCTATACCACTTGCATATGCATGCAATGTTCAGTCGTTATATTGATTGTCATTGTAGAGCAAGTTTTTTCTTGATATTTTTGCATGCTTGCCATGATGTCTTGCTTTTTAAAGGCAAATCATTCGAATAAATGTCTGAGGTAAATATAGTAGGTAGTTAAGAACTTTAACATTGTAAATACCCGCACTTTTGCAAGCTATATAGTAGGCTAGAACGGTCTACATTTTTGTCTAAATTTGAACACGTACAGTTCTTGCCCTAAATTTGTCCTTAACCGCACAAATTCGCGCGCATGCATTTTAAACTGTGGGGTATAAGTCTGAGGGAGAATTTTGTAAATTTCTGTTTTTATCTGAACAACTTAAAGAATAAGTTCTTCCGGTTGTTGTAAAAGAAAAAAGAAAAAATGAGAAAAAGAGAAAAATTTGCAATAAGCCTTCTCACTCAATAAACCGGATTTCTATGCCTCAAAGCAGGGAGTATTCGTGTATAAGTGTGCAAGGTTGAACAATAATAAGCGAGTGACTTACTTACGCTCATCGCCTTGTAAGCTCGGTTATTAAGTCCGAGGGGTGTTTCTTCACCTAATGCCCTAAAACTAATTGGTTTGGGAGTCATTGGCCCAATGCCGCTACATGGGCTTACAAGAAAGCAAAAAGAGCTAAGCATTGCACGGTCATCCGCACATGAGCAATCATGAATATTTTGTGATAATAAACAACGGTGTCGAGCGTTTTCAATGAGTTTTTCTCTTAAAAATAGATTTGTTCTTTTTCTGCTCCAAATATGACAAAATCACGCGCTAGAATGCATGTTCACTTTTCGAGAGGATTTTGGGGTCGGGATTGGTATGTTTGTTCGGACTGGCCATGATGTAGGGACTGTCGTTTATTTATAGCTTGTGGAAGTCCATTTTTGCTAATGACCACATAGTTCTGTAATACTTGTTGCATTTGCCAAATGTGAAATGAACGGATGATCGCCCTTTATCTAGTTGATGACTGAGCATGATTAAACTTTTGTATAAGATAGTTAATTTTATTTTTGTAATATTGCATTGCTAAGGGACTAGCAATATGTAAGTTTGGGGGTGTGCTAAGTGTTCAATTCTATGCATTTGAACCCTCTGTATTGCATATGTTAGTTCCGTTTTTATGATTACCGAGATATGTTTACGGTATTTTTATGTTTTTAATGTATTGCAGGTCTTGTAGTGAAAGGAGCAAAGTTTGAGGCTAATTGCAGCTGAAGAACAAAAATCAAAAATGCAGCTAAAGGCATCTCGATCAATCGAGATGTTGATCTAGATCAATCGAGATCTCGATTGATCGAGATCTCATTTCGATTGATCAAAATCTCGATCAATCGAGATCCAATCTCGATTAATCGAGATTCTGCAGAAGCTTCTTGCCCACTTGCAACAAAATCCTCCTTTTTGCACGACTTAGGGGGATTGTCTGACATGAACAAGACCCTTGGGGACCTTCTTGATACAATGGATATATATATTGATATATATATATATATGGTGGACCCCAAGGTTCAAAAAGGAAGCCTTAAAGCACAAAATAGCCACATATCTCTAAAATATCTCTCAACACACATCAGACCATCAAGGAGAGACTTTCGGGAGAGAGGAGAAGGAGTTGAACTAGACCAAGAAGCTTCATCTTCTCCATCAATGGAAGAGTGCAAGGCAACCATGAGTAACTAACTTCCATACTAGGGTGTTGTTGAAGCCCCTAGCCATGTAAACATGTTCATTTTTGTAGCACTTGGGATTTGTAATTAAATGTTGATTATTTAGCCTACTGATCATGTACACTAATACATTTCTTCTATATATTCATGTGATTTTGGTTTTATTCTTGTCTTAGAGTCTAATCTTCATGTGAATGCACAACATTTGCATATTTCACAAGAAGTGCAAACGATGGCTAGATAATGGTGTTTAAATGAATGTGTTGTATTTGTTTGTATAAATCATGCCAAGATAAGGTAGCTTCGATGCATGTAGGATCACTTAGAGAGTAGGGTAATTAGATAGTTAGTTAGGTTGAAGAGCTATGCTTATTGAAGATAGATTATGATAGGTGGATAAACACATTGATCTTTTGATATGTCATTGAGGTCACAAGCCTAATGACATTGTTAGGCATTGAATTAATGAATCCCATGCTTGCTACACTTATGAACATGTGAATGGCTAATGGTGAAAACCAACCCTAGTTCTCTCTCCCAACTTTACTCTTTAAATTTATTGTCATTTCATTTATGCAATAGTTTCATAAACAAAAATTCAAAAACATGTTTTTAGGATTAAAGTGGAATAAATCTTTCTTTAAGACAATTGCGACTAGTCCTCGTGGGATCGATACCCTCTATATAGAACCGTATCTACAAAGATTCGTGCTCTTGCGAGTGGTTAAATTATATTTTGATAAAAAGGCCAAAATTAAGCTTACAATTTAATCCGAGTTTATCCACATCACTATCATGCTTCCAATATGTCCCTTTAATCCAAGTTAAATTTTGTATCTAAGCAATTTAATATCTAAGTCCCATAAATCCAAGTCCATGAAAGCAAAACTCAAGCTGACTGTTTTTAGCATCTCGATTGATCGAAACCAAGATCTCGATCAATCGAGATTTCAATTGATCGAGATTTGGTCTCGATTAATCGAAATAATGCAGAGAGTATGCGAAATCCAAAGTCCCAAGAGGTAGTATTCTTTGATAGCACTTCGATAGGTCCTCGATCGATCAAAATTTTGATTGATCGAAATGGGATTTCGATTGATCGAATTAAAGTTTTGATTGATCGAATTAAAGTCTCGATTCATTGAAGGAATCTCGATTGATCGAAGCTGATCTCGATTGATCGAAGTAGGATTTTGATTAATCAAAATCTCGATTGATCGAGATGCACATCTCGATCAATCGAGATTGACGCGATGCCTGCACGTGAGCCGAGTTCTTATTTAAACTGTTGGGCTTCCCTCTCATTTCCACATTTCTTCCTCAGACCATTCGACTTCCTCCTTTTCTCCGAGCGATCCAGAGCTTCTCCAAGCACTATCCCGCACTTGATCTACCACCCCCGACTATCCACCGCCGTTCGCCGTAGTCCGAGATCACCGCGAGCACACTCACGCTCCTCTCTTCACGGCTGCGAGTTGGGTCGTCATCTTTTTGTGCCGATCATCATCTTCACCCTGAGGTAAGTGATGCATGGCTATCTTTTGCGTACTTTCTCGCTATTTTTGGTAGTTTTACGGCATAATAAACATAGACAGATGATATTGGGTTGGAATGGTGCATTTGCGATATTCATAATGGGATTTTGGGGGTAGGAATGCATGTATGGGTGAGATACTGTGATGTGGTCGGAACTAAATTATATTGTAAGCTTAATTTTTCCCTTTTTATCAAAATATAATTTAACCACTCGCAAGAGCACGAATCTTTGTAGATAAGGTTCTATATAGAGGGTATCGATCCCATGAGGACTAGTCGCTATTGTCTTAAAGGAAGATTAATTCTACTTTAATTCGAAAAACAAATTTTTGAATTTGTGTTTAAAAACTATTGCATGAATGAAATGACAAGAAAAGTAAAGAGTTTAAAGTTGGGAGAGAGAACTAGGGTTGGTTTCCACCACTAGCCATTCACATGTTCATAAGTGTAGCAAGCATGGGATTCATTAATTAAATGCCTAACAATGTCATTAGGCTTGTGACCTCAATGACATATCAAAAGATCAATGTGTGTGCTAACCTATCATAATCCATCTTCAACAAGCATAGCTCTTCAACCTACCTAACTACCTAATTACTCTATTCTCTAAGTGAACACTACATACATCCAAACTACCTTGTCTTGGCATGGTCTATACAAACTAACATCACACATTCATTTAAACACCATTATCTAACCATCATTTGCACTTCTTGTGGAATATGCAAATGTTGTGCATTCAAGTGACAAAATATACTCTAAGACAAAAATAAATTCCAAATCAAATGAATATATATAAGAGATGTATTTGTGTACATAATCACTAGGCTAAATAATCAACATGTAATTACAAATCCCAATAGCTACAAAGATGAACAAGTTTACATGGCTAGGGGTTGAAACCAACACCCTAGTAGAAGAGTTAGTTGCTCATGGTTGCCTTGCACCCTTCCATTGATGAAGAAAGTGAAGCTTCTTGGTCTGGTTCAGCTTCTCCTCTTCCTCTCCCGAAGGTCTCTCCTCTAGCCTACTGATGTGTGTTGAGAGATATGAGATATGTGTGGCTTTTGGTGCTTTTTGGCTCCTTTTTCTCCTTTGGGGCCCACCATATATATATATATATATATCATTATATATATCTCTTGTATCAAGAAGGCCCCCAAAAGTCTTGTTCAAGTCAGACAATCCCCCTAAGTCGTGCAAAAAGGGGGATTTTGTTGCAAGTGGGAGAGCAGGTGAGCAAGTGGCCAAGTGGGCTCTGCAGAATCTCGATTGATCGAGATTGAATCTCGATTGAAATGAGATCTCGATCAATCGAGATTTCGATTAATCGAGATCAAATATTTCAATGATAAGAATAGGGTTGAGAGGCATTATGTCCTTCCGAGACATTACGCCAAGGCGCTGACATCGCTCACAAGAGCGGCAAAATGAATATGCATCCCGATGAAGTGTCGGCCAGAAAAATCTGCATTGGAGAATTTTTGCTGCGGTTTTCTTAGCACTAAAGTGCCCCCCACAAGCGAGTGTATGACAAAACTTGAGAATGCTTTGGAATTCACTGTTGGGCACACACCTTCGAATTATTTGATCGGGGCAATATTTGAACAATTGAGGATCGTCCCAATAATATGATCGTGATTGGGAGAGAAAATGATCCTTCTCTTGCTTGGTCCAAGAAGATGGTATTTTACCGGTTGCCAAGTAATTAACCACATCCGCATACCAAGGGATACTCTCTTGAGAGATGACAAAGAGTTGTTCATCCGGGAAGGATTCACAAACTGGAATGGAATTATGGAGGGATTCAACAAGAATTCTAGACAGGTGGTCAGCCACCACATTTTCAGTTCCCTTTTTGTCTCTAATCTCAAAATTGAACTCTTGCAATAAGAGTATCCATCGGATCAACCTAGGCTTGGTGTCTCTTTTGGCCAAAAGATGCCGGAGGGCAGCATGGTCCGAATAGACAATGACCTTTGAACCTAATAAATAAGCTCAAAATTTGTCTAATGCAAATACTACCGCAAGCAATTCCTTTTCCGTTGTGGTGTAATTAATTTGAGCCTCGGAAAGGGTTTTACTTGCATAGTAGATGACATGTGGCAGTTTGTCTACTCGTTACCCTAAGACAGCACCCATGGCATAATCGGATGCATCACACATAATCTCAAATGGGAGAGCCCAATTTGGAGGGATTAGAATTGGAGCGGTTGTAAGCATGGTGCGGAGTTTTTCAAAAGCGTTAAGGCACCCGTCATCAAAGGTAAAGCAAGACTCTTTTTCAAGAAGGCGACACAAAGGCCGAGAGATCTTGCTAAAGTCTTTGATGAAACGGCGATAAAAGCCCGCATGTCCAAGGAATGAACGAATCTCTCTCACCGTTGATGGTGGAGGAAGTTTGGAAATGAGTTCAACCTTGGCTTTATCAACCTCTATTCCTCTCTTAGACACAATGTGCCCTAGGACAATACCCTCTTGAACCATAAAATGGCTCTTTTCCCAACTAAGAATTAGGTTGGTCTCTTGACATCGTTTGAGAACACAACCCAAAGGGCATGCGTCTATAAGCAAATGTGCCGAAGGGACATGTAAAGGTGGTTTTCTCTTGGTCCCTCGGGTCTATAGCAACCTGATTATAGCCGGAATATCCATCCAAAAAGCAATAAAAACTTTGCCCGGCTAATCTCTCCAATATCTGATCAATGAATGGGAGGGGGAAGTGATCTTTCCGAGTGGCTGAATTCAATTTCCTATAATCTATGCACACTCTCCAACCCGTGGTGGTGCGTTGGGGAACTAATTCACCCTTGTCATTTGGTTGCACCGTAATACCTGACTTCTTTGGAACCACTTGAGTAGGACTAACCCACTTGCTATCAGAGATGGGGTATATGATTCCCTCATCTAGTAACTTCACCACCTCCTTCATGACAACGTCCTTCATATTTGGATTTAATCGACGTTGTGCCTCCCTTGAGGTCTTAGCATCCTCTTCCAAGTGTATGCGGTGCATACAAATAGAAGGATCTATGCCCTTGAGATCTGCCACACTCCAGCCTATTGCTTCTTTGTGCTCTTTGAGCACCTTTATGAGTTCCAACTCTTGGTCATTTGTGAGATTGGAAGCGATAATGACTGGAAGGGTCTCATTTGCGCCCAAGAAAACATACTTGAGTGTAGCCGGTAAGGGCTTAAGCTTAAGTTGTGGTGGGCAAATTAAAGAAGGAGTTTGGGAAGTTTTGGACAAAGGGGGCAAGGGTTCTCTCGGAACTCTCCATTTAGGCAAATCCATGATAGTATTAACATCGAGCATGGAATTGACTTCACATATGGCTTGCTCAATGTCAAAATCATCACAGTTGAAGTGATTTAGGCATGCCTCTAAAGGATCCTTGGAAAGAATAGAAGGAAGTGCTTCTTGAACAAGGTCTTCCACAACATCGACACAAAAGCACTCACTTTCTTATTCGGATGTGTGGTGGGAAGCATTGAAGATGTTCAAGCGGACTTTCATATTCCCAAAAGAGATGTCCATCACTCTGGTACAGCAATTAACGCAAGCGTTTGCCGTGGCCAAGAATGGACGACCTAGAATGATAGGAATATGACAATTTGGATTTTGGACCGGTTCCGTGTCAAGGACTATGAAGTCCACCAGAAAATAGAATTTGTCCACTTGAATGATGACATCCTCAATGATGCCACGTGGTTGCTTCACCGAACGGTCGGCAAGTTGCAACACAACAGTGGTATGCTTGAGTTCCCCCAAACCTAGTTGTTGGTAAACTGAGAATGGAAGCAAATTGACACTAGCCCCTAGATCAAGAAGTGCTTTTTCAAAAGATTGATTTCCGATGGTGCACGAAATGGTCGGAGCACCCGGATCTTTGAATTTAGGAGGGGCTTGGTGTTGGAAAATGGAGCTTATGTGCTCAGTTAAGAGGACTTTCTTAGGAACATTATTCCTAGATTTGCGCTTTTGAGTGCACAAGTCCTTCAAAAATTTCGCATAGGAGGGAATTTGTCGAATAGCATCAAGGAGAGGGAGATTGATCTTTACTTGTTTGAAAATCTCCATCATGTCTTGGATTTTCTCTCCTTACTTCCCGAAATGAGAAGGTTCCTTCAATCTTTGAGGAAAAGGAACCGGAGGTTCATAAGAGGTGTCAAGATTTGGAATCGATGATGACACAACTTCACTTGCCTTTCCTTTTGGATTTGAAGGGGTATTTTGCAAATTTGGATTTAACGGAAACAATTTTGGATTTAATTGGGATTCTTTTGGATTTTTAGGTTGCTCTTGGAATTCCTTTCTCTCTTCCCCCCCTACCTTGGAGTTAATGATTTTACCACTCCTCAAGGTTGTGATTGATTGAACTTGCTCCGGAGGAGCATTACAAGTTGAAGATGATGGATCTTCAATCATATGGACACCTTTGGGATTCACCACCGGTTGACTCGGCAACTTACCTTCCTCCCTTCTATTTAAGGCATTAGCTAGTTGCCCGATTTGAGCTTCTAACCTAGCCATAGATTGAGCATTGGCTTTAAGCTTAGAGATTGATTGAGAGTGAGTTTGCAATAAGCGGGTATTGGCCTCAAGATTGCTTATCACTCTTTCTTCAAAGCTTTGGCTTCTCGGAGGAGGTGGTGGTTGTTGGTAATTAGATCTTTGATTGTAAGGTTGAGGATTTGGCCTATAATGAGGCTGTTGAGAGTGGGAATTGAAAGAGTTTTGCCCTTGGAAAGAGGGACTTGATTCTTGAAGTTTCCATGAAAAAGCCAGATGGTTCTTGTAACCAGGATTGTACGTGTTTGAATATGGATCATTCATTTGTTTGGAGTACAAGGCATTCGCTTGCTCTTGAGCATAATCGGGAGATTGCCCGGCAATAGGACAATCTCGCACGAAATGTGAAGTACTACAGCAAAACGAACAACCTTCTTGATTTTGGACAGATTGGTTTGGAGTAGGCAGCCCATTTTTCATGATTAAATCCATTTTTTGGGATAGGGCTTCTACTTGCATGGCAACCTCATCTACCCGTGAAATCTCATGCACTCCTCTACAAGGTTGGGTGGCCTTCCCTTTCCTAGTGGAGGAGCGTTGAGCTGAATTGTTGCTTAGGGTTTGAAAAAGCTTCCATGCCTCATCGGGGCTTTTCAAAAGATATCCACCCCCACACGCGGAGTCTATCATTTGTCTATGTTGCTCACTCACCCCATCATAAAAACTTTGCACTAGCTGCCATTTTGGGACAGCATGATGCGGACAAGATTTTAAAAGATCCTTTAACCTCTCCCACGTCTCATGGAATTGTTCTTGGTCAATTTGGGTGAATCCGGTGATTGCTCGCCGAATATCACTTGTCTTACCCATTGGGAAGTATTTTTTCAAGAACTCTATTTGCATCTCCGCCCAAGAATGGATTGAGTTAGGTTCCAAGGAGTTGAACCAACTTCTAGCTTTATCTTTTAGGGAGAACAGGAACATACGCAGCTTTAGATCATCCTCCGTAAAGTGTGGTACACGAATAGTGGAACATACGGAAAGGAAATAATCTAAGTGCCGGTACGGATCCTCATTAGGAAGACTGTGGAAGCTATTAAGAAGATTGATGGTGAAGGACTTTATTTTGAATTGATTTGCCGCTACATCCGGAAATTGAATACATGAAGGTACTTCAAATGTAGTCGGAAGGTAAAAGTCCATAAGCAACTCTCCTTGAGGGGGTGGTGGTGGAGGTGGTTGTTCATGATTAAAAGGAGGTAGTCCGGGAGGTTGTCTCTCATTTGGATCCATGTTTTCAGTCCTAGGCAATATAGGGTCCCTAGAGGTTCCTCTACGTTGTCTAAGTGTTCGTTCAAGTTCAATGTTACACGGAAGCAAGGGAAGTGACAAGGACCGTCTACCTAGCATGCATTAACAATCGAACAACACCTCAATACACAAAGTAACAATAATCTATACAAAAAGAATGAATGAATCCAAACCACTAATTTTAGGCGTTATACTCACAAAGGGTTCCAAGTTTACTCCTTTTAGATGCCCGCTGTGTGGTATACCTAAAATCAAGAAGTTTGAGAAATAAGAACAAAATATATACAAAAAGAATGAAAGAATTTCTAGCCTAAGAATTAAACCAGATTTAATCTTCCAATGGCGACAATAAAACCGTAGTCCCCGGCAACGGCGCCAAAATTTTGATGTGGTCGGAACTAAATTATATTGTAAGCTTAATTTTTCCCTTTTTATCAAAATATAATTTAACCACTCGCAAGAGCACGAATCTTTGTAGATAAGGTTCTATATAGAGGGTATCGATCCCACGAGGACTAGTCGCTATTGTCTTAAAGGAAGATTAATTCTACTTTAATTCAAAAAATAGATTTTTGAATTTGTGTTTAAAAACTATTGCATGAATGAAATGACAAGAAAAGTAAAGAGTTTAAAGTTGGGAGAGAGAGTGTAGCAAGCATGGGATTCATTAATTAAATGCCTAACAATGTCATTAGGCTTGTGACCTCAATGACATATCAAAAGATCAATGTGTGTGCTAACCTATCATAATCCATCTTCAACAAGCATAGCTCTTCAACCTACCTAACTACCTAATTACTCTATTCTCTAAGTGAACACTACATGCATCCAAACTATCTTGTCTTGGCATGGTCTATACAAACTAACATCACACATTCATTTAAACACCATTATCTAACCATCATTTGCACTTCTTATGGAATATGCAAATGTTGTGCATTCAAGTGACAAAATCTACTCTAAGACAAGAATAAATTCCAAATCAAATGAATATATATAAGAGATGTATTTGTGTACATAATCACTAGGCTAAATAATCAACATTTAATTACAAATCCCAAGAGCTACAAAGATGAACAAGTTTACATGGCTAGGGGTTGAAACCAACACCCTAGTAGAAGAGTTAGTTGCTCATGGTTGCCTTGCACCCTTCCATTGATGAAGAAAGTGAAGCTTCTTGGTCTGGTTCAGCTTCTCCTCTTCCTCTCCCGAAGGTCTCTCCTCTAGTCTACTGATGTGTGTTGAGAGATATGAGATATGTGTGGCTTTTGGTGCTTTTTGGCTCCTTTTTCTCCTTTGGGGCCCACCATATATATATATATCATTATATATATCTCTTGTATCAAGAAGGCCCCCAAAAGTCTTGTTCAAGTCAGACAATCCCCCTAAGTCGTGCAAAAAGCAGGATTTTGTTGCAAGTGGGAGAGCAGGTGAGCAAGTGGCCAAGTGGGCTCTGCAGAATCTCGATTGATCGAGATTGAATCTCGATTGATCGAGATTTCGATCAATCGAAATGGGATCTCGATCAATCGAGATTTTGATTAATCGAGATCAACATCTCGATTGATCGAGATGCCTTGGCTGCATTTTCTGATTTCTTCTCTTGACTGCAGAAAGCTTCAAACTTTGCTCCATTTACTCCAATACCTGCAAAACACACAAAAATACCATAAACATATCTCGGTAAACGCAAAAATGGAACTAACGTATGCAATGAAAAGGGTTCAAATGCATAGAATTGAACACTTATCATACTGCATTATTCTTGTTTCAAATGCTTACTGTACGGTTTGCAACCGCGGCACCTTCATTTCGGTTGCATCCGCTTACGCTGCCTCTTTGAGAGCGAATTTTTGAATTCATGTGTCAGCACCATGAACTAGGACCTCATTTTCATTTTTATTCTTTTATTTTTACTCTTAGTGTAGCTTTCCCCTTAATTTTTTTTTATTTACGTAATTTTTGGAATAAAGTGCAGACTGTTCCGAGACTATGGCGAGAGTGAAGAATGCCACCGGTTCTGTTCGAGACGTGCCCAGGAGAGCCTTCCGGTCTCAGAAGTTTCACCCGGAGCAGATATTTGACTTGAGAGAGTTTGAGACGCATCCTGACAACGCGTGGACTGTCGCAGAGCTCAGGTGGCATCGCCTTGACCGGTTATGTGTGCCTCCCACTGATGTGGCACACGAGCGCTTGGTGCAGGCCTTTTACGAGCATATGACCTACTCTTGCACCGTGCTGAACACTTTGGAGACGATAGTAGGCGGCACGACTATCACTATCATGCCAAGCCAGATTGCGCAAATGTTCAGCATCCCTCACCAGCAGCCTCCAGATATGGTTGACCAGGACGGTCGACCGATTTACAGGGCCGAGCTGCCAGCAGACACGACGCTATTCTCCATCGTGATGGACATGTGTGGTGGGGCGTTTACCACGCCCAGTCACAACTGCACGTCCAAATCAATGTGCCCGAGTAGATTATGGTTCCTGGACACCGTTCTCATCAAGAATGCCTGTCCTCTACAGTACGTGGCAGAGCACAGGGGCGACCTCCTCCGTTGCCTTTACGCTTTCCACACAAGCACGTGATTTTCT
The DNA here is from genome assembly GCA_026545225.1 of Cornus controversa. Classification (NCBI taxonomy): domain Eukaryota; kingdom Viridiplantae; phylum Streptophyta; class Magnoliopsida; order Cornales; family Cornaceae; genus Cornus; species Cornus controversa. Next base: position 73,648,916 of record CM048845.1, read on the forward strand.
GTCCCATTGCTGATATGGGGGCAGATGTTCAAGATCTGGGACGACCTCGTCAACAAGAGGATGCGGCGAGCAGCGAGTTAGCGGCTTCCCTTTCCTTTCCTTGTCGCCGCTTTTCTGAGCCGTGCCAGTATACCGGTCAGTGATACTGACATTCAGTTGGCACCGCCCGCCCGCTTCACATCTACTTAGTGGGAGCGGGTGAGGCGACACTTAGAGCGATAGGACCACCAGGGTGATCCACCAGACGATGTAGATATGGATGCCCCGGTGGAGATGGATGAGGGAGAGCCTGTAGAGGGTGAGTCAGATGATGAGGAGATGGAGGAGGAGGAGATGGATATTGCTGCAAAGCGGCATGACATCCTAGCAACTGGCTATTCCTGCCTGGCAGCTGACGTTGAGCAGCTCCAGCAGGGTTTTGCGTCACGTTCCGGCAGGACCTGCAGTTCCTGTTCGCAGGTCGAGCTTCCACCTCCACTTCTACTCCCATCGAGCCACCACCACCACCACCCGCCCTCAAGTAGCTGCTTTTATTTGTCCTTTATGTTTTATTTTCGATTATTTTTTTCTTTGCTTTTCTATAGGCCATGTTGGCCATGTTTTCTTTCTTTTTATAAGTATTCCAGATGCATGTACGTTTTGTACTGAACTCATTTTTCATATATATGGAATACATTTATCTTTTCTTTTATACCATGTGTTATCTTTCCTGTCTTTATTTTTGCTTTCTGTCAAAATATCTGCTCTCTATACTTTGACTATGTATGTAGTACCACTTGCCTAATTGTTATATGCGATTCAGTTGATGATTTCCGTTTATTACCGCTTGGTTTAAATTCCCAATACTATTGAGATTGCTTTAACGCAGTATGGCGTTAATAAAGAAAGGTAGCCCCTTTGCATGCTATACGTTAGCGTGCCTGGATAGTCATATCTTATCGCATAGACCTCTTAGACAATTGGGAAACACCAGTTCAGACCCTTAGATATGCAGTGATTTTGGCATCGTCCGTTTGTGCATTATTATTTCATTATGTTCTATTTATCTACTTTTTGTTCCATTTAATGCTCGTGGTATCTAGTTGGTGTCCCGTGCAGGTTTTTCTCATTTCCAGCATGACCGTCCGTATTGGACTGCCATTTTTGTTGCGTTCTGCAATCCCGGTAAATTCTTTCCTTGTTCTTCTTGTCCACACATTGAGGACAATGTTGCGTCTAAGTTTAGGGGTGCGGTATGCTATACCACTTGCATATGCATGCAATGTTCAGTCTTAGTATTGAGTGTCATTGCAGAGTAGTTTTTCTTTTTTTTGATATTTTTGCATACTCGCTATGATGTCTTACTTTTAAAAGGAAGATCATTCGAATAAATGTCCGAGGTAAATGCAGCAGGTAGTTAAGAACTTTAACATTGTAAATACCCGCACTTTTGCAAGCTTTATAGTAGGCTAGAACGGTCTACATTTTTGTCCAAATATGAGCACGTATAGTTCTTGCCCTAAATTTGTCCTTAACCGCACAAATTCGCACACATGCATTTTAAATTGTGGGGTATAAGTCTGATGGAGAATTTTGTAAATTCCTATTTTTATCTGAACAACTTAAAGAATAAGTTCTTCCGGTTGTTGTAAAAAAAAATATTATAAAATAAATGCAATAAGTCTTCTCACTCAATAAACCGGATTTCTATGCCTCAAAACAAGGAGTATTCGCGTATAAGTGTGCAAGGTTGAGCAATAATAAGCGGGTGGCTTGCTTAAGCTCATCGCCTTGTAAGCTCGGTTATTAAGTCCGAGGGGTGCTTCTTCACCTAATGCCCTATAACCAATTGGTTTGGGAGTCATTGGCCCAATGCCGCTACATGGGCTTACAAGAAAGCAAAAAGAGCTAAGCATTGCACAGTCATCCGCACATGAGCAATCATGAATGTTTGTGATAATGAACGGTAGTGTCGAGCTTTTTCAATGAGTTTTTCTCTTAAAAATAGATTTGTTCTTTTTCTTTTCCAAATATGACAAAAGCCACGCGTTAGAATGCATGTTCACTTTTCAAAGAGGATTTTGGGGTCGGAATTGGTATGTTTGTTCTGACTAGCCATTATGTGGGGACCGTCGTTTATTTGTAGCTTGTGAAAGTCCATTTTTGCTAATGACCACATAGTTCTGTAATACTTGTTGCATTTGCCAAATGAGAAATGAACGGATGATCGCCCTTTATCTAGTTGATGACTGAGCATGATTAAACTTTTGTATAAGACAGTTAATTTTATTTTTGTAATATTGCATTGCTAAGGGACTAGCAATATGTAAGTTTGGGGGTGTGATAAGTGTTCAATTCTATGCATTTGAACCCTCTTTATTGCATATGTTAGTTCCGTTGCTACGTTTACCGAGATATGTTTACGGTATTTTTGTATTTTTGATGTATTGCAGGTCTTTTAGTAAAAGGAGCAAAGTTTGAGGCTATTTGCAGCTGAAGAGAAAAGTTAGAAATTGCAGCCAAGGCATCTCGATCAATCGAGATGAGATCTAATCTCGATTGATCGAGATTCTACAGAAGCCACTTGCCCACTTGCTCACCTGCTCTCCCACTTGTAACAAAATCCCCCTTTTTGCACGACTTAGGGGATTGTCTGACTTGAACAAGACCCTTGGGGACCTTCTTGATATAATGGATATATATATTGATATATTGATATATATATATATATATATATGGTGGGCCCCAAGGTTGAAAAATGGAGCCATAAAGCACAAAGAAGCCACATTTCTCAAATATCTCTCATACACACATCAGAATACAAAGAAGAGAGACATTCGGGAGAGGAGAAAGAGGAGCTGAACCAGACCAAGAAGCTTCATCTTCTCCATCAATGGAAGAGTGCAAGGCAACCATGAGCAACTAACTCTTCTACTAGGGTGTTGTTGAAGCCCCTAGCCATGTAGACATGTTCATTTTTGTAGCACTTGGGATTTGTACTTAAATGTTGATTATTTAGCCTAGTGACCATGTACACTAGTACATTTCTTTTATATATTCATTTGATGTTGAGTTTATTCTTGTCTTAGAGTAGATTTTTTCATGTGAATGCACAACATTTGCATATTCCACAAGAAGTGCAAATGATGGCTAGATAATGGTGTTTAAATGAATGTGTGGTGTTTGCTTGTATAAACCATGCCAAGATAAGGTAGTTTGGATGCATGTAGGTTCACTTAGAGAGTAAGGTAATTAGGTAGTTAGTTAGGTTGAAGAGCTATGCTTGTTGAAGATGGATTATGATAGGTTAGCACACACATTAATCTTTTGATATGTCATTGAGGTCACAAGCCTAATGACATTGTTAGGCATTTAATTTATGAATCCCATGCTTGCTACACTTATGAACATGTGAATGGCTAGTGGTGGAAACCAACCCTAGTTCTCTCTCCCAACTTTTACTCTTTAAATTTATTGTCATTATATTCATGCAATAGTTTTATAAACAAAAACTCAAAACCCTGTTTTTAGGATTAAAGTGAAATTAATCTTTCTTTAAAACAATTGCAACTAGTCCTCGTGGGATCGATACCCTCTATATAGAACCGTATTTACAAAGATTCGTGCTCTTGCGAGTGGTTAAATTATATTTTGATAAAAGGGGCATAAATAAGCTTACAATATAATTCGACTTTAGCCACATCAGGTGTGATAGGCATTGAATGTTACGCATTCTAGCCTCTTAACTTATGTATTTTATTCTCTTAGTGATAGATTATTTTGTTATTTTACTTCGTTCTAGTGTTTTCTGTATTTTTAGGGCCTTAATGATTATTTCAGTTAAAACCAAGCTTTTGGGCTTTTAAAGAAGACATCCAAGATGGTTAGATGAAGCCTACATCAAGGAGAATCATTCAACCATTTATTTCAACTCAAATCAGCCCAAGAAAGAGGTCCAAGAGAATTACAACTGCTTAAGAAGGTTTCGGGCCTGAAGCCCAAATCTGCGCATAATACAGTCTTAATCCCGTTTTGGAAAATGGACCAGAAGTCTTATTTTTGAGACTCAAATTGACATTATTTTTGCGTAAGGTTAAACGAAATTTGATTCTACACACTTTTGTATTTCACGAAAATTCTGTAAATCGGACTTCTAGTGGGTTAAAAGTTGGGCCGAAGTCAGCAGGAAAAACCCACCTGATTAGTGCTGCGGGAAACCCTAATTTATTCCTAATTGGATTAGGACTTTGGTGTATTCTCTTGGGGAATAAAGTGAAGACTTAGAGGCTGAATTGATAAGAGATTAGAGAGAGAGATTGGAGAGTCTGAGAGGGCTGAGAAGAGAACAGAAACATATTTGCAGAGCCATTGGAGAATGAATTCATACGCGTAATTCATGAAGATGATGTCTTCTTCCTCAACAGTTGAAGCTTTTTCTTCTACTATGAGCGGCTAGTTCATCCACTAGGGTTTTGATGTAGCCCTAACAAAGCATCAATGGTTTGATTGTTTTAATTATTGGGGACCTTTATATACATGCATAGATTGTGTAATTTAGAGGATTCTTATTATAGAATTGAGCAATAAAAGTCTTGTAAATTCAATCTCAATGATTTCTTATCTTGTCTTAGATATTTAGTTGTTGTTATTGAACTCAATCTATCTTGTTTTCTGTGATTATGAGAGCGATTATTACACAATGGTAATCACTGAATATATTGTTAAGAGCTTTGATGAATTATGCCTAGAGAAGTTGAACCATACTGCACCCTAGATTATAGTAGTTAGGCAGATGGCCCATGCCAATCGAAGATAGTCCATGGCTTACCTTAATCATATGTTATCTTCTTGACGGATGAAAATGAGCTTGTAGCCACTAACACCACTTATGCATGATGTAATTCTCCTATAGTTGATTCAATTGACCATTGATTGTGGAGTTAGTGGTGAAGTCAAACACCCTAGATTTCTCTCATATTATCTTCACTATCTATCTTACTTTGATTTATTTTATTTTACTTTTTAATTAGTTTAGTTTAAAAATCAGAATTCTTTTCTTCTAAATTTAATTAGAATTAATTTCGTATTCCAACTCATCAGACCATAATCCCTAAGGTACGATACCCCTTTCGATAGCCCTATTCTGCAAGGAATTCGTTCTATTGCGAAGTGTGGAAATTTTTAATTGATATACTTTTTGAGTCACACTCACACACGAATCACACCAACCAATTAAACAAGCAATTTTTTTTAAAAAAATTTAATTCAAGGTTAGTGATTTCTATTTTAGTTTTTTTTATATTTTATTATTTTTTTTTCCTAAATAATTATCTGAACTAGTTCCAAAATAATTCTTACCTAGTTAGACAGCTTCAACTCCCTTTTAGAGGAACTAGAGGATTAACAGTTAAGCCCCATCAACAATACAACTAGGAAAGTTTCTAAGATAGATTGGAGGGGTCACAAATGGTCCCACTTAAAAACCAATCTTCTCATAACTTTCCTAGACATTGTGAAGTTGAAAGGTGCTCACTGGAGTTACCAAAAGTTAACTCTGTCTAAGAGGGTCCTATAAGCTATATGAATTCCTATGGCTAATGTCTACTCGATTTTAAATTTAAAATAAATTTGGTTTGGGATAGACAAATGCAAGGAGATGTTTAACCTAGTTGGGCAAGGAATTGGTGATGAAATCCACTTCTTATCTTGTTGGGGGTTTGTGCCCTTACTAAAATTTTAATGCAAGAATACTAAATTAAAATGCACAAACAAAGCACACCATAAAAACAAAAATAAAATAAAAAGTGAGTGAGTGTGTGGTCTTTCTTCTTTCTTTTTTTTTTTAAATAGAGAAAAAAAAATAAAAATAAAATAGAAAATAAACTTGAAGAAAGTCTGACCCTAGGGTTATTTCTAAGTTATTCTATCCTAGAGTTCTCATGTACAAGTTATCAACCTAAAACAAAAATCTATGTTTTCCTAATCTAAGAAAAGAAAAAATAAATAAATAAACGGAAGGAAAAAAAAACTGTACTTACTTAGATTCCAAAGTAGTGCCCAAGAACATGCAAAAAAGGCAATTTTCAACAATACCACCTATAGAATTCAAGAAGTATCAGGTAAAACAGTAATAATAAAATAAAACTAAAACTAAACTAAGAAAAACAATAATGAAAAAAAAGAAAATTAATAAAACTAACACTAAAACTAAACTATAATAATAAAGAAAAAGTTTTTTTTTTTTTTTAAACCTAGAACAATGGACTAATAAAAAAAAATAAAATTAGAAAGATTTTTTTTCTTTTTGATAATAATAAAAAAAAAAGAAAAAAAACTAAATTATAACTAGTAGAAGAATTAAATCAATCAAAATTTGATTAGTTTCTTGTTTGCGATTCCCCGGCAACGGCGCCAAAAACTTGATGTTGTTTTAAAAGTGTAAAATAACTCGCAAGTGTACGAATCTATTGAAATATAAATTGGCAAGAACGAGGTCGAACCCAAGGGAATGCTTTGAAAAGAAAAACTAACACAAATTCAAATTAATTTAAAACTAATCTAGTTTAAACAAAGTTTGGTTGATTTGAGAAAAATTAAACTAACATGAAAATAAAATATTACTATTGAAATCAAATGGAGAAAATAACTAAGGTGTCGGATTCCACCACCATTAAATCCATGAAGCTTCTAATATTCATTTATTAATTCCCAAAGTTAGAGTAGCAATCAAGAAATCAATCTATTGCTTACTCAAGATTTAACAATAAAGTACTATGAAAAATATATTAAAAAGGTAGATTTTTCTTCGCTTTACTAGTGTAAAATTCTAAGCATCCTATGTATCCAATTTAATGAAAAACATAAGATCAAAGATTATCACTTTTAAGAAATACAAACCCAAGCTTAGATTAATTATAATACTTTCTAACTACCACATATACATGATATAGATGGTGAAAGAATTATAAAATAATTAATCACAAGAAGCAAAAATCATAAGCAATTAAATCACACATATGAGAATCAATTAATGAACAAAAGAACTTCACTTCATTAATGGAGGTTTTCTTCTCAACCTTAGTTGAGGAGTTTAGTTACACATAGTAGAAGAAGAAGATAACAAAATAATAAAAGACATAATGAATAAATAAAACCCGGATTGTCTCTGTCTTCTCTGCCCTGGCCTCCACTTCTTTGCTCCCTCCAAAACAATCTCCAATTCACCTATTTATACCCCAAGAAAAAACATAAAGTCCTAATTCAATTAGGAGATAAAGTCCTAATCCAATTAGGAGATAATTAGGGTTTTCCCGCAATCCTAAATAAGTATATTTTTCTGCTGACAATCAGCCCAAGTTTTGACCCAGTAGAAGTCCGATTCACAAAATTTATGTGAAATAAAAAGTGTCCAGAATCGAATTTCGTTCAACTCACGCGAGAATTAAGTCAAATTGATGCTCGGCAATAAGACTTTAGGTTGACTTTCCAAAACGGGATTAAAACTGGATTAAGTGCAAAATTGGGCTTCAGGCCCATAACCTCCTTAAGCAGTTGTAATTCTCTTGGACCACTTTATTTGGCTATTTTGAGTTGAAATATGGAGTTGAATGGACCCATTAGATGTAGGCTTCATATAACCTTCTTGGATATCATCTTTAAAAGCCCAAAATCATGGTTTTATCTAAAATAATCATTAAGACCCTGAAAAAGACAGAAAACACAAAAACAGAGTAAAATCACATATAAACTATCACTAAGAGAATAAAATATGTAAATTAAGAGGCTAGAATGCATAACATTCAACATCGATCAGAATCCATGGCTCCTAAATTCACAGAACTTGCTCCTCCCTCAAACGATTCTTCATCTCACAACAAATAAGCTGAGACCATGATCAATGTTACAACTCTCAGCCAACTCTATTTGGACATTCTGGTTGATCTTCTGAACAACTCCAAGGGTCTTGGCCCTGTATTCGTAGAAGAAATTCCTTCCACGATTTCATCTTTTTACCACATGGCAAAAAAACACCTTCTTTTCCAAAGTCTCACGACTATCAACGAACCTCCCACCACCAACTTTAACATTTGAAGTTGGTACTCGATCAACTCTAAATGGAATGAGTGGGTCGATCGTGTTTTCGCTGCAAAAGGGAAGATATAGAAGGCTTGTGGCATCTATAATGCCATCCACCTCAGCACTCTGCCCATGGTTCAAGATAAGTACCTGCTCTATTCTACCTCTCTCTTCTAGTTGATTATGACTAAATCTCTCCACTTGTCCTGTAGAATGTTCTCCCCCACTGTCAAGAACATCTATATGCTGACAGGGCTCAAGGCTGCTGGTATCGAGGTTAGCTCTTTTTTACCATAATCGACCATAACGTTCGACTACCCCACTAAGAATACAAGGACTAAGGTTATTGTATCGTCCTATAAGCCCTTTAGGACAGCTACCAAGAAGAATATTGAGCCGGTCGAGAACGATGAGCACATTGCATTTTTGCTCTACTGGCTCAATAAATGCATTCTTTGTGTTCCAGCCTTTTAGGTCACCAAGAACTTGCTGGCCGAAGGTAAAACCCTTGCTCTGAACCCCTTTATGTTTTTTCACCTTTACAAGGTCTCTATGACCTTATGTCGACCCATTATGTCCATTCAGGTTTTCTAGTTACTCCAAATCTAGTTGAGGGCTTATTTCCCCTAGCGGAGTGTAGAAGTGTCTCCCACGGCTAGTGACTCCATGGTTTCTTTTTGCTATGCCTCTGCTTTGCCCAAGGCTCAGTCCTTTAAAGATTGTGTTGACTTCTTCCTTCATTGTCGGCATCGTTCGACCTCCAAATTGCTTCCCCTTTTTGACTTACCTCAGACTACTATTTGGCTCCAACCTCCAACTAGTTCCTCTACTAAACAAGAGTTGGACGACTATAATGTTCTTCGTAAATTGGTGGGGAGGAAAATACATGATAATGTTCTTAAGATTCAAGAATTGGTTAGAGGCATCAATTCTTCAACTCATTCTTCTATGGCTTTGAAATTAGACTTGAGAAAAATACATGACTCAGTTTCTTGGGATTTCATGCTTAAGCTTTTGAAGTCTCATGGTTTTAGGGATGGTTGGATCAGATGGGTGAGAGGTTGTTTCAATTCATTCTGGTTCTCTATTATGTTGAATGGTTCTCCTTTTGGGTACTTCCAACCTAGTAGAGGACTTAGGCAAGGTTGTCCTCTTTCCCCCCTTCAGTTCACACTTGTCACTGAGTATTTCTCTAATATAGTCAGGAAGGAGATGGAAAATGGGAATATTCAGTTAAATTTTTTTTACTAGTATATGTATATTTTTTTTTTGTTAATTTCAAACATGCCCCCCCTAAGATTTTTCTTTTACCCCCAATAGATTACTATGAAGACCTAAGAGGACCTATTGGTCATTTGGTTTTGTAATGTGTTAAAAGGTAAAGCAACAGCTTTTCTATACTTGTTATACATGCACATGTATATATGAATACTTAAATTTTCTTTAGATTTTAAAATTTTGTAACATCTCTATTCAAAGTCAAAACATATGAAATTGGTACTTAAATGGAGGCTCTCGAAATTCTCTATTCAATGAATTTTGTTTCATCGAAAGATTTTATTTGTAGTGGGAGTTATGGGACTTGAAGCCAGATGAAGGAAGAAAAATATATATACATTTAATTGCCTTGTGCTTCACTTTGTGTGCATTATATACGTTGAGGAAGAGTGAAAAAGGGGTTGTTTTGTCCGTAATGTAAACATACATATATTTGTGTATATATTTTCTTAAATTTGTTTTATATCCCTTTTTCAACCTTAAAATTGATTACTCATCAGCAAAATTGAGTATCTCGAAGTCGTCTTTTCAATGAAAATAGTTTCTGGAACAAATTCTAAGTGCATGGAGCCCAGCTATTTAAATATTGAGAAAATGAATTTCTTTTATTTGAAGAAAAAAAAAAGAATTTAACCAAGTTTCAAAGGCATTGACAATTGAGTTTTGACTTTTAATTTAATTCTTTTTATCACAAATCAGGTTCAAAAATTTAGGACGTGGCAACGTGGTATCATAGCGTAGTTATATCTTCTAATTTCTTAAAGGAAAATAAAACTTCTAAAGATATCAACCGTTTATTCTCTCTATTCGCAACTTCGCTAAAGCGACCTTTTCACGATTGCTCTCCAGCCTCCTCTCTGAATTTGCAAATGAGAGATAGAGAGTACAAATCAACATTCTGTAATTTTGATTCGCTATCACCAACTCACTATAAGCTTGAATATTCGTTTCTTTTGCAAGTAAAATACATTTATTTTTCATAGAATATAAAAACCATAGATGGTTAGAAGTAAATCTTTCTTTACATTTACAAAATTTTCAAGCTTTGATACTTTAGCTCTCTAAGGATTCTATTTATAATTTTCTCTCAATAACATCAACTTATTATATATGATTCTTTAATTTCTTTTTGGCAATGAGGTTTGTGATGGACTGATGGTCAGATTATGTTGTCCCTGTTTCATGATATTAGTTTTCTGTTTCCTCATTAATAATCATTATTTCTAACAAAGAAACAAGATTGACTAAATTCACTTTTTTAGGTGAATTGAGAGTCAAGAATTGTTTTTGCATCTTTTAGTTCATCAAGATTGTCTTTTGACGTGAAAAAATTATATTTGTCAGGTTAGTAGTTTTTTTTTTTTTTTGTACCCCCCATCTCCTCTCCCCCGAACTAAAATCCTAGCTCAGCCCCTAGGTCAAACCAAACGATTTTGGTCTTTGAAAATATAGAAAATGCATTTTTAAAAATGTCTAGGACAAAATTAGAATATGTCATCCTAAAGTTCCATGGATTACATTGGTGTGGAACAAAGGTCCCCTGGAACTGCTATCACCACTTTGTTGGCTATTCTTGACAAGTTTCTAGTAAATTTACAAAAAGAAAAAAAAAAAAGGGCATTTATACTGTGCCAATATGCTACAATTGTTTTAAGGATTCAAATTTTACAAATCATCTTTTTTGGCAATGTCCATTTGCCCAAGAAGTTTGGTTGACCATTAAAGACTCTATTTGATGGACTCTTCACACTATATTTTCTTTTGGCCATTTAGTGCAGTGGCGTTTTGATGTCTTTAAGAACAATACTCAGAATAATCAAGTGTGTTGAATTGAATGGTGTTCACAACCATTGTTTGGGGTATTTGGAACGCCGGGAGTTTGGGCTTCATCAAGGATCATGTTCTTTCCCTTCTTCTATGGCTAGACACACCACTTGGAGTTCTTTTGACATTGTTGGGATTTCTTTTAATGATTGGCATGGAGTGTAATCGTTCTCATCTGAGAACCTTTTGTATTTTGTTGTTCTCTTAATATCATTCACCATCTCCTTCAATTTCGAAATTCCAATAGCTCTTTTATCACGGTCTTTTCCTTTGCCAGACTCTAATTCTTCATTTGTTTCATCGTCATCCTTGTCATCAAATGACCCTATTTCTACATTAATTCAACAGAATCAAGATGCTTACAATTTACTTCTAAATTCAATGACCCCAAAGATAGTAGAGCAAGTCTTTCAACCACCTAAAAAATGGTAAATTCATTATGACCAAGAGGGAAACCACTATGAGCTAATGAAAGACTAGTTTGACAAGAATTGCACATATCCACCGAAGTGCTTTCACTGATGATTCAGGATATAACAAGAATCATTTCTTTGTATCTTGAATGATGATAAAGCTTATGACGACTACTTCGTCCAAAAAACGGATGTGACAGGATGTTTGGTGTTGTCTTCTATACAAAAAATGACAACTACAATACATATACTCACATATGGTTGTGCAACCAATATATTAACATTGGCGAGAGCACTGCCATTAAAAGTTTGATGATATTTTGTAATATTTTTGTTGTTGTGCTTGGAGAGGAATACATGCGCCTATTGAACGAAGCCGACATTGCACGGCTACTTTGAGAAGGGGAGGAGAGAGGATTCCCGGGTATGCTTGGTTCTATCAACTGTATGCACTAACAGTGGAAGAATTACCCAGTGGAGTGGCATGGCACGCACAAAGGACGTTCCCACAAAGCTACTCTCATATTGGAGGCGATAACCTCACAAGATTTGTAGATCTGGCATGCATTGTTTGGAATGTCTGGTTCACACAATAATCTAAATTTGTTGGATACTCCTTGATATTCAACATTATTGTCATTGGCTAATTGCCTCTAGTTATTTTGTAGTGAATGGGCATCACCATAGAATGGGGTATTACCTGTCTAATGGTATATATCCTAAGTGGACAGCTTTGATGCAGACTATCCCGAACCTAAGAATTGAAAAAGACAAATTGTTTGCTCAAGGACAATAGGCATGTAGGAAAGATGTGGAGCAAGCTTTTGGGGTCTTGCAAATCAAGTGGACAATAAATCAAGGACTAATGCATTTTTGGTAGAAAGAGGACGTGTGCCTCATAATGAAAACGTGCATAATCCTTCACAACATGATCATTGAAGATGAGTGTCACACCAATATTGAAAGATAGACTCTGCCACAAGAGGAGACAATCTTGATTCTTAGTTTAAGTCAAGACCCATCTATTTTTGCAGCACAGATGTACTCTCGCCAACTTCACATTCGCATCGCAGACAAATACACAGTTGAGGACAATTTTTGATAGAAAATTTGTGGAACCATTTTGGTAATGAAAACTTTTAAGTTATGCTGCATTTTTTATGCTTTTAATATGTTATGAAATTTTATGTAATAGAATCTTTATTATCATATGATTTTATCATATTAAAAATGATAAAATTATTTTTTATACTATTTTCGAACGGTAGTAGGAGTTGATGTATTTATAAAGGTGCAAAGAAAGGAAAAAACAAAAAAAAATGATTTTTTGGCCTTTTTGGCGAATATAGCCATTTAGGCACCGTTGTAGACATAAAGCTCGTATTCTATTATTTACCCATTTGTGAATGTGTGAGTATTTACCTAACCAGGAAAAAAATGCATGTCAAATGTATTACGGGCTGCCCCAAGCCCAATCTGATCTCGATGAATTTCGCTTGAATTGTTTGGATGCACTTCGATTGGGTCCATGAGTGAAATTCTAGGCCATAAACTCATAATGTAACTTCCCCAAGTAACATCACCTCCTTGCTCATTACAACTCCATGTTTTAAGTTTAAGGAGTATTTTGATAAAATTGAAAATTAAGTACCTAAAAATATTATACTTGAATTTTAAGTGAAATTGTGAGTGATAATTGCAAATTGATTTTTTTTTCTGAATTTAAAATTTTTCAGAATTCAGTATTTTTCATAATTTAGGGAAATGCACTTGATCATATAAGTATTTGTATTCAAGTCCATTGGTGTTTGGACAATATTTGTTCATTGTCCTATTTAGTCTTCTTTTACTATACATTCGAAACAGCAAATTGAACTGTACATCAATTGTTTAACATTACTTAGTTCTGAATAATCTTGTTGTATGTTTGCGCTACTTCTTTTTTTCTCAAAAGCTAGCCTTTTTCTCCTGTAATATACTACCTTTACCCAAAAAAATAGGGCAAATTACACTTTACGTCCCCTCTAGATTGACTTTATTACAGTTATCTCCCTTCTAGTTTGGCATATTACACTTACCCTTCTCTTGGTAACAGATTTTAACAGAAAATGTAAAATTACCTTTATGTCATTTACATTTACCTCCCCACTAGATTGGCTTATTACACTCGCAACTCCTGTGTTTTGGAATATTACACTTACCTCTCTCTAATTTGGATGTTTGTAGCAAATATCCCCTTATCGTCAGCAACACTAACTGTCGAGATGATCAATGCTAGCATGGCCAAATTTGAAGATTTATATTACAATAATGTGAAATTATGACTGTACTCTTATTATTATATAAAAAGTTTTAACTAAAAACTATTTTATCACAATTACATTATACGTACCATCACACATATTTTCATAAATCCTAAAGGCTGAAACATTTTAAAGGACGAAAACTTATTTCATTTTGTTCAAAGTGTTCGTCAAACACTTAGAACAAAAATACACTCCAAAATCAATTAGTTTTCATCATTCATCGTTATAATGTCATTAACTGAATCGATAATCGAAAGCACTCAAAGACTAAAACTAAAGGATATATAACAGATATATAGATATAAAATTGGCAATAGATTTAGAGAAAGAAAGAGAATATGAAAGACTAATATGTAAAGGAAAATGATCTCTGTATTTTCTTTACACAGGACAAAAGTTTTCCTACAAATATTTGAAGAGTATTTTTGTAATATAAATCTTCAAATTTAAACACGCCAGCATTGACCATCGCTGACAGTTAGTATTGCTGCCGATAAGGGGGTATTTGTTACAAACATCCAAATTAGAAGGAAGTAAGAGTAATATTCTAAAACATAGGGATTGTGAGTGTAATAAGTTAATCTAGAGGGGAAGTAAGTGTAAATGGCATAAAGTTAATTTTACATTTTTCGTTAACAACAGTTAATATCTGTTACTGAGAGAGGGGTAAGTGTAATATGCTAAACTAGATGGGAGGTAACTGTAATAAAACCAATCTAGAGAGGACGTTATGTGTAATTTGCCCAAAAAAATTATAGTTCTCTTACTTTTCAAAAGAAAAAAGGAAAAATTATTGATAAGTCCTACTTTTAAACTCTAAAGACAAATAAGTCCTATAAAATTTTCAAAAAGACAAAGAAGTCCTACTTTTAAACACTAATGACAAATAAGTTCTATAAAATTTTTACAAAGACAAATAAGTCCTATAAAAATTTTATAAAAACAAAAGTCCTACTTTTAAAAAATATTTTCAAATAATTTTAAATTTTATAAATCATTAACATTTTTTCAGTACTACCATTTATTTTGAATTTTCATTAGTGCCTTTTTTTCACGCGAAAATACAAATTTTCTCTCTACTTAATATTTTGTAACTAATACCTATTTAAAAACAATATTAATTGTTACCAAAATTAATAATCTTAAGACATTTAAAAAATTATTTCAAATTCACTTTCCGTAAATACTCACAACATGTTAAAATACAATGAAATAATTTTCATTCATTACATTTATGAATAATAACTGTTTTTCTATTATTTTTTAATTTTCTATTTAACATTGCTTAAAAAAAAATCTCAATGAATTTAAGACAATGTTATCTAAAAATATTATCAAATTATCTTAATAAATCAAATATAATGTGAATTTGAAATAAAACTTTTTTCTTAAATTATTTATTTTCAATAATGTTTTTAACAAAGTAGTTTGGAGAAAATTAGTTAGGCAACATATGTGAAATATAAAAAGGGTAAAAGAGAAATTGTACTAGTTATAGACTTTGTTGGAATTTTTTTATGAGAAGTAGGGCTTCATTGTCCAATAAACATTTTTTTTAGGACGGACTTGTTTTTATAAAAAATTTATAGAACTTATTTATCTTTAGAGTTTAGAAGTAGGATTTATCAGTCTTTATGAAAATTTTGCCAAAAACAGAATATAAATTTTATGCTATAAAAACATCTTACCCTATGCTAATTCATCCACACCATTCAAGCACTTCATAAGCCCAAAGATATAATAAGTTTGGCCAATATAAAAACAGAACATATATCGACCAAAATTTCAGTGCGAGCGACTGAACTATCTTCTTCTTTTCTATAACGTACATAACCTTCTTGCGACCTACTTGAGAGAAATGGAGGTGGATTGACTTCTGATGAGGACCTAATTTTGAGAAATGAAGGTGAATGAACTTGTATCATCTCTCATAAGGAGGAAGGAAGGTCCATGATATATAATTCTCCCGATCCATTCCTGCAAAATGAATGCCATATGATTTGCAGCAACAAACTAACCCATTCAATTAAAATTACAAGTGAGAATAGAGAAGTGATTCTCTACATGAGCTCAAAAGGCTACTTGATATATTCTCTATCATCCATTAGGTTTCAGAATTTCATATTTTCTTCATAATTGTTTAAATCCTCTAAACCAGCTCGAGATGCCCCAAAAGTTTAAACCAATAATACTCCAGCTTTCATGACACCTAGAATTTCATGTTTTATCAAATTGTTTGCAAGCCAAAAATCTATAATAAATGAAGCGTCGAGTTTGAGCATCAATCATGAGAAAAAAAAATTCCCGGAAGGTTCATTTGTCATAAGAATTGAAGTCGAATTTTACGAAAATTTCTGAAAACAAGAAAAATTAAAACAATCGTGTATTACAACACTGCGCAAGGCACTGAGTGTTTTGACCCAAACAATGACGCTAGATAAGCATTTTACTCACCCGGCGTTCGATTGCACTCAAAATGCCAACATCTCAAATGAACCAATTTCAACATTATATTTTATTAATTAGATAAAGCGAATTTATTCACAAACAAATTTGCTTGGTTATATTCTTTTTATTTATAGTATTAAAATATAAATAACGTATTTCTACTTGTAATGTAAACATAAATAACAGCATCATTAGAACATACACAATGACAGATTTCTGTTTAAGATATTAAACAACAGATCTATTAATGAAACATATTTAATTATTATTTATAAAAGAGCTATACTAGCTGTATAATTTGTAGAAGTTGCTCTAATCTATTATTATCTTGAAGCTCCTCGTAATGATGGTAGGAATCAACCACCCCCGTTGTGTTCTCCCGTATCATAACCACTCCGTTGAGGGAGGATTCCCGTACCCTAGAAGTTGGCCAAATGTCGACATTGGCCTCCCGTATTGGGCAAATGTTGGCCAAATGTCGACATGATTGCCTAAGTGTATTAGAAAATTTCCACCAAGACTCCATCTTTTATAATTTTCTAGAACAATGAGAAATGAAATTTTATCACTAGTGAAATTTTTATATTTAAGGAATTTTCAAAGTATTGTAAAATTACTCCTCTTTTACTTTTCAAATATTTATAATTTCACATTCCTAAATACACATACATGTTTTGGTTTGTTCTCTTGATTTTTTCTCTTCAGCTTGAGAAAGTCTTTGAATATTTATATTTTGAGTTGGGAGCTTTTGTTCTTTTAATAAAATATTTTGCTTAATCCATTAATTAGCACCAAAAATCACACAAATAAAATCACAAGAAAAAGGAAAAGAGAAGATCACAATGATTATAAAGAACCAAACAAAAAGTAATGTATTATTTTATTTTAATATCTAGCACTCTAACATAATAAGTACACAACTTCAACCCAATTATAAAACCAAACACAACCAAACAAAACATTCTAAATTTGGACCTAAAAAATCCCAACAGTAAGGATAAAGCTAAATATAGGGGTTTTGGTATATGGCCAACACTATACTTTCACTCCTACAAGTAGATCAATAATTGTGTTTGTTGTTTGTAGTGTCCTGAACATACACATTTGATACTTGAGACTCATTGAAAAGTTTGATTCAAAAAATACATATCAAGTTTGATTCAAAAAATACATATATGATACTTGATACTTGAGACTCATTGAAAAGTTTTATTCAAAAAAATTTCAAGCAAGGATCATAGTTTAATCTGTCTAAAGTAAAAAATAATTTCTATTCCCAACAAGTAAACCTAGAATTTGAGGGGAAGAAATTAATATTTTTGAAATATGGGCATTAGTAATTGAAATATGGACATTAAGGATATATAATACCTTCACCGGAATGTAGCTAAGAAGGTTGTCGGCGTCGCAGACTCGGGGCAACCTGAGAGGAGAGTAGTTGTGGGCATGTGGCTGCTCTGGTAAAAAGATGTGAGTTGAAGAGTGAAAGTAAAATCCCTAGTGTAAACTATATATATATATATATATATATATATATATATATATATATATATATATATGTTTTTAGGGCAAATTACATTTTGACCTCCTGATGTTTGTCCATACGTTAATATGACCCCTCACATTTGCGAATCTTCATTTTCTCACCCCTTGTCAGTAGTTTTTGGTTAACTTTGGTCAACAACAGGCTAAAATGACTAAATTATCCTACTTATATACAGTAAATTACATTTTGACTACATACAACCACCGTATCTGAATTTTCTCTCTCTTTGTAACGTCTATTTTTCTACACTGTTTCTCTCTCTACATTTCCATCAACCATGAGAAGAGGCAGAGGCTGACTAGTAAGACAAAACCACTCTCACCAAACACTCGTCACAACCCAACAACCCAACATCGAAACCCCATTGTCACTAACTTTCACTTCTCACCACAGCAACAACGAATCCCAAACAACTGTACCCGTCTCAAAATTCATCAACGAAAACTCAAAACCACATCCGAATCGTCGAAACTCCAAGTTGGTATCGCAGAATCAGCATGCTCGTGTGGCCAAACTTAATTTATGGAGAAATCTAAAGTGGGTACATCGAAACCCCATTGTCACCAACTTCCACTTCTCACCACATATCGACTTCGCCGCATATTGTTGTCACAAATCGTTACCGTCATTTCAGATCGTTTCTTCTTCATCAAGACCCTTATTTATCACTTTGTTCTTCATCGAGGTCAAAAAACTTCATTAAAACCCTAATTTCTCACTTTCTTCTTCATCGTCATTAAGGTCAGAAAACTTCAACAAAAAAATTACAGGACCAACAAACATCATCGTCGTCGTAAACTTTTGCTTCCTGAACTTCACCGCCTTCGTGAACCACGCTACCGCTTTCGTCGTCTGAACCTCGCTGCTGTTGTCAAGCACGCCACCCGAATCTCACGGTGGTTTTGGGGGTGGGGGTTGAGGATGGTGGTTGTGATGCAACAGATTGTGGTATTTAAGCTAGATTTCTAGCGACCACCATGGTTACGGGTTCATTCACCGAAATACGCAGTGGTGGTGGTGCTGGTGGTTGTGGTGTGGGCATAGTGGTGGTTGTGGTTGTGGTTGTGGGTATGGATGGCGGTGGTGGTTGTGGAGGTAGGGATGGTGGTGGTGGTTATGGGAGTGCGGATGGTAACATCACTACCGCCAAGTCGGAAAGCGAGAGCTTGCATTAGAACCAGCCTTTGCATACCCTGTTTCATACTGAAATCAACAACGTGAACTTGTTTCCTATTTGCAAACGATTCGAGGATGGCTTAGTTAGCTATGAAATGGGCGAATTTGAGGTACGGACAGCTTTAGTAAAAATGCATTTGAAGGAGGTCAAAGAAGGTTAAGTCCGGAGGGTTTTGAGGTTATAATCTATAGATTCGTGGTGCCAGAGCTTCAGTGAAATAAGTGGCGACCTTTCGCATAGCACCGGCTTGGGAGATGGCGAGAAACCCAATTTGTTTCACTAATGCTTCTACAAGTTTGAGGTTGTATTGTTGAAGACCTTTTGTACAGGCTATTTCAATCTTTGGGCCACCACAGTCATGTCTGATAGGTGCGGAAGTGTAGAAAGGCAGTCTGAACATTTTTTTGCTATTATTTGCATGCATGATGTAAGCAATCTCATCGTTGACAATGATATGAGGGATTAAAATTATGTATAATTTCAAACTTCAAGGGTGAAAATGAAGATACGCAAATGTGAGGGGTCAGGTTGATATAAAGACAAACCTCAGGGGATCAAAATGTAATTTGCCCTATTTTTTAACCTGGCAATTACATACATGCATACATACATCCATATATATATATATATATATATATATATATATATATATATATATATATATATACAAGGCACACATTATTAAAAGGCACGTGATTAAAAATTTATAAAAACTATGAGAGATTTTAAATTTAAACCAACGTCATTTAATCTATATATATTTAAAACATGTGATTTGAAAATCAAATAAATAAAATAGTGAATATCAACCATCATATATATATATATATATATATATATATAAACCATTCTTAGAATGTAAATCAAATTTATAGAATTAAAAAAAAATCTTCAAAATCTAGTACAAATACAATTATTTGGATTATAAGGTTAACTCCAATGTAATTCCACTTGTTGCAAGAAAATATATAGAAGATAAAAAATAAAACTGTGAAGAGATAAAATAATTCGTGTGTATGATTGTTGATACATGTCAAAGGAGAAAAAAAAAAGTAGAAATATCATCTTGAAAATAGGAAAGAAAAATAACAAAAAACTAAAAAAGAATGAAACTTTGGAGGGAGAGAGAGTAAAAATGTCACACATTTAAAACAAGTAGTAAAGAACATGAATGCTATCAAAGGCTTAATGGCTCAGCGGTATGTCCTTTCATTTCAAATTGAAAGAGAGATGGTACAAGTATGTCTAGGGGAATAAGTCTCACCCGAAGGATGTCTGGCACACGTGACTTGTGAGGTGTTACGCGTGTCCAGATGGATGAGTGTAATGCCTTTTACTTATACAAATTATAAATTTTTTTATTCTTTTTTGTTGCATGCGTTCAACTATATTGACACAAATGTTTTTACTAAATTTGAAAATAGAAAATGGTTGAATTGTACTTTTATCTACCAGAAACAAAACAGTAAGTTAATATATCATGATTCGGAATTAATAATTAATATGAAAAATTTAATGCTAATATTTATAAAGCAAAAAAACTGTTCTAAGTTTCAAAATGTTAGATATCATCAGTGAATAAAAAATTTTATTTGATATGTAATATATATAGCCAAGTATATATAGATTTGTGAGTAAGAATGCATTGATAGTTGCATGGTGTAACAAAATATTAATCGGTTTAAGTTTGTTTGTTTGTTTATATTTATTTTTTTGGGCAAAGAAATAGATAATATAGATTTGAAGCAAAAAGATACAATAAGCTCTTACATTCTTAATTGACTCAACAAGTGGATTACTTGATTACTCTCTATGAAAACAAATTGAATAGAACAAGCTTTCTGGTTTTACTCTCTATGAAAACAAATTGAATAGAACAAGTGTCACGCCCCCAAATTTCAATACTTGAAACTCTAGTCCGGCACTTGAATTCGGTGTGCGACTTGAAAAACAATGTCCATCATACCATACATCAATTTAAAAACTTTACATATTACAATCAAAATGTGATCGTCTAGATCATCTATTACAAAAATTCCATCTGGAGACCTCATCCCCCATCCTGAGAGTCAACTATTTACGACAAAAGATAAATACATGCTAAGAAAATTACATATAAATGGTCTCCATCGTTCTGTACCACGCTTCCATTCACTCGGTACCTGAAAAATAAAATGGGGTGAGTTCAACAAGCTTAGCAAGAATTACAAAACACTATCATTGCTCAACAAATTGACCTTACCTTAAATTCCTATATATAAGGACTCGTACAACAATCTTTTTTGATTAGTTTCACAAATTTTCTTATGATAATTAAACTCTAGTTAATTATCATATCCGCAATTTCCTTCACACCCAGATTTTCTTTATGATAATTAAACTCTAATTAATTATCATATTCACAATTTATTTCACACACAGGAACCGTATTCTCAACAATTCCTTATTAAGCTAATCATCTAGATTAACTTAACATAACCTCACAGTGAGCCCCGGGCTCCCCTCCAATAGATGGCATGCTTAGCCAACAAGTGGTGCGTATCGCATAGTCCCGGACTAAGGAAGCTCGCACATGTGGTTGGGCTTGTACGTCTACTCACCCAGATGGTCCCGGACCACGTCCACACAATAAGGGCACGCTCCGCCCAATGGCCATGTACACACCCTATAGGTAGGTCCCTGACCATACCTCACAAATTCTTTAGAAATTTTTATCTCATTTCTACACATTCAAGCTTTTAGGATTTACTAAATGCTTTTGGCATTTAATAAATCAAATCGTTCTCTTAATGTGATCACTAATCACATTAATTAATCACTTTAAGATTTCACCACTTAAATCTTTTCTAAACTTAATTATTTTAGCATAATTAAGTTTATTATGCCAAAATGTACGACTCTAGAGCTTTTCATAATTTTTAAAGCTTCAAAGGATATTTTCTCCAATTTTCTCTCTAAATTAAAACAAAAGGAAAACAAGTGTTCTTTAAACCAACATAAATTCTTTTATAATTTATTAAATGCTTTTCACATTTAATAAATTAAAAGAGCGAATTGGGCACGTTCATAAAGTTTAAAACGTCGCTAACCGAATCTTTAATCCTTAGGACCAACTATTCTAACTTAACAAGCTCTATTGCGTTAAACAAATGATTTTTATAAATTTACACAATTTGGAGCATTCGAGAATTTTTCCCCTAGAACCAACTATTCTAGCATAATTAGTTCGAAATGCATAAACATATAATTTCAGAAATTTAGACATAATTTATGTCACACAAAACATTTTTTATCAACTAAAACATTTGAAATCCTCAATGAAATCAAAACATAATTTTTTTTGAGATCATAAATTTTATGGGCCTAACAAGAAGTTACTTAGCCCCATAAAAACACAAGCCAAAACCCAAGACCATTTGGCCCAATTCCTTCACTACTTCAAGTAACACAACTCACTGTTTTCTTATTAGCAACAACCATCCACTTTAATTAATCCATTACTCAAGGATTATACTCCAAAACATAATATATATATATATATATCTCTCTAAACCCAATATAAAGTGAACCCAATTAATGTAGCCACAAGGTCCACCATTCATGGCCTCTTTTTTTTTTTTTTTTTTAATTCCATACATCAAGGCCATGCAACAATCCAGCCCAATCACTTATGCAAGCCCAGTTTTCCATCTCTAACAAATATGCTACTATCTAACCAAACCCACCATTAAAAGCTTAAACAACTAACTACAACATCTTTCTCACTATCCAGCACATTCGAATCCCATCCATAAGACATATATTTTCATGAAATCCATGGGTATTTCAAGGCCAACCATATGACCCACCGAAGTTCATTTTCATTTTCTCAAAATCATGCTTCAACCATCACTGTTAAATGAAAAAAAATCAATCTTTGAACTCACAGTTGTCCACATAAATAATTATAGATATATATATATATATATAGATAGACACACACACACTCATAGAAAAGACTAAGACTCTGTTTACCTATGCAAATAACGTGGAGGAACAGAGCATGCAAACAAAAGAGAGACATTAATCAAGTCAACCATATATATTTACATAGACCCACAACTAAGATTTCTAGAGAACACCTAATTCTCATACAAGAATCGTCACATTAATGACAGATTTATACACATCAACAGCTAAGTATATATATATATATATATATATATATATATATATATATATGTATCAACAACCCAAAGACTAATCAAACAACTCTTAACATCAAGACCCAGAATTTATTTCTAACAAGACTTGAATCAAAAATCTAACAAGAAACATTTACATCTATATCCATCATCATAAATAAATCTATATATCTATATATAAATGCAAAGGCAAGATTCAACTTGGCTCAATGCAGCCTTCCTTCTCTTCTTCTTTCTTTCTTTCTTTCTCTTTCTTCTTCTTCCTTCTCTCTCTAACCGAGCACAAGTATTTCTCTCTCTAGCTGTGCCTTCTTCTCTTTCTCACTCTTCTGCCGGAACCTTTCCTCTCTTTTGACTATACATAAAATTCTAATATTTTGAAAGGTAACAAAGTTCTCTGAGAAGCTTGAGGTAACGCATAGTTTAGTTTCTAAGGTTGACTAAATGGCACCTGTCACCCATGCACACCAGTTTGTGCCATATGTTGCCTTTTCTTGTTTCCTTGCTTCTGTGGAAATTTCACTCCTATCTATGATTTACTACATCAGTTGATATAACATCAATACCACACTGCCCAAGTAAACCATGTGCCACCCATGCTCCAAAAAGGTCTGCCACCACTATCACAAGACAATACATACAGCCTATATATATATACACACATATATATGCATATATATATATATATACATATCCATAATTACACTTCTATCCCCACAAGATCTTAGAATTACCTTTGAGTCCTAGAAGAATAAAGGTAAAAGAAAATTTCTTATTTCAAGGATGTTACAACAAGCTTTCTGGTTTTACTCTCTGTGAAAACAAATTGAATAGAACAAGCTTTCTGGTTTGATAACTCTCATATCTTCCATTACTACAACTCTGCTATTGTTGCATCAGCAACATGATTGAGTAGTGGATATAAAGCATTCCAGCAATTCAACCCAAACTCAAAGCTAGGGACATAACACTTCTCTCAAATATTCGTTGTAAATCATTACCAATTATGAGTGTCAATAAAGCTACAAATTAATAGTAGGCTAATAAATGAATGCAATAATAATGATTTTATACAAAAACAAAAAATAAAAAATGCATATGGAAAATAAATTTTCTATTTTTATTACACAAATTATAAATAATATCATAATACAAAAAATAAAAACAATAAAATCAAATGAGATGGGTAACATAATTACCAAATATCTTATACACGGAGAGAAAAGAAATTGATTGTAATCAATCAATACATATATTTGATAAGCTATGAAAAACTCAATTAGATTAGTAGAACATTTAAATGAAAATTTAAACTAGTTTTGCTAAAGTTTGTGTCCTTTCGGTGTCCTTAAACGTTTCGAAATTAAGCGTTTAGAAAATTGATAGGAAAATAAATAATATTAATAACTATAATTTTATTTTATTTTTCTGAAAGTTTGTGTCCTGGTGTCCTTCAAGAAAACGAAACGTTTAGGTTCAAAATAAGGAAATAAGTTTAATAACTATAATTTAGTTTGGTAAAAAAATGTTTAGGAATAAAATTATTAACAACCATAATTTAGTTTGGAAGGTATTAACTCATATAAGAATTAAGAAAAGACGCATACACTTCTAAAAATAGTATAAAAAAGAAGAAGATAATAATATCGACATGTGCATCTTATATAATAATGGAACATAATTTACATTTAAAGAGAGAAACAAAACTTAGAGAGATTTTAAGTCTTTTTTTAAGGAAGAGTTTCTTAACAATTTCGTGTATATATAAATATGTGTGTGTAACTGTGTATTAGAGTTTCCTCTTCAGATAGAACAACTGAAAATATATAGTACTTCAATTAAAATACTTCTTCCAATATTAGTTATAGTAAAAGCCCAACATACTAATTTTTGGGATATACATTAGCTTACTATTATCATTTTCTCTATAAATTTTTTATATTTTTTTTATTCATTTTATTGTTTTTTATACTTTTTTTTAAGAAAGAGAATTTTTCTTAACAATTGTGTGTATATATGTGTGTATAACTTAGAGCTTAATTAAAATAAATGGGTAGTATAAATGTGAGTATAATTATATGATGTGATCATCATTTAATACAATTTAATGAAAGCAGTAATTATATCTTTTTATTATAAAAAAAAAAGTGAAAATTGTATAGAAAAAATAAAAAAATATCACATTTTTATAAGTAGTATAGATATAGATATAGATATAGATATAGATAAGTGCATTTATTTGCAACAAGTTAGGGCGAATTACCAAAAAAAAAAAAAAACTATGTTTAAAAGGAGTACATTTACAATACATTGGTACACCGGTTGAATATGGACCGTGTGTGTACAACACTCATAGTGAGTTCTATCACCCTAGTACAATACGCAAGGTTCAGATTTATCCGATATATTTATACCAAATATTTTGTAGATCTTTCCATCAGACATTGAAAATTTATTTTTATGGCAAAAGAAATGTTATAGTATGATAAAAAAGGAACTCGAAAAACAATTAGTAGATGCTTCAATGACTTTAAACTTCCAATAAAAAAAAATGCATGTCAAATGTATTACGGGCTGTCCGAGCCCAACCTAATCTCAAGAATTTCGGTTGAATTGGGCTTGGGCCTCAGATGATGGAATCACATTGGGCTGAACTTAGTTGGGCCAAACTGAGGGAATCGTAAGCCTTTATTCCAGGTATTGAGCTTGTCAGATAGTTTTCCAGGGCCCAAATGGGGTTTGCTAAACCCCCAAAATAGTGGATCATCAGGTAATTGTATTATTAATGTTGCCTCCATTTATTTAGGGATTAAATATGATCCAAATACAATTCATAACTAATCATATTAACCTATATTTGATATTGATTCAAGGGGTTGAATTATAATTGCTAAGTAGCAAAGAAACAATATTGACAAATCTATTGAACTGTTTTTTTTTTTAATCTACAATTTTGTTTTTTTTAAAAAGTACATTAAATTGACTTATTTTTGAGGAAAAAAATTTTAAAAATCAGTTGAATGGCACTTCAATTGGGTTCATGAATGAAATTCTACCGTGGTAAAGTATAAGCAAGTAACATGACATCGTACTAATTAAAATTTTGTGCTTTTAGTTTATGGTAAATATCACTAACACCCTTTGAGGTTTGACTTAATTTTATGACGAGGTTTGACCTACTTTCACGTGGTTACAATGTCGTAAGTTTTTGTCACTAACCAATGTAGTTTGTGTCGTATATCACAAATACCCCCTCTTGTCATGACACTTTTTTACGGTGAAATGGCTCTACTGTCCTTTAATATCTGATCTAACACTTTTGAATACTAAAATTATCCATTTAACACTGTGTTATGGACAGGAATACCCCTTTGAACAGCCCTATATATATATATATATACTATAATATATATAATTATTTATTCCATAAATAATAATGTTAAAATAAAAAAGTAAATAAAATCCTATATTTGGATTTCTAGACCATATTTTGAATCAAATCCATCCGAGAATTGGATTTTAAAAAAGATAAAGGACATGGAAGGATTTGAAATAAAATCCTATATTTGGGTTTGAAATAAGGGCAAAATGCTCTAACACTCCCACAAGTTTTTGTTTATTACCCACGGAGAATAGTTGTGTCAAAAATGATAGTCAACCTCCCCTAAGTTTGGTTGACCTTGCCCTAACACCCCTTTCTGCCCAAACTACCCTTTGTTTTTAAATTACAATTTTAACCTTAAATAATTGGACCTTTATACCCTTACAATACACAGACCATAGCTTCACCAAAGCTCATTAATGGAGGTTGCCCTCTCTCTCAGGCTTGAATTCTATTAATAAGAACACAAATTGCTACAAATTTTGAAAAGAAAAAGTTTTTGATCGAGTTGGGAAAATAATTATATCCTAAAACCTAATTCATTATTTTTAAATTCCTTATCTAGTTTGTCTGTGTTGTGCTTGATATATATACCATGTGATATATTTAATTTTTTACGATTCCTTTGACCAAATTATTGATTGATTTTCTCAGTCAAAACTTTAGATGTATGTTGGTGGTTGGGTCTGTTGAGATTTATAACCTGAAATGTCCTTACCCAAATCTATCATTGCAGAGGCTTGGCCATAGGTTCTCTCACGATAGTGAACAAGAACGATGGACGACGACAAGGTGTTGCCTATGGCAAATCGTGATGATGACTAAAGGATGCTCTAACAAAGGCTGAAGATGCTCCGAAGAGTCTGACCACTGGTCAATGGAGATGATGATTGTGATGGCCCTGGTTATGCGACGTTAAGATGTTTTTCAGCAAAGGCTGAAAATGACGGCACCAAGGGCTGACAGCAAAGGGTGTTCTTACAGCAAGGGTTTGGGCTCCACCATGCACATACAACAACTATTCCAACAGAGATTGCATCGCAGTCCTCTTCGTCGTCTGAAACATCGCAACGTCGCTATTCACATATCACTGTCACGGCGAGCCCCATGGCAGTCATCATCGCCGTTTGAGAAGACCCATTTTCGGCCACCTACGCTGGAACGTCTTCACCACCGCCAAACCAAAGACCCATGACCATTGTCAAGCACTCAACCTCGTCGCCACCCATGACTATCATCACCAAGCCCCATTAGCCCCATATTCACTGCCGGTAGCAAAGAAAGAGGAGAGAGAAAGGGATAATAGGCAGAGAGAGAAAACATGAGAAGAGAGAGAAGGAAAAAGAAAAAAAAAAGTAAAAAGTAGAGATAAATAATTTGGAAAATATAAAGGTCCAATTATTTAAGTTTAAAATTGCAATTTGAAAACAAAGGGTAGTTTGGGCAGAAAGGGGTGTTAGAGTAAGGTCAGTCAATATTGGGGAAGTTGACCATCATTTTTTGACACAGCTATTCTCTGTGGATAATAAACGAAAACCTTGGAGGCTTAGTATTTCTAATGGAATTCTAAAACAATATCTTTTAATTGTAATATATTCAATCATATACTCACTCATATATTATATATAGGAGGCGATACTCGCACTCTTATTTTCTACGTTTGCACTTCTATTTTAAAGTTACAAGTAAATAATTATTTAAAAAAAGTTTACACAACTACCCCTTTTGATACACTTTCCTTGTCTCCAATATTTAATATTTTCAATCTCTTTTAACAGATTCCAAACAAAAAAAAATACACAGAAAAAAGGACTCAAAAAATAGTTTTCTCTTTCTCTTTTGATAGGATCTAAAAAAAATTTATTTAAGTACCAAAAAAATGTTATATTTATTGAATAAAGTATTTATTTTGATAAAAATTGAAAAAAAGGACCCAAAAAATAGTTCTCTATGGAACCCAAGAAAAGAGTATACTACGCAAAAAAAAAAAAGACCCAAATTCTTTTTTTATCTCTCATGAATAAACTATTTCATTTGATAGGACCAAGCAACAAAGAGTATG
The DNA here is from genome assembly GCA_026545225.1 of Cornus controversa. Classification (NCBI taxonomy): domain Eukaryota; kingdom Viridiplantae; phylum Streptophyta; class Magnoliopsida; order Cornales; family Cornaceae; genus Cornus; species Cornus controversa. The sequence continues at coordinate 73,677,591 of CM048845.1, forward strand.
GTTTGCAAAAAAAAAAAAAAAAAAGGACCTAAAAGAAATTATCTCTGTTGAATAAATTATTTGATATGACAACACTAAAAAAAAAAAAGTATGATACGAAAAAAAAAAAAAAAAAAGACCCAAAAAAAAAGTTCTTCCTCTTGAATAAATTCTCTTAATTTTGATAGGACCCAAATAAAAATACTAAAAAAATAGAGTACTCATTATCTCTTTTATCACTTTTGACGGGATATCTTTATTGAATAAATTATTACTTTTGACCGAATAAAGTTCTCTTTTGGTCGGAACCTAAAAGAAATTACTAAACAAAGTAAAAAGAATTAAAATTTATTGTATTAAGGGTAGTTATGGTATTATAAAATAAGGGATTGTGAATTAATTAGTTTAGGATCTTTTTGTCATTTTATTTTTAAAAAAAATGATAGTGGAGTGCAATCGTGAAAAAGTGGAGTGCAGATATTGCCTCCCATTATATATATAATATACTATATGTGAATTTCTTCGTTTATCCCCCTCATTTATCCATTTTAATTATTCTGGACCTTTAGACATAGAGATTAAGCATTATATATAGTGCCCTTTAGTTTTAAGATAATTGGTTTATCAAATTACATCAATCACTAGCTCCTAATAATTGCACTTTGGGTGTAACTCTTCGATGATTAGCACTAGAATCAACCTTTTTGGGTTGAGGAAACAGAACAGACTCTTTAGCCAAACAAGTTATTGTCCAATGAGATTCTATTATTATCATTCCCAAAGCAAAACACAAAATTACTCAAATAAAATATATAAATTAAAGTGGAATAAATTGGCCTGGTCATCTTTTTTAATCATTTTCCTTAAAAAAAAATCAAATGTCATTATGAAACTTGCATCCGTATACTTTGATGTTAGTGGATAACAATATATCTACGTAGGTGTACATATATAAATTATCTTTGTTTTGGTCCCATGAAAATGGGAATGACACATGAAATATCTTTTTTTTTAATTATTCTTTTTCTATCTCTATTATAGTTAAATTTTTATTTATTTTTATTTTTTAAAATGTGGCAGTGGACATCCCTTCTCATGTCTAATCAAGCTTTTAAATTTATAATTGATCGTATGTAACAATAAATAAACATGATGAAGTTTCATGCATTAAAAAGAGAGAGAGCTTAGAGAAGTGAAAGACATGATGCCCACTCTGATATTGTGACGTGTGTGTGCGCGCGCATATATATATATATATATATATATATATATATATAGATAGTTTTCTCCAATCGATTGAGTGGATGGATGATACAAAGTTCACATTTCATTCCTTATAAGTTATAATAACCATGACTTGTGAAATGAACCTCAATCTTTCAAAAGATACTAGCATTAATTTTTTGTTTTTGTTTTTATTTTTATAAAATAGATAATTATTTCTGCACAATGATGTTTGATGATATAAAGTGTCATTGTGTTATTTCAAAAGGATTTAATTAATTAAAAAGTTCTCTTCTGAACTTATTTAGTAGGGTGAGAAGACACCACAAGGCTTTCCATGTAGATACAACCAACCTGAACAAATTATAAAATGCATGATCAGATCACACTTTCGTGAATCTTTGTGTCAACAACTTCTTGGGAATTAGATAGATATAGTACAATCACCATGCATCATACAAAATGGAATCACATAAAGATAGCAATGAAATTGAATGTGGCCACATAAATGTTTTTTAATTCAAATATTAGTAGTTAATTAATTATAATTTTCCATATAGGAACAGAAACACTATTTGTTTTTCTATTTATTTTCATTTATTTTAAGTTTTTTTTTTCTTTCATTTTTTTAAGTTGGTTTGGCAACCAAAACCATGTTAGTGAGAGTGAAAGAAATTGGTCATTTATATGTAATTGATTAAATATATATTTTTGATGCCTATATAAACTTATATATTCTAACCATTTTCCTTGAGTGGAATAAAATATTTTTCAAGTATCTGTCACACTCCACTTTTCTCCCAATTGCAAGCCGGATGGTTTAATGCCGTTAGAAATAACGGTCATTTGTTTGGGCATGGGCCTGTTTAAGTGCATTTTGTATGCATAAGACTACATCTTTTGTTTTAAAGGCTTTGGGCCTTGGGTTCTCATGTCTGTTTGGGGCCCAATTCTCTTGGGGGGAAAGCTTATACTATGGGCTTATACTATGTTATTAAACCGACTGGTTACCAAAGGTAGAGTCTAGTGGTCACTTCTCACCTTTCATAGTAAAAGGTTAGGTGTGTGTATTTTTTGCCAAGATAAAAATAAATAACAAAATAAAATAAACCTATTTGGTGAAACAAGATTAGTTATGAAGTGAAACTAAAACTATGCATTTTTGCACTAATCACTCACACATACACACACATATATATCCTAAAATTGGAATTGAGGCACCATTCCTAGCAGGGGCGGATAGGGATGACACCGGGGCGGGTATGCCAAAATCCTACCCCACCCAGTTAAGGAAATACTCAATCCATCTACCGTTAATAATCTTAACAGATTTGTGGTAAGCATACCACCACCACCCCGTTTAGAGAGAGAAATAGCATAATATGTAAAATTATTTGTTTTATTTGCTGTGAATTCGATATTTGTACTAATTGTACTCAAACGATAATGCAACACTTCTACAGTCAAAACTCCAATATATAAGACCAAAGAAAATGATACAAACATACATACATATGTAGATAGAGATAGAAATAATTCTGGTCTTTAAGGAAAATTTTATTTTAGATCTAATATGTACACAAGATAGAGAGAGAAAGGTAGAAAGTTCTTTTTCAATCACAAGATAAAGAGAGGAATATAGTAAAACAAGATAAAGAGAGAGTGACAGAAAGATAGAGTACTCACCTTCACAGCTTCACCGGGATAAAATCGTTGCCAAGAGATCTCTAAGGCTTCAATTAACTTCTTAGTTCTCTCTAACTCTCTTTGTCGTTTTGTTGTTCCGTCAGACCCAAGGATGAAATTTGAAAATTATTTTTTTACTGAAGAGAATAAACCCTAATAGCTGCCAACTAGTATATTATATTTATATAAGTACTATAATAATAAAAGAAATGGCACATTGCATATAATTATTTCACTATTTATATATGTGTGTGTATAATCGAGGCAGGTACTAGGTGGGTTTTCTTAAAAAAAATCATACTCGCCCCTATTCCTATTAGGGGCATACCAAATCACATCCATTAGGGGTGAGGCAGGGAAATTGCCACCCCTAGGGGCGGAACTATTGTTGGGCTAACTTGGGCTATAGCCGAGGTCCAATTTTTTTTTTTACTACTATTGTGTTTATTAGTTCACAGCCCAAACCACTATTGTGTTTTATATTTCCTGTTAGCTAGTATTACATAAAGAAAAAGAATGAGCAGGAAAACAAGAGGGAAAATAATTTGGGCAAAATTAAGGCTCGCAAGAGAGGAGGGCGAACTCAAAGAAAAGTCAACGATTGAGAATTTGGGACTTCTCTCTTTGCAAGGTCGACGATCTTCAAGTAAGCTAGACTTCTTGCTCTCTTCTTTCTGTTTCTTCATCTTTTTCTATAAAAGTTTGGATCAATTGGAATAAGAATCATACAACTCTTCTTACAGTTCTACCTTTACATGTACACTCCAATATTTTTTCTAATAATATTGAGTATGCAAAAGAGCATATGTGCACATTTATTTTGTTATATGTAATTATTTATTTGTTTAGCCGTATGGGGCATATATGTTATTGTTCATATTTATTTGTTTGGTCGTGTGGGGCATATTTATTTTTTTGGTCGTAATATTTATTTGTTTCGTCGTATGTAGCTTATTTGTTATTGCATATTTATTTCATTGACCGTGTGGGATATATTTATTTGTTTGGCCGTGTGGGGCATATCTGTTATTGCAAATATTATGTCATTTATCACCATTATGGGCCTCTATTGTTTCAAACTATCGAGGCACTTTCATTGCAAGATGAATTTTTTTTTTTCCATTCTATAAATTGGAAAATGATAAATAAAAAGTAGAGCAACTTCTAATGAGTAGCAGCAACAGCCTCTTTCAAAAATTTCAAGAGTTGAACAAACAAAGGTTGATGATATGTCTTTTATACGAGATTCTGACTTGCATCTTCAAATATAGCAATATCCCGTTAATGAACTTGATGAGCTTCGATGAAATTATATCAAAAGGGGTCATTAACAACCAAATCTCCCAATGTTTCCTTCCACCCAAGATAGAACTAAATCTCATTGATTTCTATGTAATTGGTATAAAAAATTCACTTGGCTGGAGTATTAATTAACCTGAGAAAGACAAAGCACATTGTTTCATATGCTTTCTCTTTGAAACAAATCCACCATCCTGTTCTGCTTTTACTATCAAGGGGTTCAATAGTTGAAAAAAGATTAATGATGGAGCTAGGTGAGTTTTTTTTGCAATATGTGAGAGGTCCTAATTTATCACACTTGTGTGCCATAAGAACTTCAGATGCTTTAATGAATCATTTGCAACATATCGACAAAGTGTTGAATGTACAATCTAAAGATGTGGTGGAAAGAATTGACTGTACCTCAACACAACAGTTGAGAGTGTTCGGTGGCTTGCATTCCAAGCACGTGCATTTAGAGGTCACAATGAATCCATTGAATCTTTGAATTGTGGTAACTTTATTGAATTCATAAAGCATTCAGTAATGTTAAATGACAAAGTTGCTGAAGTTGTCTTAGATAATACTCCAAAAAATGTAAAGTACATTCGCCAATGATTCAAAAAAAAGTTTTGCATATTTTGGGCAATAGAGTGAGACGTAAGTTCGTGAAGAAGTTGGGGATGAAAAATTTTGTATTTTGGTTGATGAAGCACAAGATGTGTCTGATACAGAGCAAATGACTATTGTCTTGAGATTTGTTGATAAGATGGTTTGCTTAAAGAACATTTGTACGGAGTTGTAGGCGTTAAAGACACCACCGCCTTAACTCTTAAAAAAGAAATATCAGATGTCCTTACTCTTTATGATCTCGAAATTGATAACATGCGAGGCCAAGGGTATGATGGAGTAAGCAATATGCGTGCGGCATGGAATAGATTACAAGCGTTGTTTCATAATTAAGAATGTTAATGTGCGTATTATATACATTGTTTTGCTCACCAACTACAACTAGCATTAGTTGCGGCATCCAAAGATGTGCAAGATATATGTCTATTCTTTTCAAAGTTGAATTCCATTATCAATCTTTTCACTACTTCTCTTAAGTGTCATAGTAAATTACAATCAACTCAAATTATTTTATCTTCTAATAAGTTAGCTACTGGTGAACTTGAGAGTGGTAAATGAGCTAATCAAATTAAGAATTTTCAACGAGTAGGTGCCATTTGATGGAGCTCTCATTTTGATTCTGTTAGTAGCTTGATAGACTTATTTGGTCCATCTCGTTTAATTCTTAAAAAAAAAAATCAAAGAATAAACCAACTAATTCTATACGAGGGGAAACAAATGATGCTCATCTTGCAATGCTATCATTTGAATTTGTATTTATCTTGCAATTGTTGTGTGAGATGATAGAAATTACTGATTAACTTTGTCAAGCATTGCAACAAAAAATCAAGACATTGTAAATGTTATGAACCTTGTGTACTCCTTCAAGAATTAAGAGAAAATAGGTGGCATACTTTCTTTCAAAATGTGGAATCATTTTGTAAAGAGCATGAGATTGTAGTACCTAATATGAGTGCTTCTTATATGATAGGTACATGTCGTTCTTGTCAACAAAATGATAATATCACATTTAAACATCATTATCAAGTTGATATGTTCAATGATGCTATAAATTTTTAGTTGATGGAGTTAAATCAGAGATTCTCTGAAAGTACAATGGAACTCCTTATTCTTGACTCAGCTTTGAATCCCAAAGATGATTATAAATCATTTAAAGTTGACGATATTTGCGATATTGCAGGAAAATTTTATCCTAAAAATTTTCAGAATAAGATGCATGATTTGAAAAGCCAATTGTAGCATTATAAGATTGATGTCCTCCATCATCCGAGTTTTCAGAATTTGTCCACCATTTCTGATTTATGTAACATTTTAGTTAAAACAAAAAAGAGAGAAATCTATTATCTGCTTGATAGATTAATCTGTCTCATATTGACTCTTCCTATTTCTACAGCAACAACAGAACGAGCTTTTTCGACAATGAAGCGTGTCAAAATTGAATTTTGTAACGAGATGGGTGATGAATTTCTTGCAGATTGCATGATTCTCAATATTGAAAGAGAACTTGCTGAAAATATTGATTTGGTAGTTAATGAATTTGACTCTCAGAGGATCGAAGGGTTTATCTTCAATAGCTTACTTAAGAAAATACTATATCTATTTTTGTATCTATCTATAATATACTTGATTTATTTATATGAGAACATCATCGTTTTTTTTTTTTTTTTTGTCTATTTTTGAATATTTATAACATATTGTCATAAAAATTATTTTGTTTATTTTTAATTCTTCTTACTTTTAGCCCTCCCCGCAATCCTGACTCCTCCCCTCATTCCTATAAGAACTAATATAATTATTAATATTTTTTGTTTTGTTTTTCTTAACCTTCGCAAGATACTGAAACGCCAAGCCTTTTCCATATTGGTGACTTGAACTCTTCGCATTTTACTTTCAAAGTTGAGAGAATTTCACTGAGTTGTAGTCCTGGATAATAATTAATCATTATCTGAATAGATTGTTTATGTAAAATCATTATGTTGAGGAATAAAAAAGTGTTTATGTAAAATCATTATGTTGAGGAATTAAAAAGGCATGGAGGAAGAGGAAGTTGAAATCTAAGCACTTTGTATATTAAGCATTACATTGTAAGTTTATATTATATAAGTCAACAAAAGATAAATAATACTTAATTTGCCTAGATTGTCAACTTATCGCAACATTAAATGTTCTAATTAGAAAGTTCCTAAAATATCTTTCTTTTTAGGTTATAAAAAAAGCCTTTTACCTAACTTTTTTGATATAGTTCTCTTCTCACATCTCAATTTAAAGGGTCAAAACTTCACAGTGAAGTGCTCTCTAACTTTTAGACTCTTTATGCTTGTTATCACATTAAACATCTTTAATTGTATACATTATCATATCAAATAATTCATGTCCAAGTGCTTAAACTTTTATTAAGCATTTCTAGAGTTGCTTCAGTACTTTTTCTTTTAAATTATTCGTGAGCCTTGTATCCCACTTTGTTTTGTGATGATCAGATTGATTTGATTATTATATGCAAGTATTATTGTGACAAAGATTAATAAGAGAATTTTATATTATTATTTGCACCTCTCCTTTCAAAACAGGGTTTAAATCTCTCCAAAAGAATTATTTAAGGCATATAAGTCATGATTTACTAGTGTTTTTTTTATATATTTTTGTTTTGTTTTGTCCGGGCATGAGTTATTAGGGTGAGAACTAAAAGCAACGGGACGGTTATGGAGTGGGGTGCTCTTTCTCATCCCGTCTTTGTTTAAAAAAGTTCCCCCATCTCTGTTGCACGCACCCCATTTAATAAACAGAGCAGAACGAATTTTTTTGTTTTTTTTTAAGAACTTTTTTTTAGGAAATTACTTTTATAATTGTATTTTTTTAGTCTTTACACTCTTATGTAATAAGGTTCTTGGTAATTTACATGTGCACCACCAATAAGATTTGAACTAGTAAATCTTATATATATAACTAAATAAGAGTAATTTTATATGTGTATTATATATATAAGGGTAATATAATAAATATAAAATATAAACGGGATGGAGTGTGGCAGGACGAGATGCATATCCCCATTTTTGCTCTGCAACTTCACGGATTTTTCCCTCTCACCCCCATAACCGTCCCAAAATCATTTACCCTTCTCCCTAACAAGTTAAAACGGAGTGGAATGGGACAGTTTTCTGCCGTAGCGGCTTAAATTGTCATTCTTACTTGTTTGGTTTAGCTTTCTGAGAACAATTTTCTATTATAAGAGAACTGAAAAATAGAAAATTGTATAAAAACTCTGTTTGGTTTAATTTTCTGAAAACAACTTTTAAAAACTCAAAATTATTTTCAGAGAATTATAATTTTAAAAAAATTGAACTAAGCAGAATTTTTGTAGAGTTTCCTGATTTTCAGCCATTTGAAATAGAAAATTGTAAGCCCAAATTTTTGATTATTTTTTATTTTTTTGTCATTCAATCTGTGTATGATGATTGTATAAGTACACGTAACACAGTTGACAAACACGACTCGTGCAATTAATAGAAGATTTAACTCTTGTGTGGCTCTTTTCTGTCCTGTGTTGTGCATATCTGACACACACACACATATATTAGCACACTGCGCGCGCGCGCGCGTTTGCGCTCAGCTTTTTGTTTTTATAACCATAAACTCTTTCTTTTGTTTGTGCTATTCAGTATTACTAATCTAACTCTAAAGCAGTCTGACAGATTTTTCAACTTAATTCAATAATGTTTTATTTTTTCAAATTTTTAGTTGTTCTTGTCGTGGTGCGCTCTATTTAAGTTCATATTCTCAATTAAATCACTTACTTTCATATCTTTCATATATAAGTATGTCAATCCATGTTAGGTATGAAGAGCTTGTAACCTTTGAGCTTTTATATATATATATATATATATATATAGCACGAGATCATATAAGCATATCTCCAAGCCAAAAAACTTGTGGCTGTTTCTCACCTAATAATAAATTTGGCATGTCACAGAGATTGGATTAGCACTGCTATAACATCAAGTGCATGCAATTAAGGACTCATATATGCATGTGTCCTTGGTATCCAAGTGGCTTAGAAAATTTTAGGAGACTCTGTCAGGGGGTCTAATTCAATCAATTAACAAGGCCTAGTTATTAACCCAAATACTTTCTTCCAGAAACCACTTGATAATTCAGACTTGAAAGGGAATTTTACCCAATAAAAAATACACATTAAGGCATGTTCACACGTACATATGTACACCAATATGTATATACATATAGTTAAAGGTCATTATCTAGTTAGTTTAATTCTACAAAAAAAACAGAGTGCTGGAGGAGAGAGACTGAAGATATGTAAACATAACAGTGACTGCTCTCCTATTCTTATACTTGATAAAAATATATATATATATATAGAAAAAATGTTAAACTTCGGTTCCAACAACAACAATAACAACATTAATGCTATGTTCAATTGCATGGAATTAATGTCTTAAAATTAGAATTAGAGAAAAATTAGATTAAACTTTGAACTAAATTTTCTCCAATTCTAATTCCATGCAACTGAACATAACATGATTGTAATTCAATGAATTCTGGTTTCTATGCTTCAAGATGAGTTGTAGGAACAAAGCTATTGCCCATTGGAGGCCGCTGTCTCCACTCAAATTTTATTTTTTATTTTATTTTTTTAATTTTAGATACATGTATATTACAAAAACTATAAAGTTGTTTCCATGAACATTTTTTCCGGTAACTAACCAAATGAAATGACATAAATACTCTTCGAAAGTGAAGTTTAAGAGTGTTTTTGTCACCGTTATGGACAATCATTTCCATTTAAAAGAAACTCATGATTCTGAAAAGTAGTGTATGGCTCATAGCAAACATTCTGAAAAGTAGTGTATAGTGTCTAGGGATGGCTCTCATTTGAGCTTCATTCCCATTTGAGCTCTTGTTGATATTTTCCAATGATTAGGTACCCTATGAGTTTCTCTCACTGTACTACCAAAATTATGCTTGGACTTTAGGATATTGAAATATTTTCTACCAAAATATTGCAAGTTTGTACAAAATACATTCATAAAATCCATCAAGTTTGTGGGTTTTTGTGTGGGAGAAACATAGGGATAGTATAAGCAATGGTTTCATGTTATGGTGCCCATTGGGTAGAAGAAAAACAGGGGATGAAAACATTGTGGGTTTCAAATTCCAAAAACAGGAGAAAAAAACAGGGTATCCTCAATCAACTGCACACTTTGCTGCATTGTGAGATTAACATGACTTTCATCTATGCTAGAGGATGGAACAGTGACAATGTTGACAAAAGAAAATAGAGAAAATTAAGGATAAAAGAGTCACTAATTTGTCATATTTCAAGCATGTCGTCATGGCTTAGCATTTCATAGTACTCTAGTCAAATCTGTGCGCCACCAAAGCGTTGACTGAGTGGGGCTTAATTGACTATATACCCACCTCATTTGCAACTCCCTCTACCATATATCATACCATGGTTTACACGACAATTACTTTATATGATCACCTTCTTCGCTTTTCAATATCATAATCTTGACGCTAACTCACCATTTTGTACCTCTAATATCATTTTTTTATTATGTCACTCGTTCAAATGATGTGATCTTTCCTTCTTAAAAGAGAGCTTAGGAGACAAGAGCACGTAGTGAATGAGTACATTTATTTTAACTTAAAAATAATAATAAATAATAAAATAAAATCTCACCTCCACAAGTAGCTTGTAAATCACCCAAAACAGAAAGTGTCACTAGCCAAATTGCCACCTAACACAACTCCATTTTTTTAATGCCAAATCCAACTCTAGTTCCATGAAATTTAGAATTTAATAACTTTTCAAAACAAAAAAAGCTCATTATGCATCTGTTTGGCAGTAAAAAGTGGTCTCTGTCCTGCTCGTGAGACTCGATTTCTTGTTTGATGATGTGCAGGCGTGTCAGGGCAATTAAGTCCAAATCTGCTGATTGTGTATATAATAATACTAAGTCTGAATTTGCTAGTTATTGAGAAATCGAGCAAACTCAAATGTCAAGCAAATATTTCTAGTGTTACAGTCGATGCGACTTGTGGAGAGTAGGAAATGACCCTCTCACTAGTTCACCCACTTCAGCCTAAAACGGCACTGCGGACTTTCTTAAAGTGTTAGTATTTAGTTTTCTATTTTGGATTAAATGAGAGTAGAGATTTATCGACCGAATAACATTTAACAAGAGAGATGTAATATCATCATTAACATTAATTGTCGAATGATAATTTATTACAACCTCTTCAATATTACATGATCTTGGTCCTAATTAGTACACTGAAACAAACTGAATGTAAAGCTCCATCAGGTATAATTATTTGAGAGAGAGATGTAATAAAAAGATAAATGTTAAACTACTTGAGAGGGAGAGAAAGCAATAATTGTAAGCAAATAAAACCTAAGTTATACAGAGAAAGTAAATGCAACAAGGGCAAATGGATAGGCAAGGTAAGACCTTGGGTTATGATTGCTCAGGAGCAAGGGGTATGAGTTGCAAATGAGTTGTTCATTTTGTTTATGTGGTATTGGACCTCTTTTTCGTTGGAGGAGGCTATTTATTTATAGATGAAGTCTTGCATGGCTTGAGGCTTCTTGGAAAAGATCGTTCGTCGGATTGGATTCCACGCAGATAGTTGAGATTGATTTTTCAAATTATATTAGCACATGACTAATATATGCGTGTAAGTTTATTTGTGACGGTAAGACATCTCGTTAGGAAAACCAAACTATGTGAAGATGGTACAACATTTGGTTGGGCACTTGACTCAAACAAATGATGTTATACGCTGAAGTAATCATTCGAGAACCTTCTTCATGTCAAAGCATTAAATGCGCTAATTTTCATATCTAATAACGTATCATTTTTTCATTTACAACATACTTTGTGTATTGATTAAGAAAATATCATGGACCTGCAAATGGAGTCGGTCGTGGATGTTCTGAGTAAAAAGTTTTCCACGAGTGAATCCAATACTAATGCATGATCCAATCGAATGAGTTTAATTTTTCTTTTCTCCAATACAAATACCAAGTCTTGGTGGATGGACCATATAACCAATTTGAATGCAGACAACATGCGAGTCCCATCAATACACAAGCCAATAGGCGGAGAAATTAAAAATAAATTGACTGCCCTCGAGTTCCTCTTCTATAACTTATTTATCATTATTTGCACCAACAATGGTCTCATTTTAAATTCAAGATACTCAATTTCCTCTCACTTGCCAACCAATGAGATTCTTCAAAGTAAATTTATATTAAAAATAAATAAATAGCAATTACACTTTTGAAACTTTGAAGACCCAATTTTTTTTTTTTTTTTTAATTTAAGTGGAGATCTTCTATTTGATTATTTTCTAACCTACTGTCCAACTAAATTAATATTAAAAAAATTTCCTAGGATTGAAGTGGAGGCCATATTGGTGATGATTAATTCATAATCCACCCGGCCCAAACTGGGTTGTGCCCAACCCACTCCCAGTTATCCAATGAGCATCAAACCACTTATAGTTCGAACTTAATGACTAGTTATCTTATCCTAATTAATATTATTTACTTAATGACGGCTTATCCCAATTAATATTATTTACTTAATGACGGCTTATCCCAATTAATATTATTTACTTAATGACGGCTTATCCCAATTAAGATTATTTAAGGATTTTGCTCAAGAAGTGAAGTCCTTCAAGGATTTATTTATTTATTACTTATACACCCAATGAGCCTTCTCTTTGAAAAGGAGGTTTTGTTGGTTAATGGTAGTTGTAATTATGATATTTATAAGGGAGCTGATATTGGCATTCCACCAATATCTTCTGACACTCCACTCTCATCTTTTTGTAAAGTAAAATTACAAATGTGTTCCTCTACTCTACAATCTTTGATTTTTATATTTTTAAGACCCTAATTGCCCTTATTTGATAAGGTTAAAATTCTTGACTCAAAATTGCAACTTATCTCTCACGTTCCCTCTCTTTTTGGCGTGAAAATACTTATTCGTTGATTTTTAAAATATTATTTCTTCTTGTTGAATCAATTTATCAATATTTATTTTAGAAGTAGAAAAGTTTAGGATTCAATATAATGATTTAGAGAGTATCAATCAAATGCCTGTGATTAGGATAATAAAAGTTACGTGATTAGATAAGTTGAGAATAAGTTGTTAATAGTAGATTACCTAGAGAAATATTTAAAAAGTATTTGAGTTGGAAACAAACATTATATCAATGAATAAAACTTATTTAAAAAAAATTAATTATATTTAAAATTAAAGAAAATTTAATTTCACTTAAATATGCCTTTTTATTTTTATAGAGAACTTTTAGAAATTAAAAGATAAAAAGAGAAAAACACGACTCTATGAAATCATTTTTCAATTGTTGTTGTCTTAATTTAGCTAAGGAGCCTTGACACCAAAATTTCAAAAAAAAAAATTTAATATGATGTTTTTCTTTCTTCGCCTTTTATTTTCCTCCCTTTCTTTCTATTTTGTTTGTTTACCAATTGATGGTATGTTTCTAATTTTTAATTTATGTTATTTTATAAATAAAACACATGGAAAATAAATTACACGTTTGGTGAGTAAAAATACAATATGTCAAATTTTGGATTCTTTGAGTTATATAGGATAGGGACACGAATAACAAGTTTCAATTGAAAAATGTCTTAACTGTAGTACATGGGTGGTAATAAATGGATTGTTATATTGTAAATTTAAAGCAAAAACAAAATTAATCACAAATTACTTGGATAACAAGTATGCAGTTCAAAAAAAATTTGTTTTTAAGAAAAATAAAATCAAATTAGAATTTAGTCTTGATTTAGAAGGGCAATTAGGGTACTAAAAATATAAGAATCTAAGATAATATAACATATGACCACTTTTATAATTTTACTTTACAAAAAAATGTGAGTGAAGTGCCAGAAAATATTGGTGGAGTGCCAATATCAACTCCCTATTTATAATTCATATTATATATATATATGTTGTACGATAACACATTGTCATTTCTTGAATGTTGAAAATAATACCCTCGTCAGCTATAGTTTTGTAATAGACTTCCTTACAATACTTCTCTCCTCGTAGGAATCTTCTGCTTGGCATTGATATATCGGTATTAGTATTGTTGATTCAAATTTAAGCCAATAACTAGAACGTTGAACTAAAACATTCAATCGGATAATCTATTAACTAATTAAATAAAATAAATATGAATTATGTTCCATCCGATCCTATAATAATCCAATCTAATATAATATAATATATAATATACTATAAATATATTATTTAATACTATAATATATAATATTTACATATTATTAATATATTTTTATCGTTATTTTTTTTCTTCCTATTATCTATTTTATTTTCCTTTATTAGTTTTTTATAAATAAAAAGTCAAATACATACCCTACAAATGTACTAATTAGACGTAAAAGTTCTAAAATTCTTCACTATGAATGTTAATTGACGTCTATACGATCTAATTCTACTTTAAATTCGAGTAATTAAGATATAAATTAGAATATTCAATTTGATAATTCACTAACCACCTGAATCCACGCATTTTTAAATGGGTCAAATTGATACAAAACTATTTTTATAATCCAATCATATCAGATCAGGTATAAGGAAGATGTTTCTTTTTCATTTTTTAATAACATCAATAATTAATTTAGAATTATAATATATATATATATATAAAATACCCGCTTTGCCCTTATAATAGTAATTCCATATTATTAAAAAATAATAAAAATTTAAAGATAAAATAGTGAATTGACAAGTTCAGTTAGAAGGAGGTTAGTATAATTTATCCTATCTATTATTATATATATATACACACAAATTATATGTACATGTCCTACTTAATTACCCCTTGGCCTTACCACTATATATAGAGCCAGTGAATTCATTACTCTCCTGTGAACAAAAGGAATATATATGGAAATATCGCCATCCTCTCTCTCTCTCTCTCTCTCTCATGAATAGCTAGGCCCGCGGCCTTCGCTTCTCCGGTTATTCCTCCATTTGAATAACACATTAAGATTCAAAAATTACCGACTCTCACAAGTAGTGTGGATAAGAACTTTTTATCCATTCCAGCAATTTAGGAAGCAATCCTCGGATGCTAAATCTCTCTCCAAAGATACGATCCTCTTCCCTTTAGAAATCCATCTCGCCCTAATCTCTCTCAAAGTTCAGTTATTTAGTTAGAGAAAGAGTTTCTAGAGAGAGAAAACTCTTCACTCCCCTCTTTCTCAATCAACACCACGTTGTTTTGACCAAAATGGGTATCCTCCATTATTGCTACTCTCTCTTCAAATCACTCCGTTTTCAACCACAGACCTCAATCTAGCCTTACAACTATATATACACACATACATATATATATAATTATATATACTGTTCATGGACTATGTTAGAGAGATAGAGTGCAAAAGAGCTCATGATCATCATCGTCCCAATGAGTCTCCGAGACGTATATGTGTTCCCGGCCCGGTCATCGTTGGCGCCGGACCTTCGGGGCTCGCTGCCGCGGCTTGTCTGAGAGAGAAAGGGATAGTAAGTGTAGTTCTAGAGAGAGAAAGTTGTATAGCATCTTTGTGGCAGCTCAAGACCTATGATCGCCTTTCTCTGCACTTACCAAAGCAATTCTGTGAGCTTCCCCTCATGCCCTTCCCACAAGACTTCCCAACTTACCCTACAAAGCAACAGTTCATATCCTACTTGGAACAGTATGCTAAGAGGTTTGATATTAGGCCGGTTTTTAACGACTCGGTGATGTGTGCCGAATTCGATAACGGTATCGGGTTTTGGCGCGTGAGGAGTGTGGGGTTGAAGGATGGGGAGGAGAGGGAGTATGTTTGCCGGTGGTTGGTGGTGGCGACGGGGGAGAATGCGGAGGCGGTGGTGCCGGAGATTGAAGGGAAGGAGGAGTTTGGAGGGGCTATAGTGCATACAAGTTTGTATAAGAGTGCTGATGTGTATAGAGGGAAGAGGGTTTTGGTGGTTGGGTGTGGAAATTCAGGAATGGAGGTGTGTTTGGATCTTTGCAATCATGATGCTATGCCTTCCATTGTCGTCAGAGATACAGTAAGAACTCTTCAACCTCTCTCTCTCTCTCTCTAGACATTATAAAGCAAAACCCATTAAAGATATTTTAATGTTTTAATGCCTCAATTTGATGAGCAAAATTTTTGAGTACTTTTCAGCTTTCTCAGGTCAAAGCAAAACCCAATTGGGATTTTCTCGTTTTCAGTCAAAACTTGATATACATAAATATACAATATACACACACACACAGAAATGTTAAGATATATTTCTCATTGTTTTAAAATGTTTACTAGATATCTGTGGCAATATAAGCAAAACCCAATTGGGATTTTCTCATTTTCTGGCAAAACTTGATATACATAATATACAATATATATTCAAATATGTCAATTTATTTATATGCAAAGTTTTTAAATTTGCTCCAAAGTTTATCAAAAAATATATATATAACTTTTTGACATATCACTTTCTTGGATCTCAAGCATGCGCAACATTGATATGAAACATAGTATCTCAAATTTCACAATCATACATATAATCTTTTTCTCTGTAAAGGACCTTTTTAGTATATGGAGGCCAGTCATGGCCTGTAAACAAAAAACCTCCAGAAGGGCAAGTGAGTGTGGTCTCACACTCTTCTTTTAGGTCACCTTTTTTTGTATGTAGTCCCCATCTTTTATGTGTGTGACCTTTTCTTTTTTCTTTTTTTGTGTGTGTTTTTCACTTTTTGTATCACTTGATTGAAGGTACACATCCTACCCAGAGAGATGCTGGGAAGATCAACTTTTGGGCTGTCAATGTGGTTGCTCAAGTGGCTGCCCATCCGTCTTGTCGATCGCTTCTTGTTGATCGTGTCGTGGCTCATACTCGGTGACACTGCCCGGTTCAGCCTCACCCGGCCTAGAATAGGTCCCCTCCGGTTAAAGAACTTGACCGGAAAGACACCGGTGTTGGATGTTGGGACTTTAGCCAAGATCAGAAGTGGAGATATTAAGGTATATATAATTGTCTATTATTATGCAAATTATCAATTCAGTTTTTATTTCTTCCCCTTTATAAGCACTTTGCAGCTTCCTAGTGTTTGATTGATGTATCTTGTAATGCTCCTTGTATATCATTTTCTGCCAAAACTTGAATACATAAATATACAATATATATTCAAATATGTCAATATATATATATATATATATATATATATATATATATAGATTGTGTGACTATTTTTTTCCTATTTCTGTCTAAACAACTAAGAATAACCACCATTTTTTCCAATAGTGTTGTTCAATATATCTAATTTCTGTATTTAATTAATTCAAATAATACTTTGGAGATTTTGATGATTTTTGTACAGAAAAAGTGAAGGGACATATTTATACTAGTCTATAATTGTGCAAATCACATCACTTTGTTTTTCCCCTTTGACAGCATTCAACTTTCTAGTGTTTGATGGATCCTATAATCTTTGTTGATTAATGATTAGATAGACGTACTGTGTTTCAAAATTCTCCTGCTTCGTCAAAAAAAAAAAAAAGAGAACTATTCACATACTTTTTCCTATAGGTTCATTCAATTTAATTTGTATGTAAGATGATCATTTTCATAAAAAATAAATTTTTTATGAGAATTTCATCTTCATTCTCTTTAATTTTTCTACTATTTTTTTTATGTAAATTTTAATAAATTGCAGATTTTTTTTAATTACAAATAATTTCCATGTCCTAATTTGTTTAATATCTATATTTGGAGTAGATATGTCCAGGAATTCGGCGATTGACGCATCATACAGTGGAATTTCTCAATGGGAGGAAGGAAAATTTTGATGCAATCATCCTAGCAACTGGTTACAAAAGCAATGTACCCTCTTGGCTAAAGGTATTTGTTTCTCATCTTTATTTATTTATTAATTTATTTATTTCCTTTTCAGTTTCTTGATTATCAAGTTTATATACTTTATGTTTTGTCGAATTAAATCCAAATTGTGTTTCCAGGATAGAGAAATGTTTTCTCAGGAGGATGGTCTACCCCAAAAACCATTCCCAAACGGATGGAAAGGCGAGTGTGGGCTATATGCCGTGGGGTTCACTAAGCGCGGCTTACTTGGTGCATCAATGGATGCTAAGAGAATTGCAGAAGACATTGAACAGTGTTGGAAAGCCGAGGCAAAGCATCTCACGGCCTTGGCACGTTCACTTTTGCCAAAACATTGATTTGTTTCGAGTTAGAAACACGGATTTGATTGAAGATTTTTGGAGATTAATTGTTGGAGAACTTTGGTGGTACCATTGGCACAATTCTAGTAACAAGAAGTTGCTTTGCCAATTATGGAAAGAAAAAAAGAAAAAGAAAAGAAGAGAGAACTGAAAAAAGAGATAGAGTTATATCAATGAAGCCTAGCTATCTTTTTCATTGACACCAAGAAGACCATGTGAAGGAGGAAATAGAAGTAAAAGAAAAATGGGAGTGTTTTTTTTTGTGGGGGACCTGATCAACTATCTACTACCATACATGTACATCTTGTACATTACCATTTTTCTCTAACTGTTAGGTATGACTTTCTAGAGAGAGAAGAGAGGGGGCAAGTTGTAGCTAGGCTGTTTGGGATTTGCTTTGAAAATCTGATATGATTGTGATTAACCTATATCTTACATGGGATTTGGGTTGGGACTTGAGAGTACTACTATTAACAATCTGATGTTTTCTCTAGTGATAGTTTGGTATGGTAGATGAACTTCATTTACTATTTTCAGGTTTTGTGTGGAGGTGACTTGAAGAACATATGAGTTCTAATGATCAAAACAAGAAAGTGAAATTAACTTTCATACCAAACTTCTAGTATGTGATTTCTGCAGCATTTTCTATCTTTATGACTTCTCTGGCAACTTCAATGGTGAAATGATTGCATGCATTACAAAGAAGAAACCAGGACCACCATCTTTAATAAGTCAAGTTGAGCTAGAAATGCCAATTCCAGCTTGAGATTGCACAAAATTGTACACATTGACTGCAAAATATCTCTAATACAATCAATCCCATTTACCATTCTCCTTTAATTAGTTACTTCAATTTTCTCCCATTCAAATGCAATGGTCATTTTCTTTTGTATGTATATAACACAATTTCTTTTAGAAAAAAGTTAACAATAGTTTCAACCTTTTGATAGGAGTAATGAGCTGTCCTTATTGTTCATCGAATTAAACTTGTCTTTACATTCACAAATATAAAGACATTCAATGGTCAACAAAGAACGCTCAAAGCTCTGCTCTCTTGATGAACTCTTTCTTTTATTTTTACATCTCTGGTAATGATAATTTTTTCAATAACTAAGCTCTCTTGATGACATTACTTTTTTCTTTTATTTTTAGATCTCTGGTAATGATAATTTTTCAATAACTAATAATATGGTCAATATTATATTCACGACACTGTCTTCTCTCAAGGAATTTGGTTTCCATATTAGAACTTTTTTGCTAGCAACAGAAGTATCATTTGCTAGGGAAAATTCAAAGGATCATAAGATTTGATTGATAAGATTTTGATACGAGAAGGGCAAAGGAGTCAAAGGGATGAGATAAGTTCTTCTAACATCTCTCCTTCCCCTAACATCTTGCTTAATTGAAGGACTGCCAAACATTTACTAAAATGGGACTACCAAGCACTCATATAAAAAGGAGAGTTGGGGCACATAAAAAGTGCGGGTTGAGCTGTGCGAAAGTTTTTTTAAAACTGAGAGAGAGTGATTAGGTTTACTCGCTCATTTGCTTAATTTTTAAATTATTCCAATTTTAAGTCTAATTAAAAATTGAAGTAATCTCACAAAGAAAGTAAATAAAATAAAGTGCAATAAAGTAAAGAATGCACCATATATACGTGAAAAACCCAGATCGAAAGAAAATAATGAGTGAGGCTTTGTAGTCCCGGAGAACCAAATCCATTATCAGCGAAGAAACGTACAACAAATTATGTCGACGTTTGTGGGAATGATTGATTTTTGAAGAAATTTAAAATTGTGCAAAATGCACCATATATACGTGAAAACCTCAGATCAAAAGAAAGTCACGGGTGAGGCTTCGTAGTCCCGAAAAATCAAATCCATTATCGGCGAAGAAAAGTACAATAGATTATGTCGACGTTTGTGGGAATGATTGATTTTTGAAGAAATTACGAATCATGCGAAATTTGCATCATCAGATTTAATTCAAAATTAGTTTCTAAGATTGTGCACAAATAATGTTTGTGCTTATCAAATTATCCATCAAAATTAGGTTATTCAGTCATTACAAATGAGTTCAATAACTCAATAACCCTCCTTACTAATGGTCACATTTTGTAACAGTTATTGCTTCTTACCTTTGTTACGAAGTGTAGAATTTGAAGAGTTACATGAAATTCGATCATTGACCTAAGCTTTACAGTTATTGTTGTTTGTTGGGTTTACATGAAATTCGATTATTGACCTAAGCTTTACCGTTATTGTTGTTCGTCGGATTTTCACCTAGTTGTAGAGTTAACAACTCAACATAAAACAGATTGCACATATCCAAAGTTTACATTGTAGTCATAAGTCCAAAGAAAACGTAGTTGGAAGGGTTCTCGTTTTCAAAAAAAAAAAAACTCAACATAAAGCATAATAGTTCTATATCTGTCATCCTCTAACCAGAAATATTTTACTTATTGCTTAGCACTTTAGCAGTTATGAAAAATGCTTCAGTATAGCATAGATACTTATTGAATCTATAAATATTTGGGCACCGAACATAATCCTTAAAGAAGATTAATTCCCCAACTCAATAGGGAAAAAGGGAAGCATATATAGTGAATTTTTTTGGATCATTGAAGCCATTAGTGACATAAAAGTGTAAACATGAGCCAAGTGGCTTTAGTGTCGGATTGAATGCTCATTGATTGATTCATTATTAAAATGCCAAGTTTAAAAAAAACAAAACAAAAAAACAAAAATGGAGATTCTGATTCCAAATCAATCAGAATTAGGACATAGTTAGCAAAATAAATTCTATTGGAAGATAAACAAAGCATAATAACAATAAAGTACGTAAAATTCAAATTGAAATGATTATTCTACATGAAAGAATACTTTGGAATTTTCTTACACAAGAAATGATTACACTTTGGAAATTAAGAATTATTTGATTAAGAATTATTTGATATGATCTTTAAAAAAATAAGGAAAAGGAATTGTTTATGACAAATTTGGTGACAAATTATTCAAAAGGTAACCAGACAATATAAAAATATATATATATATATATACACACAGAGTGCATTATGTGAAATAATAAAGTTGATTCAGCTATTGTTAGTAATCAATTTTGCTAAAACTTTGCAAAATTAATCGAAGGAAATTGTGAATACAATAAACTACGTCACGTAACCATGTTTCTTCAATTTATCGAAGAAGAAAACAAAAAATCAAAGAACTATATATATATATTGCTCAAATTGTGAAGCATTGAAGAATTTACACCTAAATTTCTCGATAGTTTGACGCCCGAACAAAATTATCAGGAGCAGATGGAGGAGATATATTGGTCTGCAAAGTTTAATCCTTGATTTTCTTTTGAGACAATAATCAATTCATTGATGAAAACAGGAGGGAGAAAGAATTTGTTAAATTTTTAGGATATATCTATATATAAGCATATCATGCATACTCGCATATACATAATACATGTATGTCCATGTTCCGATTAGGTGTGACAATCAATGTTGTATTAAAAAGATATGTGAACCTCACAGCCCCCTACCCTCTCAGAGTCGGTGGATTTAAGATTTTTCTACTTCGTATTTGTATACATATATTATTATATATATTGGGATATTAAAGGGACAACATTAAGTTCTGTAAATACAATCGAGATCAACTTAATTAATGTGCATACTATACTCTATGTCTCAATCTCATTTCCAATTCTAGAGAAGGGAACAATAAAAAGAAAACAAAATGTTAAAATCATGCAATCACTTTAGGTAAGAATTATTGGCAAATGCAAAGATGTGTGCGTGGGTTTGTGTATGTGTCCATTGACTAGGCTCAATTGTAGTGCCTCCAATGCAATGTTTCCAATATTGTTTATGCTTTATTGACCAAG
The DNA here is from genome assembly GCA_026545225.1 of Cornus controversa. Lineage (NCBI taxonomy): Eukaryota > Viridiplantae > Streptophyta > Magnoliopsida > Cornales > Cornaceae > Cornus > Cornus controversa. The sequence continues at coordinate 73,699,567 of CM048845.1, forward strand.
TAGGATCATATGATCCATGAGCTCATTGTACGAGTTTCAGCACACTTCTAATCACGTGCATACATGACTCGTCATGTAACGTGATTGATGTACTCAATTAATAAAAATTCACTATTTTAATTTATTGAGAATCGCTTTTATATACAAATGAAATTAATTTTCACTAAATGACACATTGTTATTGGCTAATGTTCGATTCACCGAATGTTAATTTATTAGGTTTGATTGATGGTATTTTACCCACCGACTATTCTCAAACTTCTAAATCGGTGGATTGGTAATGGTTATTTGTCAACATAATGATTATCCATTGAAAGTCAAAATTAAAATCAATGATTAGGATCTAATTACGATTATAAGAAAGATTTTGTGTGGCAAAATGTCTAAACATAGGTACATATATGTGAGGAAACGCAAAGGCAGGCTCAAATTGTCAAACTTCATAGATTCGAAGAGGATCCTTTTTGATGTTTTCAAGGATTCATGTTATTCCATTAAATCGAGGATACAATACAATTGATGCTAACATTTATATAACAATCAATAATATAATATTAATGCAATATATTATATCGAGATACAATACTGTAATAACTTTATTTTTAGAATGCAATACTTTTACATCGAAATTGAATTCTTGATATAATAGTATTAATCAAAAATATCAAAACGAGATATAATATGACATAACCCAACAACAAAATGGGAATTTTTATACAAGGATTGTGATGTGGTTCTCTCTAAATTTTTATGGGCTATATTTTTTTAATTGTGAAATGGGCCGTTGAGTTGATACGTTTTTATTATTATTATTTATGATAAATGAGTTATCACCTAGTAATACTTTCTCAATATCTTAAAGTGAAAAGTAAGGGTTCAACTTCTCATAGGAAAATAAAAAAAGAAAAAAAGACTAGTGGCTCATCTCATTTTTAAAGGGATTAATCTTCATTGGACACGTGTAAAGTTACATCACTATATGTCAATTTTAATTCAAAAATTTTTTTAGCGAAAATAAATCTTACAGAGAAAATTGAATCTAAAACATTCAGATTCTAGGATTAATTTAATTTTTGACCATTTTTGATGAACTAATTATAAATATGTCAAGTTTTAAATAGCATTAGCTCAAAAACAACTTATACAAAAGTATTTATGTATTTGACATTTTTCACTATTCCTCAATACACAAGATCAAATTATTCCTCAGTAGTAAAATTATAACATCATGTAGGCAAAGTATTACATAAATGCAGTAAAACTATTACATTATGTACTAAAAGTTTTAGTAAATTACATTCTCTAATGTTTTGTGCAATAAAATTATAACATCATGCAGCTAATTAAAGTATTATAGTACATAAATGCAGTAAAATTATTACATGGTGCACTAAAAGTTTTAGTAAACTGATATGTAAAGGATTTTAAGGGTAATTTGGACCTAAATAGAATAAAGTATCATATTTGTAATTATTTTTTGACTATATACTATTTGAAAATTGGTATATTTGTAATTAGGCTTTCAAAAGTTGTCATAAATTAAATTAACCCTGGATTCTATTTGGTGAGTTATCTTAAACCAATTTTTAAGAACTCAAAGGACTATAAAATGTTGTTCTCTGAATTTGAATGAACGGTTTTGAAAGGACTGCAAAATATTTCGCTGTCTGAATTAATCTATTTTAACTCAATTTTCAGAAAATATATTTCAAATATTGTCAACTAAAAAATATCTTTGAACTGCGTTTTATTATCCAATTAGTTGTACCAGAAAATAAAACTGTTTTCAAAAAACTAAAACAAAAAAACCTTAGCCACCTTAGAATTTATTTACCGGAAAAAATAATTAATTAGAATCTGAAAAAATATATATATAATGTAATGACAATTTATAAAAATCAATGCCTAGTACTTTTTTAATAGAGGAACAAAAAGGGCAACACTAGCAGGCGCATTTACATGCATGAGAATGACCACTCACTAACTTAGGGAAAGATCAGATCAGATCACAAGCGTTTTCAACTTTCAAGTAATGTGGAGATCTCTCTCAATATATGTTTTTATTTTATTTTTTATTTGTATATATATATATATATAGAGAGAGAGAGAGAGAGAGAGATTTGGGACCGCCACTTTGAACATGTCCATTGCTTTGTTCAATCATTTCTCCATGACTCGTGCACATGCTATCTTTAGATTCCAAAGTGCAGAGAGCATTTGCAAAGCCAATTAAGATACGCTTTTACACCAACCAAGCAACCAATCTTCACAGCACTCTCTCTCTCTCTCTCTCTCTCTCTCTGTGAAATACGATCAGCAAACTCCAATAGAAAGAGAGTTGTTGGATCTTTTCCTAAATTCATTCCTTTATGTCAACATATTTTCCTTTAACTTGGGAGTTTTCCTCGTCTAAAGAGACAGCTCGTGCGCGCGCACGAGTAGTCAAGTACACAGAGAGAGCAGTAGTACCGTGGGGTCTTGCCGCCTTGGATGTTTAAACTTTTTTTTTTTTTCCTATAAAAGTTAAAGTTTAATTGTATAAAAATATAAGTACCAGACTATACAACCCCACGGGGGACAATTTGCAAAGGGGACCAGCCAAGCCTAAACAAATAGGCAAGCCTATGTCGAAACCCAACAGAGGGCCCAAACCTAATTAAACATAACATACCAATTAGGCCTAGCCCAGCTCCGCCTAAATCATTCCTAGAGGAATCAAAAGTCCCAAGGCAAATTTGAGTGTTAGCTTTTGCCAACGAATAAATCAATCCGGTGGCAATAAGAAGCAAGGATTGTCATCCATCCTTGCAATCGATCAGTCGGGTGATGTAGAGATTGGATTCAATTTTGACCATTTTTTTTAAGCATCATTTTAGTTATAAATGCATTTTAGATGATGTTTAGCATATTTTAAATGTGAAAAATATATTTAAAAAGTTGTTTAGAGGTTTTGGAATCATTTGAAAAAATTGAGAATTTTGGATCAACGGGGCCTGGGACGTGGGTCAAGTGGATTCGGGAATCCGAAAAAATTTTAGAAAAATATTATTTTTATTTTTAGACCAAACGAAATGTTAACTAAGTTAAGAAAGTGATATCGGAGTTGGAGCCATAGCTGCTTTCGAAATCAAAAACGGAGGTCGAGGGGTACGTTAAGTGGCTTAGGAGCGTTTGGTCATTTTACGACGTTGAGGTTATAAATATCAGAGATACAAATATTTCCTCATTTCTCATGACCATGAATAGCTAGCTATCTCTCCTCTTCTCTCCCTCTTCATCTCTTCTTCTCCTTTCTTTATTTCGGAAGCCTTAGGGCTTAATTCGAAAGGTGTCGGTGAAGAACTTTGTGTTCCACTCGGCAAGGACTTCATTTTGGATCGAACAAAGTGCGTTTTGGTGAAGTTGGAAAATTTGGGAATCTATAATTTTGGCTAAAAAGTCTCCAAAGTTGAGGTAGGGGTGTCTTCTCCTTCCTTTATTAATTCCTTAAGGTTCTTTGTGATTTATAGAGGTTTTAGCATGAGTTAGAGAAGAAGAATGTTGTGTCTTTGATTTCTTTTCTTGTATATGCATGCTAAGAGTATTTTTCATATGATATATATATAATGTGTGTGAGGCATATTGGTTCTATGTATGTTAAATTTTAGTTTTGTGTCATCTATGTGAAATATATGATATGTGTGATCCATATGAGTGTTATCCATGAGAATTAGTGAACTTGGCATGCTAATTATAGCTTAATTGTGTTGTACACACGTTGTATACATTAGGTTAAGATGCATGAGGTCCATTAAGCTTACTTTTGAGCCATGACTTGAGTATGTATATTTTGAATACCATGTGTTTGAGAAAATGCATCAAATGAATGATTTTCCATGTCAATGCATTTGTAGGTGTTTGTGGATGAAATTGCATGCAATGCAATATGTGTGTTGTGCATGCTTAGCATAGGTTGCTCTTAGTAGTAAGTGGAATGATTCCTTGAGGAGTTTGAACTATGATAGTGGACACACGAGTAGTGTGGAGAGCTTGTGTCTCCAATTGGCAGATTTCAATTGGTGACAAAACAGATTTTCTCTCTCTCAATTAATAGATTTCAATTGATCGATGAGGATCCTTGGTGGTTTGTGAGGTTGACATATTTCAACAAGCAATAATCTTGGCAGTTGGTAAGGTTGACAGATTTCATTGACGATACTCCCGAAACTAGTAGACTTAAGCGTTTAAGTTGGTGGTTAGTTTAGTTGCATGAATTGTGAATTTGCGTTGAGGACATTATTTTTGTGAAATTTAAGGTGGATATTGTGTTGTTTATATGATTTTTATGGATAAATAAACACTTGTTATTTTGTTACATAATTACTTTGTTGATCAAATGAGCATTGTAAACATGTCATGTAGTGTAAGGATGTCATGATTGCATATCATGTAGGTCGGTGTTGGGTCGATGCTTAGACAGGTTTGGTCATCTCTACTGAGCATAGTTGTATGTCCAACCCACCCTCTCTCTCAAACATTTTTACAGGTGAGGTACCGATGATAGACGGAACTTAAATAATCAAATGGGGCTCATAGTAGCATTTTGATATTCATTTTTAGATATGGTATCTAATGCTATCCATGTCGGCTTGTAGCATGTTGATTTGGTTGAACTTGTAGTTATAGTTGAGTTACTTGCACTTTTGGACCATTATATATGTGATTTATATTACGATTGTGAACTTGGAGGATTATACCAATGAATGTATGACCGATTTGGATAAAATGTATGGAGTTTATGGTTTTATAGTATTTTAACTATATTTCAATGTTGTATGACCTGATGAGAAGATTAAGTGAGTTTTAATGTATGAGTTATGTTGATTGTGATCACTTGAAGATTTGGCAATGATTGCAAGTCAAGTGATTACGATGCATCGTAATCCGGTGATGCATCGAAGTCCCAAAGACGATGTATCATAATTGCATTGGAGAAATGGGTTAAAAAATAAAACTTTTCGCAGGATGGTACGCAGCATCTGCGATGCATCGTACATTACGATGTATCGTAATTAGTATTATGATGTATCGTAATGTATGACTGGACTTAGGATTTGAGATGTGTTTGGAGGTACATGTGTAACCACGTGTGGGCTCATAGTGAGTGATTGATGTTGAGTCATACGTAGGTAAAGGTATATCGGTAATTACGCTTCCGCGTTGATTTAAAGGTTGATGTAGTTATTTAGGGTACGTTTAATGGACGGAATCACACTCAGAATCCGGGCTAAAAAATGGTATCCCCGATGGTTTGGGAATCGGAGCTTGATAACTTGGTATCAAAACATGGTATTATAGTGAGATTATTGGTGTGAGATGATGACGTGTAACATAATCACCCTCGGCTTCCGGAAGTTAAAAATTGGGACATGACAGATGGTCTTGCTAGAGCGCAAAGAACGCAGGGTGGCAGATCCCAGTCAAAGGCAATAATTCTGGCACTAAAAGAATCAACGAGAGAGGCCGATGATAACTTTAGCCTTATGGACTCATGCAAGCTAAGAAATTTTCTCTGAAAGATTCACCGGTTCCTTTCACGCCAAATGTTGTAGATAGTTGCAACAAGAGAGAGGTTACAGACTATACCTTTGTAATTAGGAGCGCTGCTTTTCCAATGTTGGCTAGCCCAAAGTAAAATATTATTCCATGTGGACGGCTGAATGTGGAAGGCACATCGTACTTGAATAAATGCCCAAATGGGTTTAGAGAAAGAGCACCGAAAAAATAGGTGATCGTGGGATTCACTTTCCTTGGAACATAACGGGCATTAGCTTTGATTTAAGTAACTCTTAGAGCTTCTGTTGAGGGTGGATAGCCATGACTGGGAAGCTAGCCATAAGATGAAGTTATGTTTAAGTATCGATGGTTGGAACCAAACTAGGTGAGGCCATGGTAGAGTAGGGTGGGATTAGTTGACTACTTTGAGAGTTTGTGCAATGGAAAACAGTCTCGAGTTTGATGGAATCCACTTATACTTATCTCAACGGGTTGGGTATAGGGTGGGGAGAGAGGTAGTGATCCTCAGTTGTGGAAGGATGGCCTGGAGAAATACCTAAGTGGAACCTCAATGAAAGTGCAAAGGGAGGTTTCGCTGTCAAATGGTGAACTTAAGTCGTTACTAATTTTGAGTTTGACAAGGGGCAGAAAAGCAGGTCTGAGCTGGAAAAGCTTCCTCCAATTCCATAAGCATTGCCCAGGGATCTTGACTTTCCAAATACTTCTCCCTTTTAGAAGGTACATGTTGATCCATCTGGTCCAAAGCATGCTCTCATTTGTTATGATGATCATCCAAAATTGCTTCATTATGGCACACTTGTTCCATGTGTGCAGGTTAGGAATGCCTAACCCACCAGTTTTCTTCGGCAGGCAAATGAAGGACCAAGCAACCTTGGCTATCTTTAGTTTGAGTTCGCATCATGACCATAGAAATACTCTGAAGATACTGGTGAGCTCAGAAAGCACTACTTTCGCAGCATAAACTTGGAACTCCAATACATTTGGGTATTGAAAAGTAGTTGCAAACGACCTTCAAAGGAAAGGGCTTTACTTGTCCAATGGGTGATTCTTGTTGTTTAAACTTAAATTGCCAAAACTGTATATCAAAAGACCATTCTATACTCGCTATTTAAATATCTCTACCTTGTCCTCACTCATCCCATTCCATTTAACCATTTTTTATTTTTTTAAAAAAAATAGAAAGGATTTTAGTTTATGAAGCAAAAAAGGATAACATATTAGTGTTTTAGTTTATTAAAAGATATTTTAGTATTATACGTGATATTTAAGTAATTATGCAATGGGTGAAGCGGGGTACCTATCTCTGTCTTCGCATCCTGAGGAAGTTTTTAATTAAGAATGACAATAGGACGAAAGGGCCTTTCCCGGAGCCAACTAGATCTTTAAGTGACTTAAGTTATCACCTAAACACCCCCCCCCCTCCCCAAGTAATAGAAAGCTTCCCAAAATTCGTTTCCTTATATTCTAAGACTTCTTAAATTTTTTATTTTCTTATATTATCATATTTTTATAAAAATTTATTTTTATATTATTAGACCCAACCAATATTAAAAATTTAATAGTTGGCTCAAAGAATTTAATTCATTCTAAAACCCCTAATTTCTATCTTTATCTCATCATCTCCCTCTTTTTTTTTTCTCTCTCCTCATTCCAAGAGCGTATAAATTATTAAATATATATACCTAACTGATAATTGTGAAAATTTGAGAATTATAAAACTTTCCATCTTCTCCTCCTTTGAATTTTTTTCCCTTATTCCTCACCTTTTTCCCCCTCTCTCATTAATTACAATGTTTATTTTTTCTATCCTAGGTCCTATTCTCATTTTAGAATCTCCATCTCCCTCCTCTCTTATTACAATGTAATTTCTCTTCTCCACTTATTATAATCCTACTATCTAGCTTACTCCATCTGAATTCATTTTTATTACCGTTCCATAAATGTATTGGAAGTTACAAAATAATTGAAAAGTTTGTTGAAGCATTGGACTAGATTTTTCTAGCATTAGGTTCTATTGTTCTTTAATTAACTTAAATTATTTTGTAGTCTTATTAATTTTTATTACCATAAAATTGTATATTTTGTTTGTGATCATTGTTATTTATATTATTAAATATGTCTACTAAAAAGTATGAATTGGGATATTAAAACTTAAAAAATAAGGGAACAAAAAAGATAAACTAATCCAATCTCAAAAAGGAACTCTTGATGAATTTGTTGCAAATGATAATTAAACAGCATAAAATTTAGGTAAAAATTCAACAAGAATAATGATTTTTAAATAAACATTATTAATTCTTATTTGATATTAACATATTACATATTAAAAGGCCACTTTTATATTTTTTGCCTAAGGCCTCAAATTATATTGAGCTGCCACTTGCCGTTCCCCATCCCCATCCCCACCACGTTTAAGTTTTTTCTAAGAATATGTTTTCTAATAATTTTCTAAAAATTTTTATTTACGTTGGTAGTTAAAATTTAAAAGATGTCTTTTTGGGAAAATACATAACCTTCCTAAAAGTTGTTGGTTTTAAAATTTAAAAAAGATGTCTTTTTAGAAAGGTCATAACTATTCTGAAAAGTCATCTCTCACGCTATAAATATGAATGTTTAATGCACGTCTAAACACAGATGAACAACTGTAGACTCCTCTCTTCTACTCTCTAAAATATTATATTTTAACATGTTGTACTTTAAGTATTCTCTATTATACACATAGTTCTAAGTTGTAGTGTGGTGTGCTAACATTCAACTACCACAACAGAGACTCCTTGTATCCTAAGAATGAATTTTCTCATTAACTCTCGTTGCACTAGTTTTTTAGCAAGGGTTTAATTTTTCTTAATGAAAGTGTAATTTGTACATGCTTGGACTTATTTAGGTTGATGTTCGATTACTATCAGAAGTTGTTACTGGAGCGTTTCAAATTCGACAAAAATTCTCAATAAATTTCATGGCAAATTGTCATTATTTCTAACAATGTACTTGACGGTTGTAGAATAGTGAATGTATGTCGTTGTTTTTCTACAGGGCTGGATGGGGCAGATGTGGAACGAAGTGAGGTGTTTTATCATTGTTAATCACACACACACAACAATTACAGAAAGATAAAGAGCACACAGATTTAACATGGTTCGACGTTGTGATTACTTCACGGGAGAGCCAAAGAAGTAATCTACTATCAACAATGAATCAAGGTTATGCTCTACTCTGCCACGGGCTTTTAGGTCATCCCATATGATCCAAAGCTCAGTGTAACTTTCTCATTGGAATATGAGCCACAACCCAACAATTATCCTTATTTTTAACCCCTTACCCTATCCCCACCTCATTCCTGACAAACCACCTAAAATTGTCCCAATAGGGGCAGAGAGAGATAATTTGTCATCCTTCAGCGAGCTTGGAAAGGAGCTCAGTAGTGGAACATCAATGGGACCCAGTTGAAATGGGCCTTCGGTTATGTTGCTTGATAGGGAAGATAATTGGGATGGAGATGGAGACTTTCCGATGGAGTTTTGTGGTGGCCATGGGACTTTTCGATGATGTAGGTACAACCAGAGATGCCATTGTTTCCAACAGTACCTTGGATGGTGTTTTTGTGTGTGTGTGTGTGTATATACATACATACACACACACTCACCAATTTGCAATCTAACAAAGAAATATATAAATTATTAGTTATATTATAACTATAGTATAACTAATATAAAAAAAGGTATTTTGATTCATGAAAAGATTGTGTTTGGATAAATTGGTAAATTAATATGTCAAATATGTTTTTCACAAGTCAGTGGGGGGAATGAAGGTCATTTTACAAAGTTATCCAGCAGAGGTATCTATGTCAAATGGAGCAAACCTCACGTAGTGTTTGTGACAAAATTTTATGAAGTTGTATCTATATAAAATAAGATAACATGTGTCAGTGATATTTATCCTTATTTTTTAATTAGATCATTGGACAAGTCATGGGAATTTTTATTTTCAAAGGTAAAAATAATCTTTCTAATTATACAAGAGCTTGATACATAAGTATATAGCAATAAAAGCTCAATATATGGATATATAGCAAACCACATATTCAAACGTTAACCTTGGCTTCTTTTATATATATATATATATATATATATATATATATATATCAAGCTTCAATATATTTAGTTATCAAGTTTTTTTGTTGTTTGGCATCATTTCAAAAGAAGCCAAGGTTAACGTTTGAATATGTGGTTTGCTATATATCCATATATTGAGCTTTTATTGCTATATATATATATATATATGCCTTAGTAAGAAATCCACACACTCAGAGGATTTCCCCTTCCACTTCTACAAGTAGAAAAGATATCACTAATCTACACCTCTAAGAATATACATAGTATACAATGGTCACATAACAACCCTTAATTCATATTCGCTTCGTAACGAGTCTCACCTAAATGATTGAGTTAGTGCAATAACGCGATTATACTTAAAATTTGTTTGTGAAATTGGAGAAACAAGTTCATGTAACCAAAGCATTTTCCTTGGAGTAATATTGAGACAATTGCATGAGCCTGTGAGAGCCCTTCATCAAAAGTTGATGATGATAGTCATTGATGGAGAGATTGATTGATGTGCAACAGGCCCTGTAAATGGGTAGCTGACCAGGTGCTGACCACTTTTGGTTCCCTCCCCAAATGGGGGAAAACTTGTTGGGTCTGATCTTTTGGTTCCCTCCCCAAATGAAGGAAAACTTGTTGGGTCTGATATATTTTGGAACCCACTTTTCCAACTGAGCATCACTTTAACCTCCTTTTCTTCTTCAATTATTTGTTAGATTCATTTCACCAACCAATTTTTATAACTACATTTGGTAATCTTCGTAACTCCCTCATCTACACTTTTTTTTTTTTTTCATTTGCAGCCAAATTGTGAGACAACATGCAAATAAAAAAAATAAAAAAATAAAAGAAAGAAAGAAAGTAAAAGTACCATTTAGACTTTATAATTGATTTTACAAACTGTCTTACATTTTTTTGGACTTGGCAAGGAGCTTTCTTCAGAAAAAAAAATTGCTAAGAGTGAGAATATGAATTCAGTCAATCCTATTTCCGATGGGGGCAATTGAGGATTGAATTCGGTTTTTATTTTCATGATTTTCATATCCGTAATAGTGAGGACTGTAAAAACATTCCTTTTATGAAAATAGTGGCAAAGATTATTATTTATTATGTCCATATATCACTCCCATAACTTATGGTTGATGAGAGAATTATGGAAAAATATATAACTTTTGTTAATCACATTGTTAAAACCTAAAAATGGTATGCACATATATATACATTCAAAATTAAATTGCTTCTAAGATAAATAAAGAAACATGGGCCAAGTTGTGTCACATTGTTATCACCATCTACCATTGCTTCTTTAATGATATGCAACTTTTTTTTTGCTTCTTGCTTCCTACCCACTAGCATAAAATTGATGATAGAAATAGTGTATATATACACACAATGTTTCCAAAGTTTATTTAAAGGATGATTTTAATTATTCAATTTTGCTCTACATTATATGTAACCACTTTCTTAATTCTTGATATATTGGATTGCATGACACTGAAAAAGAAAATTACTGTAAGAATTTGGGGCAGGAGACCACTCTCCTTGGGCTTCAACTTTAAAAGGGAGTATAATATGGGCTCACTTTGTTCAGCAAAATCTGTTTAAAGCTAAAGGGCCTCGTAATATTGTGGGGACCACTCAGACTCAGTTACAGTCTAAAGCGAGAGCACTTCCAAACCATTTGTACACTTTTGTACTATTTAATACATTTACATATATATATATATATACACACACATGTATATATATAGAGAGAGAGAGAGAGAGTGAGGGAGAATATGTGCTTGTGTAGAACACTAGAATATATATATACACATGTTAAAGGCAGTATTTTGGTGCAATAATAAAAATTGATCCCATAAGCATGAGAAAATATGTTTGAGCTACAAGTAATGTATTGTTTCTTTTATGTTGGGAGAGATATAATATTTGATTCATAATTTAAGATACAAAAAATTTTACAATATTTTTTGTTTTTAAAGAAATGCAAGCCAAAAAATCTTTACTTTTATTTTAAATTTCTAAAGAGATTGTTTAAATTTTTATACATGAAATGGTTACTTTAAAAATTTTTAAATAATAAGTATTTTAGCTAAATATTGTAAAATTAGCCATTTATTTGAAAATAGAGGTCTACTAACAATCGTGTTGCTGCACACTCACCCATCTGATTGGACGACTAAACCTAACACGTGTTGTTGGATTTTATTTTATTTTTTTAAATCAATCCTATCACGTGTGGTGATCTTTTTGGAGTTGAAATTGTTATCAATGATTATGCAACTCTTTTGTTACCAAAAAAAATTATATTATAAACTTATGATTACAATTGTTATAAATGTAAAATTGCACCATCTTCTTTAGCAAAACTACGGAAAAAAAAAAAAAAAAAAAAGATTAAACCTAATCATTAAAATATATAAATAAAAAAAATAGCTCAATCTGAATCCCTTTAGACCTCCAACCAAAATTCTGAAATATCACTAAAGGACGCCATTTCGAGGACTTAAAAAAATAGAATTTGGCCAAAGGGGGTGACTAGGACTCAAAATTGGGTGCTCATTTATTGGAGATTTCTACAATATCCTCCACAATTGTTGATGAATGTAATTTATAAGATGTGGTATGAAATAATTTTTTATACACTTGGAATAACCATAGAGGTGAAAATGAATGATCACCCACTTTGAAGGGACTTTTGGGTTCTGATATTACCTTCAAACCCAAGAACCAGTTTGGAATATAGGCTTGAATTTCAACTTAGTCCAGACCCGACCATAATCCATTTTTTTTTTAATGCAGCCTGATCTTTGGGCTAAGAATTTGGATTTATATACTGGGCCTGGCCCCATTTTCCCTCTTTACCGGCCCACTACATGACTATGTCTCACACTTTGAAACTGGTTCGTTTCACATCTGGAAATGAATATTAGATGGCACATCTTCAAATGCCAAAAGAAATTCTATAGTTTATCTTATATTTGAGAGTATCAATCGGTATGTCGAAATTCAACAAGAGGAGTTGCACCAATTTTATTCTAAATCCAATTCAAATATATGTCAATTCAATGTTCTCAAATGGTGAGTTGTAACAAGTTTGTTTAGAGTCGTTATTAATTCCATAGAAATGAGGTTAGCCACATAAATCATTGATTGAAAATTCATGAAGAAGATTTCACCTAAGTTTGTCTAGAATAGTTAAGCTTACTTATCATACGATGCGTGACAATATATATATATATATATATATATATATATATATATATATATATATATATCCCCTAAATGCGTTATATGATCACATACCCTTGAGAACACAACTAGGTAAAGGAACCCCAGAAGTCTAATCATAGATGAAAATCTGTTTGTGTGTATGTGTATCTGAGAGAGAGTGGTTTTGAATACGAACCCGAGAAGTAAGAATATATTAGCCATTTCTAGAACATATGATAGTATCAAATATATTAGCCATTTCTTGAACATATGATAGTATCAAAAGTAAACAATGATTAACGAATCTCAGTGAGAGAGATACAGAGAAATGGTAAAAAAAAAATTAGAACACAGGAACTAAGAACATATGTATTTAACCATTTCATGAACATCTAGTACGTAAGATTAGTTAGAAAACAAAGTTTCACAAATCTCTGAGAAAACCTGAACAATGAGCTTGTGATGATAAGATGAGTTCAAAGATAGAAAACACTTCAACAGCCTCTCAAGATCTTCATCTCCAAATATCTGTTTCTCTACTATCATCTCCACCATCGACACCCTGAAATCACTGCAAGGGTCACTCGAAGTTCTCACCATTGCATAACTCTCTTCAATTCTTCCATCTAACACAATTGGACACAGACCCATCTCTGACTTCTGACCCACACCTCTTTCCCGGCGAGTTCTGATGGTTTTCCGGCTAGAACTCCCCCACTTACGGTAATAAAGATCAGTTGAATTAGCTGGTGGTGATTTGAAGCTCTCTGTCACAAACTGGGAACTACTCATTTTAGTTCTACGTTTGGTTTTGGCGGTTTTCCGGACAGTTTTGGTGGTTTCACGGCGGAAACTTCCGGGATCATTATACGAATCGCTTGAACTTTCCGATACATCGGATCTCTTTTGAACCTTCCTCTCCATCAAGTATCCGCAATGTGGTCCAATTCCCATCCTCCGGCAAACTTCCCTGGTTTTCTGTTCACTTTTGGCTGTTTCCCGTCGATAACTCCCGGACGCCGATACATCGAACGGAAAATGACCCATTTCAGAGCTTCCTGTGCTACCTCTTCCCCGGCGAGGCTTGGCTGTTTTACGGCAAGAACTGGTCAAATTCAGGCGAAAAGACCGGGAAGTATCGGACGATAAGCTTCGAAACGTTTCGGTTTTGCCGTCAACTTGGGTTTCTTCTTCTTCACTGCTAAACCACCCACCATTAGAAGAACTGTTCTTCATATTTGATTGTTGAGGTCTCACTTCTTTTCTAACCATTTGAGGTGTTTTGGGTGTGCTTGAGATTGGATCGATATGGTGAGCATTTTGCCAGTTTTGGCTGGTGAAAATGGAGCTTTCGACAATGTCCGATAGACTTTTGAATCGGCATGACCCAAATGATGAATGAAACAAGCTAGAGACCCTGTGCTTGGAATGATTTTCCATGTGAAAGAGTTTGAGTTTTTGAATTGAATTGGACTATATAGAGAGAGAGAAGATTATAAAATTCATTCTTAGTAGGCCTGATAATTTATTGGTCGGTAAGTATGGAGAACACTTGCCTACTCACGATATGTAGATGAGCCTCTTGCTAATAATGTATTCTAATAAAAAATTATACACAACAGTTTTAATTATAAAATTAAATTTAAAATACAGTAAATAATTATAATAAATGAGGTTTAAAATGCAATAAATAAGTATAATAAATGTGATTGATCTCATTTATTATACTTATTTATTACACTTTAAAATTGATGTGTTCATTTTTTATTGGAACACATCAGCGATTAGGATAACTCACCTACACTGTTAAGTAGGTAAATATTGTACTTATAAAATGCATTCTTCGTACGCCTATAATTTATTGGTTGATGTAATATAAAATGAACAATCTTTACCTACTCACTAGTGTGTAGGTGAGCCGTCCTGACCTTTGATGTGTTTCAATAAAAAATGAACACATCAACTTTAATTACAAAATTAAATTTAAAATACAATAAATAAGTATAATAAATGAGGTTTAAAATGCAATAAATAAGTATAATAAATGAGATTGACCTCATTTATTATACTTATTTATTACACTTTAAAACTGATAGTATTCATTTTTTATTGGAACACATCAACGGTTAGGAGAGCTCACCTATATACCGGTGAGTAGATAAATATTGTCAATATAAAAAATTCGTTGTTCTTTATGGCAACTCTCAATTAATTAAATAGGTGTAATTTTTAAAGATGCGTGTAAAAATATAGAAGAATTTAATTAATTAATTATTTGTATATGCTCATCCCAAATCCGGACTAAGCCCACAAATGAGCTGAGTCATGCATGAAAGTCACAAACTTAACTCATCTAGATTCATAAGAAACGATTCATGAAGCATATAAAATATGGATGAATAGTTTTATTTTTTTTTTTAACCGAAGACGTGGAATTCTTTTTTTATTGAATTTTTTATTATAAAAAGTGGCTAAAATTATGAATCAGCCAATCTAATTCAAAGTTGGTACAGTTGATTTACTCAACAAATTAAACCATAAGATGATAGGTTTTGATGTTTTCCTTTGTGAGATGCATGACGGATTAATTTATATCATTTACTACTCTTAACCATTCCCACACCGCAATAAAATGAAAATTGTCTTGAAAATGAGTACATACATATGAGTCACACTTGAGTCAATTTCACATTATTTATTTTCATATGGAACAGAGTCATATCATAATATTTAATCGAAAAATGGTTAGACAATCAAAGGCCTAATATTAGAGGGTCTTGTACCATATTAGATCCGAATGGAAAAATGATTGGGTATAAATGGGTGGGTATATAGCACTATAGCTTAGGCTTTTGGGTAGAGGGTAACTGGGTAAGCGCCCGACCCATTACAATTGGTACGAGAGTCACACTCAATCCTTGATCCGGTGCCACGCCCAGTGTCCATCCGGGTGGAGTTCAGGTTCGGGTTGTTACTGGATCCTCCCGTAGTTAGAGAGGACAGGTATTTAAAGGAATTAGTCTCACCCGAGGACATCTATGACCCTTTCTTCTTTACTCTTTAAAGGGCCTAGACAAAAAATTGTCAAAAGATTTCACTTCTCGACCACCCAAACCAAAAGA
This sequence comes from Cornus controversa, assembly GCA_026545225.1. NCBI lineage: Eukaryota > Viridiplantae > Streptophyta > Magnoliopsida > Cornales > Cornaceae > Cornus > Cornus controversa. The sequence continues at coordinate 73,715,558 of CM048845.1, forward strand.
GCGACCCCTTCTTAACTCATTAAAGGGAGCCAACAAATAAAACCGTCAAAAAAAGGCCTATGGAGGCAGTTGGAAAGATAAAGAGGTTTCACTTCTTGGCCGAACCCGAAGGGTGTCGACACCTACATTAAAAAGTATGATAGAAACACTCGAAATATAAACATACACCAAGTTTCATTTGGATCGAAGGTTTTTAATTTTATTTATTTATTTTTGTGTCCAGATAAAAGTCTCACACCCCCACTTGCTCTCTCCACTTTTTACTTTAAAAGATAAGAAAATACCACTAAAGTTTAACCAGTGGAAAAAAAAAAAAGTACCACTAGAATGGTGATTGAATGTTTTTAAATAAATGAATTACTTTTAGGTACAATTTAGATTTAAATTCAGTAAATTTCAATAAGATACATTTATTAATTTGAAAATACTATATGAGTAGATGTTAAATAATAAAGTAAAAATAGTTACTTGAAACACATGCCACATTAAAAGATTTACATCACACAAGGATTTTAACAAATCTCTCTCTCTTGACCACCAAGCTCTAATAAGCAATCTTTATTTTAACTATAATATATATATATATATATATATATATATATATATAATTTTAACTCAAATTCATTAATTTCAAATCCATCCATCTAACTATATCTGCAACCAACTCAAAACAAATAAAACATGTCTAATAATCACAAGTCTCCTTCTGATCATTACTTTCTCCCATTACAGTTTCAGCATCAATCTTTACTAAGATTAAGACACGACAGGTTCAATTGGAAATGTTTAAATATAAATATGTATATATGTATTTAATATCCCTCCATGTCATGTCACAACTTGACAACTTGGTGATATTGGACCCTTGCCTATATCAAATACGACTTCTCTGTACTCAATCACATGATTCACCAGCTTCCGAGTGTATTTTTGTCCATAAATTTTGACTTTCTGGTTGACCGTTGCCTCACGGACTCATATAAGAATGATGAAGTTAATGGTATAATCTAGTACAACAGTTTTTTTAATTTTTTCAGCTGTAGGTTTTCTGTATAATCAATTATTAATTTAGCTTCAAGGTAAAAAAAAAATTATTATTATTAATTTAGGTTTTTGCACTTGCCCAAAAAAAGAAGAAAACAAAAATATTCAATTCAGTCAATTCATTTAAATTGCCCCTGCTAATGATCACTCATTATTTTCTTTGATGAAAGAAAATATTAATTCATCATTTGTCGAAGTATTTACATGCTCGATATTCTTCGTTAGACATATATCACCAAAATGCTTGTTTGTTACATATAACTAATTATATTGTATTTAGTTGTCATATCCATGTAAATCTAGGGATGTTAATTTAATCCGTTCTATTCTCTCTCTATTAGAACAAGTTTGGAATCATCCTAATAGGATTAGGAGCAGATTTGGAAAGAGAGTTTAAACCCACTCCGATTAATAATAAATATTATACCATTAGCTATAATTTTTCTCTTCCCTTTATTTCTTATGATAAATTTAAATTTTAACAACATTTTTATTATTATGATTGTTAAATACTTGAGTGTACTAAAAAAATTACAAAATTTATCTTAATTTTTTAAAAATTTGAATTATTATTTTTTAAAAAAATATGTATATCGAGCGGGGGCAAACCCGCCCTGACTCCGATGTAAAGCAAGGTGAGACATGTTTGGAAAAAAAAAATATTCGTGAGACGAGTTTAAAAAATGAGTATCCCGTTCCGAATTCACCCCGTTGACATCCCTATGTAAGTCTTATGTGAAACTTAACATTAAATGGTGAAATCTTTGTCATCCTCACATCATGTCATGGTCGCATTTGAATTATCAAATAATAAAATACATGATCGCATTTGAATTATCAAATAATAAAATCCACGACATTCTCACATCATGTCATGGTCACATTTGAATTAGCAGGTGAAATATCTGAAATCTCAGTGAACCTTATAATTTTTATTACTTTGAATGCATAGATCTTTCACTAAATTATAATCTAAAGTTGCAAATTATAGGGAGAGCTATGATTTTTCATTTTTAAAGGAGAGTTGAGTGTTCAAGTCCTACAAAGAGTAATATTGTGTGAGTGCGTTTGTTTACTTGAAATTTCATATATATATATATATATATATATATATATATATAGGAGGAGCACCAATTACATAAACAAATTCACAACCACTCTTGTATACAACATTTTGGGTGAAAAATAAGAGGAGCATCTGAGCTTTGAAAGTTGTGTTGGTAATGAATTGTTCTTAAAAAATCTAATAAAATTTAAACCATATAACGTCTAGCTAGCTATTATATACATACTTGAGCATAGTGCACAATCATCATCGTCATGGTCTTAAAAATCCTAATAAAATTAAAATCATTTAAGATCTAGTTAGCTATTATATACATACTTGAGCATAGTACACAGTCATCGTGATTGTCTTAATCCAATATAAATGGGTTGGGTTATATATAAATTTTCTTCCTCTAATCTTTTCTATTATATGTCATTTCACTTACTATATTTAATTTTTAAAAGTTATTTTTAATAATCTCATTCTATGTTATTTTTTGTTCCTCTTTCAATCTCTTACCTTTTATAACAATTAGTTTTCATCTTTTGATGAACACGTCTCTAGATCTCTGATGTATATTTTCAAATAATCTGAGCCTAATCTCTTTAATTTTCTCACTAATGAGTGTCTTCCCTAATTTTCTTCTTACATTTTCATTAGTTGCTCTATTTCTTCTAATCACTCCAATCATTCACCTTATCATTCTCATTTTCACTTCATGAATGCGTTATTCTTGTTTTATTTTAGACTCAACACTCCGCTCTATATAACATAGTTGGTCTAATAACGGTTCTATAAAATTTTTATTTTAACATTTGTTATTCTTTTATCACATAAAATGTCATTAGATTGTCTTCATTTTGTTCACCCTCTCCAATTATACTAGTTATATTATCTATTTCTCCATCATTTTGTATTATCTATCATAAATAACTAAAGTGATTGTTTTTGAGTAATCATGGTGCACAATCCATAGGTGAAATTGACATATACAGTAAACATATTATGTTTTGTTACATTCAATTTTCTTCTTTATATTGTTCTTTAAAACATGAGCAAGTATTGGGTGTTCCGGAAATATATTACCCCTGAACTAAATAGTAGGTACTCCCAAAGTTCTAAAAAAAATTCCCTAAAACATAGGAGACATGTTTTAGAATTAAATTTCGTAATTTGGTAAATAGGCCTTGTAGTTTGGGTGGTGATTCATTCATTACAAATCTAGAATTGACCAAAAACCAATCAATCTAATTAGACCATATGTGCTCTATCTATGGTCACCAACAATGTTTCTAGGGGGGTATGGCTTTTGTACTGACAAATAGTCAGAGAAAGTTGCTTTTTAGTGAGAAAATGTTTGTAAAGCCCTTCCTTTAGCTTTATTAGATCAATAAAAACCAAATTTTCTTTTTTTTAACTTTGACCACTAAAAAAGTAATTTTTTTTTACCACCTATATTTCTAACTAGCACATCTGACCATGTGGATTGTCCAACCTTTTGTAGAGAACAACAACATGGGTTGTTTTTGTATTCAATCTCAATTCAAAATTTCACATTGTGATATGGCAAAGTTGGTATCTGCATAATTCCATCCAAATGGATAGAAGACAAGAAAGTGACTTTTTTTTTTTTTGTTGAGTGCATATTTCTAGGACATACCCCAAAAACAAAGGGTCTATGGCCCTAATAACCACAATATATATAATGAGCTGACTCTTGTGCCTCCCACTTCCCCAAAAAAAAGCATCCCCAATTCCTAAAAACTTCCAACAATACACAAACACATGAACTGACTATTCTATTGCATTTCAAACCCCTTGTTTTAAGTCCCCACCAAAAGCTAAGAGACACATTGGTTGGCTGGCTTCAGATTTCCATGGATTACTTTGCTGAACGACAAGTGAAAATACATTACATTATGTGCATCTTGTGACTCACTTTTGATTGTTTGTTAATTGCTATCTGATAATGCATGGGTTTGAGTACCTAAACACTTGTATATTGTTTGAATTTTGTTCAGAAATTTGCCCTCATCCCTAAAGTTTGATTTGTGATCATATAGTGTTATTGTTAATTAGTCGCACAATCTTCTAAAATACTAGTCTATTTATTTTGCTAACTATATAATTCTGATTAAACTTCTACCCTCAAATTCACGTGTACGACGTCGTTGTAAAGTCATGATAATGAAGCATAACTGCGATGAGTTGATTCTTTAATCACTTTTTAATGAATTAAAATATGTCGTCTTGTTTATGTTTTGTTTTACATTTTTGGAAAGGAAAAGGAGGAAAATGTTACATTTTCTAAATTTGAGATTCTATAACAAATGGATAAACCATTTACGGACCAAAGCTTGGCTCGATTTAGTTCAGCTCATTTACATCCCTTCTGGATACCTCTTCGCTCATTTACATCCCTTCCAAAGACTTCTTCGCTTTCCTTCCTTGTCCTACAAAATAAAGAGTAATGCTACTCTGAGGTCCACCTCATGACCGTTGTCATGAGTTCTCTTTTAAATTAACACATTTTAGGCCAAAAAATAATATACAAATTATATTTTCATGTACCCAATATTAAAGTGATCTCATTATAAAAAAAAAAATAGCTCAAAATACCATAAAATAAAAATATATGAGATAGTCAAAGATGATAGTTTAATTTGTTAAAAGAAAGAGAATGTAAAAGTTTCTTTAATTCGTGTCATCTACTGTAAATAAATTTTGATACGAAATTTTGACCACATAATCTTTATACAATCCTCTTTCAAACAGTTAGATGGGCGCCTCAAAATTTGTAAAAAATAGAGAGTTCATAACAACTGTCATGAGGTTGACCTCATGAGATGAAGAAGAATTACAATGCACCGGTTATAAATGCACTAACACAATTTTAGGCATGAGCGTATAACACAAACACACAACTGAGATTCAACTCCTACATGGTGCACCGGGTGTAGTGTGTTGCAGTTCTTCTCCATTAGATGATAGCATCCAACAAAATAAATGAAAAGTCTTCCCTCTTATTTTAAGCCAAATTTAATTAAGAGAATTGGTTACCTGGTCTGGCCCAATTCCCCCTTATGGGCTGTCCTGAAATGTTTTTGTTACCACTCAGACCCAAATTACTGGGAAGTAGCCATTGATCTTGGCCCTTTTACTAAAGTGGGCCTATACCACCAACCGGGCTGAATTTTATGGGCCCATATACTCTGAGATAAAATAGCACAACAATATAGTTTATACTAAGAGTGCTAAAAGAACCGGTGACATTAGAACCGGAACCTATCTGAACTAAATTGATTTGAACCGTTCACTATGATTTCGGTTCTAAGTCAAGGAAGTAGAACCGGAACTGTTAGAAATATATATATATGTGTAATATATAATATATAAATGAATAATAATAGCTTCTAAGTTCTAGTGTTTTATATAAATATATAATAATATAAAAAAATATTAATACCTTCTAAATTCTAGTGTTCTATTTATATATAAAATATAAAATATATAATATATAGATAAATCCATTTAACTTTTAAGTTCTAATGTTCTATATATTTATATAATATAAGATATATAAATAAATATTAATAGCTTCTAATCTATTGTTATAACTAGAGGTGCACAAGTATGAATGTGTATCTTGTCAATGCTTTTTTTATAATAAAAAAAAATTGACAAAGAACCATTGAGGAACCGGAACCGAACCAAAGTCAACGGTTCCTATTCCGATTCCAAAATTAAAGAACCGTTAGAAACAGTTCCAATTCTATCAAGAACCGTAAGAAATCGTATCGTGTGCACACCTAGTTCATGCCCCTTGTCTTAATATATAGTTAAATGATGCTCATAATCTATTTTTCTCCCTTGCACTTCACTTATTTTTCTTTATAAATAAAGAAAAAATATAATTAAACTTCAAAAATACACTCATACAATGTGTTTGTCCAAAAAGTAATCCTTCCTACACTATTTTTTACGAGTTATTTTGTCATTTTATCTAATATAAATTTAACGGAATAAAGACAAGAATGACGAGGATAATCATAAATTCAAGTAAGAATAAGTGGAGAAAATTTGTATGTCAATATCACCATCCAATTATAATAAAAATGAAATTCAATCAAGTCATTTAGTAGTAATAATTGTTCAACTATTAATAATTAACTAATGATGTGCGAGTTACTTATCAAGGAAAAAGAATAAAAATATACCTCTATTATTGTTTGGTCTTTACTCGTTGGTGAAATTATTAGTGTTAATGAATTTGCGATCTGATATACAAATCCTAGTCATTGAAATTGAGAATTTTTTAGATGAATAAATGACATTATAAAACAAGAAAAAATTTCAAAAACCATGACTTTGTTGCAAATTAGAGGTTGCATTGTTGCACCAAGGAAAGCTAAAATATGATATAAAGATGTATTAACTTTGCGCTCTATCAATCACAACTTGTTTAAGCTATTTTTCATTTTTATTCCTTTCTCAATTCAAATGCAGTGTAACCCATGGGTTCAACCCGGCCAACCAAAATACGGGTCAACCAAACCGTCCCATGAGGAAAACCCTAATTGACCTGCAGGAGTTGAACTATAAATACGTTAACGATGTCACTTCTACAATTTTCCTGCCTAAACCTCTGAAGCTAGGGTTATTTCAACTCCAGACATGGTACATATTCTCCCACTATTTTCTGTTGAAATATATATATATATATACACACACAGAGATGTATCATGTATGAATGTGGTGTTGAATATTTGTAGGGAAAAGGAACAGGAAGCTTCGGTAAGAGGAGGAACAAGACCCACACGCTGTGTGTCAGATGTGGCCGCCGGAGCTTCCATCTCCAGAAGAGCCGTTGTTCGGCTTGTGCCTTTCCTGCAGCTCGGGTCAGAAAATGTGAGATCTCTATACTATTGTTTCATTAATGTCTTTCATCCGATTATTAATCTTCAATTTACTTGTTGTTTGATGCGATTTACAGTTTAGATTCATCGGTTACCTTTTTTTTTAGTGTTTAATTCAATTTACAGCAGTAATACTTTGTTTGGTTGCCTATAAAATGTAAAGGAAATAAAAGGAAAATAAAACTGCAAGTAACTGTACCTTTGATTCTATGTGGAATTATGATATGATTTCTATATATATATTTATATTCAATTGACTTTGGTTGCTGGAGCGTGCAAAAGTTTTCTTTTTCTTCGTTGGAATCAAAACAAGGAATAGGATATGGCTTATTTTTAGCTTTTGTTTCCTGCACCTACTCTGCAATTTTTAGTTTCTTTGCTCTAGATGTGTCACATGTCAGTAGATCTATGATTCTTCTGAAAAATTACTTGTCGTCTGCTTATTTACAAGTTCTTTCAGTTTTAGTGATTTCACTGATTCATCTGAACTTTCTCTCTCTTTTGATATCATATCACAATGCTATAAGTTGTTGCAAAGGTTTCAGGATCATGTACTTTGAATTATATAGTGTTTTGATACATTTGCTATTTATTTCAGCCAGTTGTTAATAAACTTTGCATTTTTGTTTCAAAGATCAGGAAATGTTATCATCTGCTTCAACCTTTGATTATGTGGGGGAGAGCATTTCATTTTGCTAATCTTTTTTACTGTATTGGGTTTGGCTTCAGATAATTGGAGCGTGAAGGCAATCAGAAGGAAGACCACAGGAACTGGCCGTATGAAGTATCTCCGTCATCTTCCCCGCAGGTTCAAGAGTAATTTCAGAGAAGGTAAACAGCTTGTACATCTTTGGGGTCTTTTTGTCTATATTTTCATTCGATTGATTCTTATTTAGTTATTTTAGTTTGATTGATTGGTCTGTTATATTATTTTTGTTTAGGAACTCAAGCAGCTCCAAGGAACAAGGGAGCCGCTGCAGCCTCTTAAGGTTTCAAAGGATAATTTCAGTCTGTTTTAGTTTCCATTTCATGAACTTAGCAAGAAAAACTAATTTGCATTTTCTGTATTGGGTATTGTTTATTATCAGTCACAAGTTGTTTGCTTATGTTGGAGATTTTGAATACTACTTTAATTTGATGGTGAAAAGTAGTTTCTTTTGTTTCTAATTCCATGATCGATAATTTCTATAGAATTTCAATATGGCTTTGCACTCTAGGTTGACTTAAAAGAAAAGTTGCACTGAACCCTTTTTGTTTGTTACTCAACTATAGATTGTAACTCATAACACATGGTTGTTGATTGGGTTGCTTTATTGTCTTGGTGGTGGTTCATATAAAATTTATGACCTCAATATTATTGTTGGTTGATTTGGCAGACTGAATGCAGTTTGAGGCTTAATCTTGCCTTATTTCTGGAAATCTTTGTTTAGTATCTTTTTTTAATTAAAATTTGATTAGGTTGTTCTTCTGAATAGGCTTGTGATATGTCATGCTAGCTAGGAAAGTGCTTCAACTCCAAAATGGTGAAGTGACATTTGGTGTTAAACATGCATACATAAATTTAAGGACAACTCTTATGAGGGACCTAGATGAAAGTATAATAATGAGAAGTTGACTTAATTTTGTTTTAAGCAATTAGTTTATCAGGAGAAAGGAGGAAGAGAAAATAAAAGAAGAACCAAAAGATAAGATTTTCATGAGGGTTTCAACAAAATGAATGTTTAAGCATTTAAATGCATCATAAATGGGTTCTTATGAAAAATAGATAGCTTTTCCCCTTGAGAAAAGGTAGTGGAGCATGTAATCAAATATTGTTGGTCATTAAAGCTGTCCCAAGTTGCTTGGACACTGCTATTCCCTTCAATGTACCTGTATTGTGTGGACACAACTTGTATGGGTATGGAATCTGTCTGACAAACATACTCAAATCAGACACATAGATTCTCTAGTTGTGATGACAGAAATAGAATTAAAGCTCAAATTTGATAGCCAAGAACAACTTCCTACTTCTGAGATAGTTGGAATCTTTTTTTTCTTCTTCATCGTATTGCATTTAATTTAAATTATCAAGGAAACAGCCTCTCTGCATGTGGAGGTAAGGCTGCGTACATCTGACCCTCCCCAAATCCCACAGTAGCGGAAGCCTCATACACTGGGCTAGCCCTATTGATGTATATATATTTTAAAAATAGTACTATGATAAATCGCAATTTTATGTATTGTTTCATGTTTTTAAGTATGCAAGACATGTCCATGCACCTATATTCAAGTTTCGGACACATTCAGGCTGAGTTCCCCTGTCCTAGAACTTGCAATTCAGGTGGTTTGACACATAGACACATACCCACACTCGATACAAGTTCCTGAGTCCAGGTAATATTGATGCCATCATATACCCATTTCAATTCTTGATTTGGGTAAAGCGTGTTCTGATGTGTGATGTCATAAACTCATTGCTATTAAATTCCAAACATAATTATGGAGATCATGTTGAACCACATGCATCAAATGATGATTTTAGGATTTATTATTATTGAGATTTTCCTTCTTTTTTTAGAATTGTTATTTTTTATAGTGCTTGGTTAGGATGATGCCTAAAAGGAGGATTTTAGGATTTATCATTATTGAGATTTTCCTTATTTTTTCAGAATTGTTATTTTTGATAGTACTTGGTTAGGATTTTATTTTAGTTGTGGCTTCATACATTAAGTTGATTACTTTTGATGATTGATTGATATTACTGAATATAGAAATGCAGATTTTATTCTATAAAATCCTCTTCCTCCCTATTCTTCTTTCTCTATTGGTTTCTGCACCAAGCTGTTACAAGAACACTATTCTGTCTTGCATCATGTAATATCACGATTCATCCAAATTCACGGTGTGGAATGGGGTTGTGATGATTGTAGTGGCAGTCCATATGTGAAATGGGGATGCAAGCAGAAAAATGGAAGATGGAAAGATGTGGTGGGCTGGGAAGTTTGAAAATCTTCAATTGATAGAGTCTTGCATTATTTTGCCTAAACCTTTGTTGTCTCCTAAGGCCTAGGGTTTTTGTGTTGACTCTAAAATGGATGGTAAATATGTTCACCTCATATTTTCTGAAAACCAAGTTCAAAATGTTTTGTATATTCTTCATCCCAACGGTACAGTGTGAAGCATTTAAAAAAAAAAAATCTGGGGTTTTATGTTTGATTTGTTTCCAGTTCAATGCTATAAGAATTTTGTTGCTTGTACATGTGCTTCAATTCCATCTACTTGGTATGAATCTTTGGACAAGGAAAGCAGCAGCACGTCAAAAAAAAAAAAGGTAAAATTCTGATATGCATTATTATGCACTATGCAGATCAGGAATGTCCATTGAGATGAAAATACACCTCATGGATTTAATTTTATGTTATTTTTTTATGTTGTGTTGTACTAGAAGCAGAGGGGGAAAAGATGAGGCATAATTGAAATAAACAAGTAGCAACTTCGAGTTCTCCATGTAGTCAAGGCATTTGGTTTAGGTTTTAGAGGGGTAATGTCTATTGCTCGCTTAGATTTACATTATGTTTTTGCTTTCTGGAATTCAGTATATAAACAAGAGAGGGATTATGGGTTTTGTAAGGATCTATATTTTTCTCCTCGTTGTAGTATTCTCATTTGGAGCTTTACGTCTGTATTAGTTGCATATTATCTTGAATCTGCTTAGAACCTTTCTTATAGTTTGACTGTGAGCCCTCATTAATAATACAACAAATTGGACATTTAATGACGCTCACTTATTCTCAAAGTTGAATATCATGAAGTGTTATTTAGAGATTTTCTGGAAGCTGTTCATTGTTGAATTTCATTGAATTTGGCTTGCATGTTCTTGGAGTAAGCATGGTTTAAGTTGTCTGGTCATAAGGGCCCTCTCACTTTAAACATGCGCCTTGTGCTGCTGGATCTAGAATATGAATGACATTGCGACGAGTGACTGAGAGCGAGACCTGTAGCTTTTTTCCCGGTGTTTCTCAAGCTGAATTAAATTCTGGTAGAAGGGAATAAACACCTTAGAATTGGATTCCGAGACCATATTAGTTTTCATTTTAAACTAGCACTCCTTCAATCTATTCCCAAGACTTGGATTCAGGCTACCAAAGGCAGAATCAGACTTTAAGATAATTAGTATCACATAAAATCATGTTCCTGTTGTTGCATCTGTTTGGTAGATTAGTACTTGCAGGAATGTATGCTCTTTTCAGATGTCAAATGCCAGACATTTTTTATGCTGAAGATTTGTGTGTTATAGATTCTATGATGTGGACAAAAAGCTATTGAGCTTAGGCTTCCATTGTTGTAGTTGTAGCTCAAGAGTGCATATATTGTCGTATCTTTTTCTATTTTTAGTCAAAGTTAATGTTATCCATGTTCAATCCCTTGATCCTTAAATTATGCCAGTTCACAGAAATGGTTGTGGTGTAATGGTACTTCCTCACCTTGATAGTTCAAGTGAATATGTCAAATGGTTGCGGGTGTTATTTGTGAGGACCAGAAAATGTCACTTCCATTCTCTTTCCTTGCTATTCGTTTTTCATTTTATATTTTCTTATCGTAGAGCATGTTTATTTTAGGGTTTAGTTTGCAAAACTTCTAAAATATACCCTGAAACAAGTTAATATATACGGATATCAAAGTACCAAAGGGTGGTAGCTTCCAAAGTAGGCAACGTGGGTGTGAGTAAGACCGGATCATCATGAGCATTGATGATGACTTGAAATGATGTGTTTTCCTCTAATATTGAAAAAATTAAATTTCACAAATGTATTATATTAATATACCTAAATGGCTATATGTAAACAAATAAATAAATAATCAAATAAAGCCATAATATGTCCTTGTATGTTCAAAAAGGAAAAGGTTTGGAAAAAAAAAGACATGCTAATTGCATAAAATTAGTATTATTCATGCAACAAAAAAAATATAAGTTTAAATCTTATTATTCAAGAAGGGAAAAAAAAAAAAAAAATTAAACTAAATTCACTCAATTGAGCTAATTGCATTACTTGAGAGATATTTTAGTAATTATTCCTTTAAAGTAATCCCGTGGTTAGTTGAGGGGAGGTTTTGTCAAAAAAAAATTTAGAAAGGAGTTTTTTACAAATTGGTAATTGTGAAGGGAATTTTATGCAATTTGTCCAAAAAAAAATATGAAATTGCTAAGAGACAGAAAACTCAATTCAAATAATTTTAAATAAATTGGGTAGTGATACACATCATGAAATTATTTCATGATTCGTATAATGAATGGTAAAATAACAAGTTATTTTAGTATTTTTATTCAATTTAAATTCTAACTTTTCAAATTTCACTCTTCACATGCAAACTACCTTGTTATATAGAAGGACTCTAATTTTACCACATCATTCATTATACAAATCATGAATATATTTCATGATATATATCATTTCTCTTAGTTCAAAAAGCGTCATAGAAATATGTTTGTTTTATCCTGTCTCCTTGGGATTGTTCGATCAACAAAAGAGGGTGTTGCAATGTTGCAGTTAAAATTTCAACTAGAAATTGACGAGTTTTCGACTTTAGATTCAGTAGTGCTGTTGTTTACTTGACCAAAACTTTGCTCAGAAGATTTTGTCAAATTTACCTTTTATCTTGTAAATATATTGTTCTTTGGTTGACGCTTTACAATATTATATCTCTAAGCTCAAGAAGGTTGAGGGTTAAGTATTCATATATGCAAAAATGAGCATTACTATTTGCCAGTTTTTTTTTTTTTTTTTAAATAAAATAAACCTGTCATATGCTTTATCCAAATCTGAAGATCTTTCATGTTCTTTCTAGTTCCATAACAAGTAAATGTTGACTTCTTCAACATAAATCAAATTGATTTGTTACATTGTTACCAACGTCTTAGTTAGAAATCGGTCACTTACATAATATAACTTTTTATTAATTTAATTCTATGCCAGTTTGTAACTATCTAGGAAGCACGGATACTCTAAAAAAAACCTCGTAATATATTGGACACGTATCCGATACGGATACAACCAGATACGTGTCCGATACTTCCAAAAATATCTAATTTTTTTAAATATCGGATATGGCAAAAATACGTCAGAATAAGTTTAAAATAATGCCATAATACATTTTTGACAAATTTGTAATTTTTTTTCTTAAAAGGTAGGTCAAATTGTAATATTAAAAAGTTTATAAATTAAAAGATGAAAGTCAGAATGTTATAAAAAAAAGATTTTAGAAGTCTCAAATAATAGATTAATAGTCTAAATAAATTGATGTTTATATTGTAAATTAAAAAATAAGTAGGAATGCTTATTGCCTAAACAATAAATGAATAAACTTATATTTTGCATAAAAATTTTAAATACATTTATTGTATTATTGAAGAATAAAAGTTAATTTTTTATGTATAATACTATATTTTTATTTATTTTTTGACGTATTATCCTATTTTTTTTTAGATTTGTCATATCGCCGTGTTCGTATTGTAATTGTACCGTATCGTGCTTCCAAGGTAACTATGAATCTCTCTTTTATTTTATATACACAGGTACTAGATAATGCAGCCCTCTTTTCAAGTTTAGGATAATTGGTTAATAACAAAACACTGAGCCAGAATTAAACAATAGTAACAGAATAAACTGTTTTTGTTTTTTTACAACAAAATGTTAACTAGAATATCATTGTAACTTTAAGTTAACTCAACAATCGAGACCTGGAACTTCTAGTGGTTTTTGGGATATTTGTCTATGTTTGAGCAGGTCCAAACATATGAAGCACTTCACTCAGTCGAAGCCTTTCGGTTTTTCCTCCTGTTGCAAAACTACCACATTAGTATCAGTTTTGAGCTATCACAAAATTTTTGATTGCTCAAGCTTACAACAATTCTAAACCACATTTCCTCAAAGTATTCGAACACATACTATGGAACATCTCATCGGGTTCTTTCTCTTTCTAGGACGGATGAAAAATGTCTAAATGAAAATCTAAATACATAGTAGTATACATAGAAATTTGTTGGTATTTGGTAATGTAAACGCACCTAATAGGAGAGACGCAGAGGCGTTGATCTGTAGTACTTGTGTTAATGTTTGAGCCAGTAGTTCCGTAGCTGAGCCATGTGCAACAGTATCTCATCTCGACCTTGATTGGTGACACTGCTGGTCATAATCCAAGGTGGTGTGGCTTGGAAGAAGTCACGTATCAACTCCTGAAAATCCTGCACATTTTCTTCTGGTCTTTTCCCTCCATTCTTTTTCTTTTTTCGCTTGTCACATTTGGTAAAGATCAACGTCATGGGAATCTGAAAGAAACCAAATTAGCATCACTACATTTTCCAATACAGTCCACCATCATTGAGGAAATCATGATCAAGATGCTATCCAAGAAACTGAATGCATAGAGTATTGTTCAGTGGCCTGTACAAGAATAGCCAACTCAACAAAGGAAATATAATTCCATGCATTTTTGTCATTTTGGGCGCGCGAGAGAGAGAGAGAGAGAGAGAGAGAAGGGGGGAGGGCAAAAACAAAAATATGCTCATCAGAACGTTCTAACCAACAACTTTTGGCTTTTAGGGCTTAATTAAGCACAGCTACCAAACTTTTTTCCAGAAACCATCCCCCCTTTAACAACTTAAGCAGGGGGGAAAAAAGGGTGCATGGACTCTTCAAAAGTAGGTGAAGTACCCGTATCAAACACACATTACATGGACATGGGTAAGGGATATGCGTCCGACTATTTTGGTTAAACATGCACCTAAAAAGTATGTCTTATAATTCAATTTCATTATATTATCGTTTTAAAATGAGTGAAACACCTATATTGGACAGTATGTTATATAAAGACATTGTTTTAGCCAGAAAATTGAATAAAAATATTTTGAATATTTAGCGGTGTCTGTGTATCCTCAAATTTGACATGTCGGTTGCTTGGATACTTACCCGCACCCGGCACTCATACCCGAGTCCATGTAAAATTGGTGAAAAGCAACGACAACAAAATAGAAATGATGGATGCAAACAGCATTTGGAAACCCTAGAGATATAGCAAAGGCCGACTAATATATCTAGAGCAAGGCCAAAAAAGAAAAAATGTAAACACAACTAAAACATTACCTAGTGCTGGTCCCCCTATGCAAGACGCTGGGAGGGATGACCTAGAGATAGACCTAACCTTCGGCATTATTTTGCATGAAGTGACTGCTCTCTAACTTGAATCCACGTTCTCGGCTCGAAGTCGCTTATTAGTATTATTATTATTGGTTTCCATTACAAATAAAAAGAAACGAAATTACCTGATTTTGACCTAGCCAACTTGCATATTCAAGATCAATCGGCTTCACGGGAATGCTAGCATCTATGAGAAGGAATACTGAGACCAAAGTTGATCGATTTAGGAAATAATCTTTAGTGAACTTATCCCAATCTGTTCGGAGGTCCTGTGGTGCAGCTGCATACCTGTCCAATGTAGATGCAAATATTATAGTAGTAACCATAGGAATCAACTAAAACATAATTTTAAAGCTCAACTCAACAAAGTGTTTTTTCCAGCTATTTGGGAATGATTACATGGATCCTATTTGCAAATATTTAGGACCAAAAACTCAGTTAAACCACGCACTGTCATATCTTACAACTCACAAAACTCAGCTCACAAAAAAATTGGTTAAATTGAATGAAATTAAACCAACAAATGTCATTACAAGGCAATTAAGCGATGGCATTGGTAGAAACAAAAACTAAAAAAATGACATGAGAAAACATTTAAGACTATTTAAGAAAGGGAGTAATTAGCTTCGGCACTGTTTTCTGACTATTTTTATTGTCTTTTGAAATCAAACTCGTAACCAGATTTAATTTAGAACTCATAAAAAACTGACAACAAACTTATAGAGTTCTAGATGTCTTCTGGTATGAACAGGCCAAAACTTGTTCAATTTGAATTACCATGGAAGAGTTTCTGATCAACTTGTTATAGGTCTACTTACAGATGGCACACTAGTATAACCCAACTAAAAGGACAACATTGCTGAGTATTCCGCATCTATAAAATTGGTGATAACACAAGATACACTGCGGCAAGCATAATTTACAAAAATCATTCTTCTCACCTCATTTGTACAATAAATAACTATTTCCAACGCTGACTAATAAAACATAATGGCCAAGAAGCAATGAATGGTTATAAAGTAGAATGAACCTGCAACCAGAAGACTAAGAACCTTTCCAGGGCATCAATTAGCTGGAAAAATATGATATTGATTGTCAACAAATAACATGTTCAATTACTTCATCAATTTACGCACATTTTTAGATTTATTTCAGGCAAGTATAAATACTATAGTGGAAACTGATCAATTAATTCCAACTTTATTGGAAGTTTTCCACACCCTGAAGGTTTGACTAGTTGAAAGTTAGTTAACACAACAATCACTGGGGTTGGGGGGGGGGAAGAGAATCACTGAATTAGTAAAATTAATATTCTTCCCTTGTATTTTAGTGATTATGCCAACATCTTCCAGACAAACCAAAGGACAATGTGACATTCATAGTCTAAGCCATACCCATATCCAGGCAAATCCACCAGGTACCAACTATCATTGATCCGAAAATGGTTGATGCATTGTGTCTTCCCTGCAAGTAAAAAGCCCACAAATATTTATCTTCAGTTCTTTCCACGAAATAACAAGAGCAAACTGAATAAAATTACCTAATTATACAAACTCATGAAGCATTTCCTAATTTTCCTTGTACTTTATTGTGAACATCACTAAGAGAGAGATGAAAATTAATTCTTCGCAATTTGAAGTGGGTCCATGGAAAGGCAACAATGTTGTCATCCAAGCAACAAAAAGTGCTATGGGTACAAAATCTCATCATTACTGCTCTGAAGCTTTCTTGTTTCGGACAGTCTCGTTTAAAATTTCAGCAAATGGAGAAATAGCTCTTCAAAGATTGACATAGTTTAAGCATATCACCGCTATTTAAGTTCTTCTCAAAAAGTCCAGATATATTGATACATGAAGTCCAATTTGATATCTGCTAACCAAACGGTAAGAGCTTCATGGTTACACTGAACAAGCTGGTTCATGCAACTACAATCTTCAATATATGGTTAGGAAGAAATGCTCATTGGTTTGAAAATGAATACAAGGATGCCCAATTTATCCAACAGTTGATAATGGATTCAATTTAATTGAGCATTTCATCCTTCGCTAGCATCCTTGACACTCTTTCACAAAAATGATTGATAGCCAATTATTTAAGTTCTTCTCAAAAAGTCCGGATATATTGATACATGAAGTCCAATTTGATATATGCTAACCAAACAGTAAGAGCTTCATGGTTACACTGAACAAGCTGGTTCATGCAGCTACAATCTTCAATATACGGTTAGGAAGAAATGCTCGTTTGTTTGAAAATGAATACAAGGATGCCCAAATTATCCAACAGTTGATAGTGGATTCAATTTTATTGAGCGTTTCATCCTTCGCTAGCATCCTTGACACTCTTTCACAAAAATGATTGATAGCCAAATGGAATCTCTTTCCTCACATTATAAATTACTGGGCTGGAAGAGGGTTCTGTCAAAGGAATCTGGACAATAAATATGATATTAGTGTTTTATACTGAATGAACATCATCCATCCTACTCAAACTCAATGAACACATTCACCTTATTAACATTCAAACCTACACAACAACAAATCACTAGTAACAATACCCTATCATTTAACCTTAGGGTAAATTACACAGACGCCCCTTGAGGTTAGTCATTATTACAAGTAAGAGTTAAGTTTGGTGAGTGATACCTACAACTCCCAAAACCTTTGGCTCGTGATACCTACAACCCCTTGCCGTCAGCCGAAGGACAGCATGCGAAATTACTTGTGTCCTTTGACCTTATGAAAAGATCTATAACCTCAACAAATGAAAAATCTATAACTTTTGTTAGGACAAAATTACCCTTCAACTCCAATGCAACATGCATATAATATAACTAATATTTTGTATAGTTTTTATTAAATATTTAATTCAATATTTTATACATATTTAGTATGCATATTAAAAATAAATTTAATTTGTAAAATATAAAATCTGCAAATTATATATATATATACACACACATAAAAAATATGCAATTGAATATTATATATATTTGAAAACGGAACTTGGTCATCACACAAGTTCAATTCAATTCAACTAAAATTGAAAATATGCAATCGAAAATTAAATATATAGTTTATTCAATTACTTACATATATATATATTATTTTCATATTGCTTCTCTCTCCAACCAACTTCAAATTCAATTGACAATTATGGTCTCTCAAACCCAAATAGAATTAAAAGGGAACTTGGTCTTCACACACAATTGAACAGAAGAAATTTTCTCTGTTGGGCAAAGCAGTAATGACTATTGGGGTAGCCAAATAGTCCATTGCAAGGACATGGTAAGCGAAGCCCAAAGATTCCCAGAAATTTTGAGGCAAAGAAAGCAAGACTTGATGCACAGACTAGAGAAAAAAAGCTATAGCAAGATCAAGAACGGCGCCCACTAACCCACTGAATGCCCATAATTCCAGGACCTTAAAATCCTCCAGCCTCCAAATCTCACAAGACCTAGATGAGAGAGAGAAAGAGGGGGGTGATGGAGCGAGAAAGGGTGGGGAGAGAGAGAGAGAGAGGCGGTGGTGGAGGTGGGCGGTGTAGAGAGAGAGAGAGAAGGGATGGGCAGTGGTGGGTGGAGAAAGGGCGTGGCAGGTGGAGAGAGAGTCGTGGTTGTGGAGGTCGGCGGTGTAGATAGAGAGAGAAGGAATGGGCAGTGGTGGGTGGAGAGCAAGGGGGTGGGCAAGTGGGAGAGAGAATGGTGGTTGTTGAAGTGGGCGATGGAGAAAGAGAAGAGTGATGGTGGGCCATGGGAGAGAGAATGGCGGAGATTGTCAGTGTACAAAGAAAGAGAAGGGGTAGGGGTAGGGGCGGGCGAGGGGGCGAAGTGGTGGAGGTGGCAAATGGAGAGAAAATGGTGGTGGTGAAGGTGTAGAGAGAATTGTGGGGGTGAGAGAGAGGATATACTGGAGCATGAAAGGATGGGGGAGAGAGAGAGGAATGGAGTGAGAGAGAGACGGTGGTGGAAAGTGTGGGGGGAAAAGGAGAGGTGTGGGTGGAGCAAGAAGGGATGGGGGGAGGGAGGGGTAGAGAGGTGGGGGATTGGTAGGAGCATTTAAGTCATTTACCATGAGATTTTTTTGAACAAAAAGGCATTAAAAAATGGGGCAAAATTCATTTCACACGCATTAATGTCGTAAATTGACAAGAGATGTATATGTAGGTTTCTCCATTCATTTCACACGTATTAATGTCGTAAATTGACAAGAGATGTATATGTAGGTTTCTCCAAACTTAGCATCTACATGTAACAAAAACAAACCTTAAGGTGTCGGTGTAATTCACCCTTAAACTTTTGTCGTACTGAAAATGCATGTCATAAACTTAAGGAATAAAAGAAAAGATGATTTGCTTCTTTATTTCCATTAGTCCAAGTATTTTGAAGGAATAATTATTTGCAAAATACTAGTTCACATTACATGTTTTCTCTTTACCATTAGTTTTGTTGTTGTCGCCCATTTTTTTTTTTATAAATAAAATTTTAGTAAAGGCGCTCAAGAGCTCCCAATAGAATACACAAAAAACGAGAGAAAGGCCATCTATAATTTCAAACTATCAACAAAATTCACAAAATCCCCCACACAATTTTGCCCATTTACCCAAAAGAATAAAGAACTCAAAATGATGTAATTTTTTAGACCAAATAGGAGCCTCTTCTCCATCAAAGGATCACCTATTTCTCTCATGCCACAAAATCCACTATAAACAAAGGGGAGTGGCCCTCTAGGCATCTCTAACTCGGCTATCCACTATTCACTCTCTCCAAGCCTCGATTATGTCAATCGTAGTTACGGGAGACACCCAAAACATAGCAAACACTACCATAACATAGACTAAACATCCTTCGCCACTGGACAATGCTCTTCATACCCACAATATTGCCCCTAGTAGGGCTCGAATGCTCAACCTCCCCTTTGGGGAGGAGAGATCATACCATCAAGGCTAATGTCCATTGGTTAATCCCTGGATTTTTCTTTCTCAAAATAACTCTAAATCCTTGTAGCCTCAGTTTACTCCTGGCAACATTCTCCTATTACTCTTTTCATCAAGAACATTCACTTTTTTTTTTTTATAAGTATCAAGAATGTTCACTTTAATGCTCTATTTGGTAGGAGAGGTGAAAATTCAATGAAGGGGAGTTAGGAGGGATGAAAACAATTTTCATAAGGCTAGAAATTTGACTTTTCCTCCTTATGTTGGGATGGACAAGAAAGAATGAAGAAAAAAAGTTGCTGATTTTAATATTATATCCTTTCAAGCCACTCAATTTTATATTACTTTGCTTCCTAATCCAATAAACGAAGCCTATTCCAACTATCTGAAAATGGCCATTTAAATCTGGTTATGTTTTACTCTACCTAGGGCTTTAATATTACATAAATCATAGACTAACATATTCATTCCACTATATCAACCCACGTTCTTTCTCTTATTCATGTAGCACCATCAGTCTAAATTATATATCATTCTCAGCAGTTCAACACTTCAACCATTGATCTCCAATGCACGAAAGCAAACATCCCAACTGACCATCTCTCATACATTTCTGAACAACAATAGTCCTAAACTCTACTTCACAGGAACAATCAACTTCAAATCTTGTCCCCCAAATGTTCTGCAATCCGCCTATCTTCTACTGCATCCATCCTATTCTAACTCAATGAACACATCCACCTTATTAATATTCAAACCTACACAACAACAAATTACTATTCACAAACTCTTTGTCATCAATAATTCACTACCCTATTACACTTATGTGTATTGAAATTCCATGCCATAAACTTTCTTAATATCTAAATCTTAAATCATTTGAACTTAGCATTTATCTTTTACTCCTTACCAAAAAAAAATCATTTATCTTTTACTCCAAAACCATCAACTAAAATTACATAAAATGATAACTTCAGCATCAATTTCTAATTTTAGCGAAAGAAAAAAATAATAAGAATAACAAGCTGCTAAAGGTTTTCCAACATATACTAGAACCGAATCTGCAAATGCATAGCCACGCCTCCTTTGCGTGCATCTTTGCTCTGTGATTCACCACATATTAAGCAAATCAAATCAAAACATAAAGAACTAAGAAAACAAAACAATGGGGCATCACATACCAAATTAAGCCAATTAATTGATATAACATGTGATTGTAACTAAAGAAATGGATAAGACCACATTGATACCGGGCTTCTTCGACGTGAGAGCTAGCCGCTTCCGCCTCACAAGCGAATTGAGCAGCGATGACTTGCCGACATTTGATCGCCCCACGAGCGCAAACTCCGGTAGCCCATCAGAGGGACAATCCTCTGTCCGCACACTGCTCTTCACAAAATCTGCTTGCATCACTTGAGCATCTCTGGCATACCTACTGAGCACTATATTCGAACCCTTTAAGATTCTTGTACTCAGTACTGTATTTTCAGATGAAATGTCAGTTTCAGGAGGGACGAAGAGCTTTTCTAGCGAAATTTCGATGCGGGTCTCTTCTGGATTTGAGAGATTTTGGGGGGTTTCGAGTTGGGTATGTGAGGAAAGCGAGAGAAGGGTTGGTGTTGAAGAGAAGTGAGAAATTGGGCTGGTTTTGGGGGTGGAGGAGAGTGTGGCGGAGATGGGTAGTTTGGATTTGGTGGTAAGGAAGAGATGGGTGTAGAGAGTAGGTAGTGGGGTGAAGATAGGGAAGTGGGAGGGAAATTTTGGAAGATGAGTGAGAAACATCTCTCTGCTCTCTCTCTCTCTATATATACACGCTCTAGCTCTGTTAAAAGGCCATGGAGTTTCTATCTTCTGAAGCCCTTTCTCTCTCTAGGTCCTAACTGGCCATGGGACTCCGGTCTTTCATGGAGTGAGGGCAGCGTAGCGACTGGATGCCCACAACGTGTTTGGATATGAAAGAGGAGAGGGAAGAGAAAGGAACGGAGAGGGAGAGAAAAGGGATCAATCTATTCTCCTAGTCGTTTTATCTAAAAATCAAAATGGAAAGAAATAGAAGAGAATGTTAAAGTATATTTGGGATGAATTGTTTACAAACAACTGAAATTTGGCTCAATCAGAGCTCTGCTGGAGCTCATTTTTTCAATTTCTTTTAAAAACAAATTGAGCTAATAAAACATAGGATTCAACTACTCACGAACATGTTCTTCAACAAGTGCTTGTGAATAGTCTGTTAAACCTCATAAACATTTATCTATTATGAATATTTAGATTCATAATCAAATATCCACTTATCAATTCCAAATTCAAGCTTTAATTTGACCTTAAAATTGAGAATGAACTTGATCAATCCCAAATTCAAGCTTTAGTTTAAGCTTGAAATTGACATCATCTAATCAAGTATGATGTCACACCGGATAAAAAAATTCAAGCTTTAGTTTAAGTTTGAAATTGACATCTTCTAATAAAGTATGATGTCATATCTCATCAAAGAAAGTTGCATCACACAAACAACACGAGCTAAGAGGAGGAAAATAAATTACACAAAAGCTCGAAGGAGGAAAATAAAAGTTTGAGTCTTCCAAGATTATGCAAAGAATTGAGAGCCGAAAGATTCCAAATGCCAAAACAAAAGACAATATAAGCATGGAGTGTAAGAGAAATATTTGTAGAGTGTAGACAAGTTTCTAGAGAGAGGTAGAGACTTTGTAAATATTTAGAGCATTTATAAAAGATAAATAAATAAAAAGAAAAAAAGTTCTAGATTATAGATGGCATGTGTATAAATATGCAAGGTAGTCGTCTAACTTGTGGCAATTCAGATTTAAGAGTCGTGTCTTGACAAGGGTATTATTATAAATGGATCAATCCAAACACGATTACTAATCATGTCACATAGCTTGAATACGAAATGTGACCTACTTACGTGTAACCCGTTTATAGGAGGAATCAAACCTAAGCCGTGATATAACTTCTAACTTAATTAAATGCTTCTGTCAATAGTCCACCAATAACTTTTGTTTACATATACCACAACAATAATATTTAATCTACAATAATAAATGTTTGAAACATTAATTAAATTACAATAATATTTTTTTTTCATTTTGAATATAACAAATAAATATTATTAATTATATTAACTAAGTAATTAAATCAAAAATATAATTTTTACTATCTTGAAATCAAATAAAAATATTAATACCACTCGAATAATAGAGCATTTAGAACAAATATTAAGTATATATCTCATTGAATTAACATATTTTTAATACATATTAATGTTGAAATATTATTGACAAAAAATAAAGGAGTGGTCTAACTTATATTACTTTAACTATTATATGTTATACTGTATATTTCGGAACAATAAAGAAAACTTAATTTCATAAAACTAGATATTCATATTAAATGATTTAAACTCATCATTTATTCTAATTGATTTTTTAGACATTTAGATAATTAATCAGAATTTGAGAAAATATAAGAAAATGGTTATATTCTTATAACTGCTATATTTTATACTATATATCTTGGCACACTAAAGAACAATTATGGCCATCATTCATATATAATTATATATATATCCACCATATATATATAATTATATATTTATATCTCCACCTAAAAAAATTATATATATATCCTCCACATATATATATATATATATATATATCCACCATATATTACCTGCACCCCAATAATCTGATATACATCCACATCTCCTTCTCAAAATTAAATAATAAGGAAGAAAATAAAATATATTATTCTCTTCAGTAATCATCACTCTCATGGTCAAGTACGACACAATCAAGCTCACAACGGTATAACATAAAAAAATTGATTATCGTATGAATTTGATAGAGATGAGTTTTTAGTAAATTTTAATTAATTTAGTGAATTTTATTTATTTTTTGGAAACCATTTATAAATTCCATGTTCACGTCTTTATTAAAAAAGTTAGTAGTTGTTTTATTACTAAATGAATCAATGAATACTAATAGATTTAAGAATGAAATAAATGAATATTTATACTATATATAGCATCTTAGAAGATAATATATATATATAATACACGTCAGCACAAATAGTGTAAAGATATATGTTTACTTGTTTTTAACATTCTAAAGCAAATTTACAATATTAAGCTTTATATTTTTTATATTTTAAAATAAATTAATAAATATTAACGCTAAACGTGTTAGACGGGTCGATTCAACCCGCATTGACCCGACCTGACCCGATCCGTCAAATTAAATGGGTTATGCGGGTTAAGCGGGTTGAGCCTGAACTCGACACATTTCTTTCGTGTCGACCCGTTTACGACCCGAACTCATTTAACCCAAACTCAAACCCGCTAACTTCATGTCGATTTCGAGTCGTGTTATTAGATCGTGTTGAATTTTGCCACCCCTATTAATAATAAAAGCGTATTTTTCTCTTGAGAAGCTTAGGGTGGTTCTTAAGTAGTAGTAATAGAAATGTATTCTTCTCTGGCTAATGAGTGACTTAGTGTGTGTAGGTGAGGAGCTGAGTGTGTGTAGGTGAGGAGCCACCAAAGAGACCTCTTCGACAACTTCTTAAGTAGTAGTAATAGAAGTGTATTCTTCTCTGGCCAACGAGTGACTGAGTGTGTGCGAAGCTCAGCGTGGGTGAGGAGCCACCCAGAGAGACCTATTCGACAACTTCTTAAGTAATAGTGATAGAAGTGTATTCTTCTCTAGCCAATGAGTGACTGAGTGTGTGTGAGTGTGCGAGTCAAGTGAGAGTGAGTGTAACTACAACACAGTCACGAGTAGGGATGATAATTTTTTCTGACCTGTCGACCCGTTCCGTCCCGTATGAGAGGGTATGACAACTTCATTTTTCTGTAGGGGCCAGTTTAGGAAACAAAAGTATAATCTATAACCATGATTTCTTTTTAAAAAGTTATAGAAGAATATTATTTTGTTAGTTTAATATATTTGTCACCGAGAAAGTTATTTTAGCGAATTCAATTTGAAATTAATTTCATTCTGAGTTTTAAATTTGTCCAATCAAATTGTAGAATGGTGATCATCATTCCATTTTTAAATCATAATCATTTCATTTTCGGCGTACCAAACATAGCATAAGGGTGTTGGACTTTGTAATGTTCAGGATAAACACTTGAAAACTAAAATAGAGTGAGAGAAATATAAAAAATGTACTAGATTTAGAATTTTGAGAATTTGTATCTGCACTCTTTGCATAGTAACATCTCTTTGCCCATAGAGTGAGAGAAATATAAAGAAAGTACAATATTTAGAGTTTTACGAGACTTGTATCTCCACTCTCCTGTTTGGCATAGTTTTTGCTTCTACTTTTATACTGAAGAAAAAGAGAAGTAGAAGTTATCACTTCTATTTAACTTATGGGTGAGTGTTTGAAAACTGTATTCTTGAAGAGCTTTTAATGTTATAAGAGTTTTTCTGTCTATTTGGCAAAATATTTGCTGAAGCACTTTTAGTACTAATACTTATTTTGTCCTTAGATGAAATATTTTTTTAACTGTTTGGTAATAT
This sequence comes from Cornus controversa, assembly GCA_026545225.1. Classification (NCBI taxonomy): domain Eukaryota; kingdom Viridiplantae; phylum Streptophyta; class Magnoliopsida; order Cornales; family Cornaceae; genus Cornus; species Cornus controversa. The sequence continues at coordinate 73,741,212 of CM048845.1, forward strand.
AAAGCAATTAACTTGTTTTTTATAACCAATTACTAACACATGCAAAAAAAATAATTCAATATAATCAAATTTAATCCAGTATACCATAGATAAAAACAAAATGCATTGTGCTTAAAAAAAGTCATCAATATATAATCAAATTTAATCCAACATGCCATATAATAAAAGCAAAATATTTTGTGCTTTAACAAAGTCACCAATATATAATCAAATTTAATCCAACATGCCATATAATAAAAGCAAAATATTTTGTGCTTTAAAAAAGTCATCAAATTTAATCCAACATGCCATAAAATAAAAGATTTATCTAAGCATCAGCACCATAGCAATTTTATCCTGAATAACTCCCATCTCAAGAGTATCATCACTTGTGGCCGAAATATCAGACTCTCTGATTTTCTCATCAAATGCATAATCCTCTTTTTCACCTTTTTGAAACTTTAAGTCAACAATAGTCTCCCTTCTTATAAAATTGTGGAGAGCCATCGTAGCAGTAACAATAGCTACTTGCTTATCAAACTCAAAATTAGGCATATTTTGTAAGATTTTCCATTTTGCCTTCCACACACCAAAAGTTCGCTCTATGACACTTCGCAAGGAGGAATGTGCTTGATTAAATTTGGACCTCTAGACTAAATTATGCCTTACCTTTTAAGGAGAGCTGAAGAAAACAGAGGGCTCTTGGCTACTTCAACAACTCATAAGGTAAACTAATTTGTTAAAAAAAAGATATAAAATCAACAGGACAAAAGATTGATTTGGTTTTGATGTGTTTTAATTTATTTATTTTTTAATTAATGCAGGAATGAGTTGAAAAGGAAATTGATGTTCACACCAGTTTTGCTAAAATTGATTTAAAAAAATTGAAAATAGGTTTTTTGAGTAGCAACACTATATGACCAACAATGTTGTTATCCACATTTAGTGGGAGTATATAACAATAAATTGTATGTGTATGTGTTAGTTCTGTTTTAAATTTCATAGCAAAAGAAAATCATGTTGGAAGCATTAATTTATAAACTCTTCTCAACTCACTCACTCACTTAAACCAATGTATATGGCACAAGAAGAGTCAAGATTGATTGGCTGATTCACTCAATGTACGAATGGGGGCAGTGTAGGAAAATATCTCTTTTGTATGCTAAAAAGGCAAACCAAAATATAATTATACTTAGAAAAAATAAACATAAGTAGGAAGTTAAATAAAATAAACAATTATCAACCAACTTACAGAATGATTGAAAATGAATTAAATTGAATCCGAGCTTTGTGTAAACATAATTTTCTTAAGATAAATTTGTTCCCTTATAGTGCTCAAGGTGATGAACAATTGTCTCCTAAGATAAAACGGATTTACGATTCTAAAGAGGCAGCACTTCAATCTCTAGAATCCTTCGAACACAACTTGTGCAGTACTCGAAATATAAATATATGCAGAGATAGATGATATGAAAATTCTTGTCCTTTTTTGTTATGTATGACTGGCTATATATAGAGCTAATGGTGAACAGACATATCTATTCGTGAAGAGTCATACCTATTCACGAACAGACATGTCTGTTCGTGAAGAGTCATACCTATTCTAAAATAGACACGTTTGTTCGCGAAGAGTCGTACCTATTCCAGAATAGACATGTTTGTTCGTGAATAGTCATATCTATTCTAGAATAGACATGTTTGTTCATGAAAAATCATAACTCTTCCAGAATAGTCATGTCTATTCTTCAAACAACCACCACTTAAGGCCATGTTTGGTTGGAGGATTTTAATAATCAATTTTTCATTCAATAACTAATGATTTTTGACAAAATCGTCCAACAGGCAGTAGTGTCTCAATTCATTGAGAATAATATAGATGACATGTTTTAGATGTCTTCATATAACATATTTGATCTTCTTTTGCAACAAAAAGATAATTACTGATGCTTTCATGATGTGGAAGCAAAATCCTTAGGTTAAAAAAATGAAATTTATATGTGTATAGACATGACTATATATAGAGAGAGAGGTATTCCATCTTTTATCTCTGAGCACATATGCTAATATTAATAATGCATGATATAAACAAATAACAAAATATAATTTTTCTAGGTCTCTAAACTAAATTAGTTGCATTGCACACTTACAGAAGAAAAAAAGTTACGTTATTTACCAGATACAATGAAAATGAAAGAGGATGATTTGCTAGAGACAATGATACAGTGTATAACTTGTCATTTGAGTTATCCAAAAATCAAATTATGCTAAGGTTTAGAAGAGAAACAATTTTTATAATGAGATAACTTGTAATATAATTTTTTCATGCCCTAAACAAAAGGGGTACACTTGCCATTTTGAAAGTTTCATTAAAATATAAACGGCTTCCTGTATCTTCAAAAAGAAGAGCGTTCCCAGCTTCTTCCAAAATACTTTTCTAAGAGTCGAAACTTTTCTATTAAAATTAGGCAAACATTGTTTAAAACAGTTTCTTGACCCAAAAAGCCAAAAGTAGCATTTGAAACACGTAATTTCACTTATAATCAGATTACACGTGATTACCCATCAACCTAGACTATAAGTGAAATCACGTGTAATTTTCATTTTGTTTATTTTGTAATTTTTCAAAACTTAAGAGATGTTTTGATAATTTACTCTACCTAGGGGAAGGTTAATGTAATTTACCAGTCTTAAAAAAATGGTATGATTATGTACAACTCGTCACACTCATTTATAATGAGCTCTCAATTAGTTTTTTCCCCCAATATATACACAAATATTGAAACTCACAGTAATGATTTAAAAAAAATAGTAATATGAAAATTATACTGCCAAAATTTTTTTTACATCACACAAATCAATCAAACTTTATATTAATTCTTAAAATTACGCATCATGACTAACTCATGTAATTTTTACACGATGGTGAGACCATTTTAATATAAATAACATTATGGTGTAATTGTTACACAATTTTTATTAAATTACTATAATTTAAAGGAGAGTCTATGATAACTGCATGAGGTTGACTTTACCGTAGCCTTATTCTAATCTCATAGACAGCCTTAAAATTCTCAGTACGAGTTTCATTTGACTACTACTACATTTTTCACTTGGTGATAACGAAATGATCATCCACTGATAAGTAATCAATAATCAATACATTAAAATTTTGCTATTTTGATAATGAAATGATAATCTATATAGATATATATATATATATACTAAAATCAATAATCAAATAATCAATTTTTCTTCCTCCACCTCCATCAACAATGTCATCGTTGATGACACCATTAGAACTCCTTGGATTGACATCATTGCCTCCACCACCAGTGCCGCCTCTCACGCCACCGTCTCCTCCGGTGACTTCATCAAAATCTCCCCCGCCTCCCAAAATGGAGATCAACTTTCCTCCACCTCCACGGCAAAATTCACTGTCGCCACCGAACAGTCCTCCTCCGGCGGCGTCTCCTCCTCCGACGAATAAAAATCCGCATAACACAACTCAAGAACCGCAACATTCTAGCAGGAATAGAATAGCGGGTGGTTTCAGTGTAATTGTTCTAATTGTTGGGCTTGCATTTTTGTTTATTTCTTACAGGAAAAAGAAAACCCGTGGACATGTAGATTACTATTATAAATCATCATCACCATCATCAATAAAAGGTGAGATTAATTTTCTTCTATCAATTACTCCATATTATTTTTAGTCAAGTTTTGTTATGTTGAATTTTTTTTAGGGAAAATTATAATTTAATTAACAAACGTGAAATAGTTGTTTAGGGATCACAGTCACTGAAAAGCAATAAAACTGATTAATGTTATCCACTGAATCGTTGCAGTATTGTATACATTGCAATTGATTTTAAGTTTGATAACTAAATTATAATTTTCCCTTTCTTTTGTTTTTTAGGTCTTTCTTGTTGCAAATTAATAAAATATTAGTGTGAAAGGGGTCGTATTTATAAGTAGATGAGTTTTGTCATAGAAGTAGATAGAGTTTTTTTTTAAAAGTGATTGGTAGTTTAACATGCTATCAAAGCTTTGATTCTCAGTGGTCTTAAGTTTGTTTCCGATTTGAATATGTTAGTAGTTAGCATTTTTCTTTGATTTTTCTCGGTGTGTAGGAACAATACCTATACTTGGTTTGGCTCGTTTAAAGTTCGGCTTGGGTTCATTCATTAAGCAAACAAGCCGGGCTCGAGTTCGATTTCTAGGCAGAACATAAACTCGTATAGAGCTTGTGAAAATGTATAATCTTATGAACATGTTTGAACTTAAACTTGTGTAGGCTCGTTTATGTTCTTGAACACGAGCTCAAATCGATTAAGAGCAAATTTTGTAATTAAACAAGCTTGACTTTTCAAAATAATGACGAGTCGAGCCCAAGCTCAACTTTTTGAGCTCGTCACGACCCGAGCCAAGTCCGAATAGGCTCAAACTTGACTCGTCTCGGCTCGGCTTGATTCATTTGCATCCCTAGCAACAACTTTAATATGCAGCATTGATAGGCAATGAACTTAAAGTTCCACAAAAACTGCTTATATAATTTCCCTATCAAAATAAAATGTAATGATCCAGTTGTTGTTTGTGTATCGCTCAAGCCTGAGTGATTTGGCTCAAACAGGCTCAAGCACTATTTTTAAGTATCATGCTCTAGTTGATGCTTTATACATTTAATTTCCTTCCAATAATGTACTTGTAAGTTTTCATTTTGATTGTAAGAAACTTTTACTTGTCATAAGCATGGACTTGAATGTGCTAATACATTTTCTTGCTTCAGACAATTGTTGTGCTGTACTGCCTAAACATTTGGAAAAGAAAATTTCTTCGCCATGGCCTCATGTTGCTGCAATGCTAGCAAAGCTCTTTCCCCCACCTCTTCTCATGAGCAGAATTGGAGATACTTCTTCACAAGATTCAGGGTCTCACAGACAATTTTCACCTCAAGCCCATGGCATTACTTTTCGTTTATCAGGTAGTGTTTTCACATATGAAGAATTAGTGGCAGCCACTGATAGATTCTCAGATGCCAACCTTCTTGGAGAAGGTGGATTTGGGTATGTCCACAAAGGAATCCTTTTGAATGGGAAAGAAATTGCAGTTAAGCAGTTGAAAATGGGAAGCCGGCAGGGGGAGCATGAATTTCGAGCAGAGATTGAGACTATTACCCGAGTGCATCACAAACATCTTGTTTCATTGCTCGGGTACTGCATCTCTGGGGCAGAGAGGTTGCTTGTTTATGAGTTTGTTCCAAACAACACCCTACAGTTCCATTTACATGGTAAGGTTTTTTGTTATACTTCTCTTCCTACAAGATAATATCTTTAATTTAATGCTTTGAGTGTGGGTGTCTTGAAGGCGGACCCTGGAGGTCAGAGTTTGAAACGGAAAACAACCGCTCTGCATGTGGAGATAAGGATGCATACATATGATCCTCCTCAGACCCCGCAGTGGTGGGAGCCTCGTGCACCAAGCTAGCCCTTTATATGTGGGTGTCTTAGTTATGGTACAGATGGCTTACAAATATAAGATCTGCATGCTAAAAAGTAAGATAATCTAATATGTCCATACCACCTTAGACTGCCATAAAATTTAAGTTTGTTTAATTATTTGTTAAAAAAAATGGGTGTCTCCTGGAGTTCTTGTTCTTCCTTCACCATTATCTTTCAATTCTATTTGGCAGAGAGAGAGAGAGTAAGTACACGGACATCTATATGCAATTTTGTTCAATTATACATATTTTTGGATTGAAGATTAAGCCCAACCTTATCTGTTTCTCTTTTGAGATTGATGAATACTATTTTCAAGTGATCCAGAGTTGTGTAATTGTGATGATTTTTGTCAGTCTTTGAAGTTAGGGTCTATTACTTGGTGGATCCTCTAATACAGCACAATTTATACACATCCCATTGTGCTGCTTTTTTCCATCCAACATATATATATATATATATATATAAGAACACATCATGTATGCAAGATGTTTTCTTTGCCTGATTGTGTCAATGTTTGGTTGTTCATGGTAATTAATTGTTACTCTTGTCATCAGTGCTTAGCTTAAAAAAGAATAAACTGAACTCATCATAAATGAATAAGTGATCTATTGATTTACATTATTGATTCATTTTTGAGAAGTTGGAGTTTACACAATGCTGTCTTCTAATCTTCAAATTGAGACGCCAATCGTGTTATTTGATCACCAAAAATTACATTGCAGGAAAGGGGCAGCCTATTATGGAGTGGCCGGAAAGACTGAAAATTGTGATAGGGACAGCAAAAGGACTGGCATATCTCCATGAGGATTGTATGTTCCTCTTTCTCTCTCTCTCTAAAGAGACTTTGGAGGTTGGTAAAAACATAACCTAGTCCAAATATACCCTGTGCAAATCACTTGGTAGTCTGAACAAAAGCTTCCCTCTGATATACACAAGGGAGAGCTGGAATTGCTGTGTTGCCACCTACCTTCCAAATGGTCACTTTATTGTAAATAATACATTCATCTTTTTTGTCGTGGATATAATATATATATATATTCCTGCAGGTGATCCTACAATCATTCACCGCGATATCAAGGCATCTAATATTCTTATTGATTCCAACTACCTGCCAAAGGTAAAATTCTCAATATTGATTTTGCAATTAATGTGATTCAAACTTATCTTGGCCCATTTAATGAAGATTAGTCCTTGATACTTTTCTACGACCCACAAAATCTGGTTTATGATATTCATACACTGATTAGTTGAGTAAGATTCAAAAACTGTCTTGAATATTTGGTATGGTTGCATAAACTTTGGATGTCTCATCATCTTGTGGTAGTTTCAGAATTAATCCCATTCTTACTCAATTGAGGTCTCTCAACTGTCTACATTACTGTCACAGTTTGACTCTGCTTTTTTTTTTTTTCTTAGTTGGGGGACTCGCACACACTTTTTTGCCCACACCGGGCTCGAACTCTCCCCTCCTCTTTGAGGATGGGGAGGTTATACCATTGGGTTACAAGCCCTTTGGTGACTCTGCGTTTTACCTCGACTCTTTATTTTATTTTTTAACTAATGAAGTTGAATTTTCTCCTTCAGGTTTCTGATTTTGGACTCGCCAAGTTCTTTTCTGATACCAATCATCATATTACTCACATCTCCACTAGAGTGGTGGGAACTTTTGGGTAAGATCATTTTTTGTTGGTAACTTAATATCGTCATGTATTATAACTCTTTGATGTGCCAATATATATAAATTGATTTGGAATGAACTAGGTATTCTGATATGGTGGAAATTTATATATAGCTCTTTCCTTCTCATGGGTATTAAGTCCTGTCCATTTGGTTTTCTAAACAACTCAGTACAAGTGTCCGGTTGCAGTCATCTACAATAAGCCCCATTTCTCATTGAAAATTATTCAAGTACAACAATGAATAGGTGGTAATCTTAAAGTACAAATTGTGTTAGTGTGTGTGTGTGTTTGTGTCTGTGTGCGTGTGTGTGAATATCTTAGCTTGTGCTTCTAAGCACCACCTTAACTTATTGGCCAAATCCTGATAGACCACCATGTCCTTCACTAATTATTTTAAAACCTACACTCCTCTTTCCCAACATTTTTTCTTGCTGTTTATAGGTACCTGGCTCCGGAGTATGCATCAAGCGGAAAAGCCTCAGATAAATCGGATGTTTTCTCCTATGGGGTCATGCTTCTGGAGCTTATCACTGGGCGTCAACCTATCGACACAACAGAATCAATGGCCGAGAGCTTGGTCAACTGGGTAAGTTTTCTTGCATCATTGTGTTTCTTTTCCAAGTTCCAAATGTCATCATTAATGCAGTTAGACAAAATCTCGAATTAGGAACCAAATCTAAGGAAGCATCCCAATCTGTCTTGCAAAATTATCTTGGGCATAACAATAATGTCATTCCCTCCCACTTTTTGGAAAATAAAGATATTAAATAATATTGCATTATCTAGTTTGACAACCATATGTTTTCTGTGCTATGTTTGTTTTCGAAAAAATTAAATACTAGAGAAATTCAAAATAGTTTAAAGTTTACTTGATCTTCTAAGGAGGGCCTATCTTGTAGTGGTTTCTACGCCACTAGCTGATTGTATGCTTGAGAAACCATGATTGTTTTGAAACTCAACATGCAAACCAAACAATGCATGAGATTTAATCGGTGGCACATGAAACAATGTGATCCTTTTTATTAGCAACCTCTCTCTTTCCCTAAACATGGAGCATCCTTGGCTGCAAACCCTGAGTGCAAGAGAAAATTTAAAGTAATTTAACTGCTGATTTATAGGCGAAGCCTTTGCTTACGCAAGCTTTGGAAGATGGAAATTTTGATACTCTTGTTGATCCACGGCTGCAAAGAAATTACGACAATGAGGAGATGGCCAGAATGATCGCCTGTGCTGCTGCTGCTGTGCGCCAATCAGCATGGCTTCGACCAAGAATGAGCCAGGTAACTCAGAAATATGTTTAATTAGCTTGACTAGTTTTATGTGTGTGAAGTTTGCAGGCAATGTTAACATGTATTTTCGACTCTTTTGTGTCCTTCCTCTAATGAAAAAGTTGGAAATGTGTTGCAAACTATGCAGATAGTCCGCGCTCTGGAAGGAGACTTTTCTCCAACTGATTTAGAATTAGGAGTTAAACCCGGACACAGCACATTTTTCAATTCTTTCAAAAACCCGAATTATGGCAACCAACAATCTGAGGATTTCATGAAGAGATTCAATATGTTATTGGCAAGTCTGGAGAGCAACATTAGCAGGTATAGTGAAAGCACCAGCAATTAAAGTCTTGACATGTTGGGCTCAAAGCAGTGAGGCCAGAAAAAAAACAGTTTTTTTTTACCTTCCGGAAAAAAAAAAAAAAAAAAAAAAAGAAGACAAGACAGGAAAAACATATACCAATGGGAAGTAGAACTTATTGTTTTCTAAGAATAACTCATACTTCCTCTCAAGGGGGATTTTCTATTTATTTTTTCAAGCATATATATGTTTATTAGTTCTTTATAAATAAATAAATCAATGAATAGTGGCAGCATACTCAATATTGTGGCTGTAATTGTTGCTGTATTGTCTGCATTAAGTGATTTAACACTGGGTTCAAATGCCTCAATTTTCAAGCATGTCTTCTCAAAGAGTGAGCTCAGAAATTGAGAATATCTAATAGCATGCATACATAGCATATTTGGGGTTTGTATGCCATTTTTTTGTATATGGAAGCCAAGGTAGAGTAGGCCATTTGGACCGGGATCCTCTTCACTGTTACTAATTCCGGTGCGCATCTGTGGACAACATTGTGTCACGTCTATAATGTCAAACTAAATTTCCACCTATTCTAATTTTAAGACGTCAATTTGGTACTTCAATTGGTACAAGCAAGAAATAGGCCAATTCAGCAACTTTTGTTCAATTTCTCGTGGAATCAAATTCTCATCGGTATGAGTCAAGGGAATAGCACCTGACCTATGACTTTCATATATAAGACACGACGAGCACATAAATATCCTCTTTAACTTCTGTTCTGCGAACTGAATATCTTTGATAAAGAATCAGAGAAAGATGACTATTTTTTTCAAGAAATCTCCAACAAAAAATACGTACCATTCCTTATTTTCTATTGAATCGATCTCCCAAAGGCAACATAAAATATCAAATTTAAGATTTTTCACATTGTGGTGGCAAGCAGGCACAGGCATCCTTGGGTCCAGCTTTCGGTTATAGTGTTAGGCCTTCTCTCTACATTTATAGTGTTAGGCCTACTCTCTACATTCTTCTCTAATCTAGTTCTGTTTTTCCAAATACATGAAGAAGTTCTAATTCTGCTTTTAGAAACAATTAAACAAACAGAAGATAGGTAGAAGGGAAATTGATTTATAAATCCAACTTTTTCTTTCTTAGTTCTATGGTGAAAGGGAACCTGTAATTCTTACTTTTTCCATCTAATGATCAACAAGCCCTGTCGTATGTCAATAATGGTTAAAATTTCAACTTTACCCTTCGTAATTTGTAATTATATATCTTCAATTTATTGAACTTTTATAGTTAATTTTAATTTCTCTAAAACATTTTAATAATTCTCTAAGATAATAATATTTTTATATGAAAAATATCTGAATAATTCTCTTATATTTATAAAATAAACTAATTATTTAATAGTTAAAATTTATATATATAATCTTTTTTTTTTCAAAACAAACCAATAATGATTTAATTTATAATTGCAAAATTTTAGTTTTAACTTAAAAGGGTATAGATGAAAAGATTGAGGGGAAAATGTTTCAACAAGTAGGATTTAATAATGATTTTATTTAAATTTACTGACGGTTTAGACTTATTACACACGGAGACAAACTTTGCTTATAACTATCATACACACCTCAAGTGATATTTTCGTTTCTAACTCCGTTACTTTATATATGAAATGTCTTATCTATCCCTAATTTTTTAATGTCATTTAATTAGAAGTATAATTTTTTAGGAAAAAGTGCAACAAACACCCCAACTCCGGCCATGCACTGTCCACCATGAAGGAACCATCATCTCCAGCCACCAACCTCAATGCTGAAGCAACCATGTCTGAACGATTGTTGAGCCACCCACTAGACCACTGCCACTATGCAAAGGCCCATACAAGCTCCATTGCAAAGCTTCACTCCACTGCCAAGAAAACCCACAACCAACCACCCATGCCACCATAACCGAGCTCCTCTTCGTCGTCCCGATCACCACCGTAGCCTAACCTCTATCAAAACCGAGCTCAATTATTGCCAAAACCACCTCTACCTCTATTCCTTCTCCGTTTCCACCACGAACAAACCCATCATGGTTTCCATCAAGCTCCATTGCGAAGACCTATGTCTTCACCATCATCAACAGCACAGCCAAGAGCCACAACCTAAGTTCCTCACCATCATCATCATTTCCTCCATGAAAGACCCACCAAGTGTAAGCTCAAATCAACATCCATGAAGGTCTGGTCCGCTTCGGGCAGTGGAGCAAAGATGACATCGACAGTGATGTTTCAATGGTGGCTCGATTTTGCGCATTGGTTCAACTAGAGCTTGTGGGTCTCAGCCATGCACTGTCCACCATGAAGTAACTATCATCTCCGGCCACCAACCTTAATGCCGAAGCAACCATGTTTGAACCATTGTTGAGCCACCCATTGGAGCACCACTACCACCATACAAAGGCCCATATAAGCTCCATTGCAAAGGTTCGCTCCACTGCCATTTTGGCCACTGCTGAGAAGACCCAAAACCAGTCACCTATGCCACCACAACCGAACTCCTCTTCACTGTCCTGATCACCACCATCGCCCAACCTTTATCAAAATCGAGCTCAACTATTGCTGAAACTACCTCTGTTCATTCTCCTTTTCCACCACGAATAGACCTATCACTGGTTCCATCAAGCTCTATTGCGAAGACTCATGTCTTTACCATCATCAACAACACAGCTGAGAGCCACCACTTAAGTTTCTCACCACTGTCATCATTTTCTCTATGAAAAACCAACCAAGTGTAAGCTAAAATCAACATCCATGGAGGTCCGGTCAGCTTCGAGCAGTGGAACAGAGATGACGTCGGCAATGATGCTTCAATGGTGGCTCGGTTCTGCGCATTGGTTCAGTTGGAGCTTGTACGTCTTGGCCGTGGGTGGACTGTGGATGAAGATGATGGTTGATCGGTGCATTGAACTTCAAGTCTTCAATGGATGGTTGGTGCATTTAAGGAAGAGAGACTTTGAAATATTCAACTTTCTTTATTTGTGATTAGTAAATTTTTGGCTCAAAGGGCATACAAGTCTTTTTGTATGGTGTCAGAGTTGCCTATACACGGTTTGAGGTCTCTTTGATAGATGGTGCATAACATTTGAGTTTATACTGACATTATAATCAAACTTTTTCTCCCGTGCATAACGTTTCAGTGATATTTACCATTTAAACTTTATACGACTTATCTGCTAATCTATAACTAAACAAATTGGATATGATTTACGGTCAATTCATTCCGATAATAATCCGATCCAATATAATATAGTATATAATATATTATAAATATATTATCTAGCTCTATAAGATATAATATTTACAAATTACTAAAATATTTTTATCATTATTTTCTTCTCTTTCTTCCTTCTCTCTATTTTGTCTCTATTTTTTTTCCCTTAAATAAAAGGTTAAATACCTACCATCTAAGTGCACTACTTAGACGTCTAAGTTCTAAAATTGCGTTCGTTGTTCACTCTGAAACTCAGTTAGACATCTATACGATCCAAATTTGTATTTAGGACATGAATTGGAATATTGTTAGTGATCCGAATCCAGTAATCTGTTAGCTTAACAAACCAGATATGGATTTATGATTGATCCGATTCGAATCTAATCGGTTTACAGGCCTACTTAAGAGTCTTTAGAAATAAAATGTAGGACTTGTTAGTAAATTTCCCCCTAGGTAAAAGGTATGTTACTTCCTAAATTAAAAATTATGTTTGAAACTTCCAAAAAAAAAAATAATGTTTGATGTGAAATAATTTTACCCAAGAAATTTTCCAAAGGAGTGCATGCCAAGCTTGAGCCTAATGGGCAGATGGCTTGTTGTAACAGGCACGCTTGTCATCTAATTCAAAAGTGTTTTTAAAATTCAAGACGCTCTTCTTTCAAATCTGATGTGAAATAAAAACTTATCCTATAGTTCAATTTCGATCAATTATTCTCTGAACAACTTAATTTCACCAAAGATTGTAATTTAGTAATACTTCTTTTAACTTTCAAAGACGAAGGATAGTACTACTTCTTCAACTTCAAAATAGAAGGTCAAGGAGAAGTCTCGGTAGGAACATCTCAGTGCCCATATAATTTGACATGATAATATATATATATATATATATATATATATATATATAATGGGGACCATTATCAACAAGAAAAAATAAAATTGGTAAACGAAACATAAAAGGCAAACAAGAGAGGTTGTTAACCAAAATTTGCTTTTTCTAATATGATAATCATGGAGCAGCACACTAATGATGAATACCTCAATCAATTTTTATTTATTTGTTCTTTTATATGAAGTGATACAAACGTGTGTGTCTGTCTCTTTATATATATATATATATATATATATATATATATGTATGTATGTATATATATATGTATGTATATATATATATAATGGGGACAATTATCAACAAGAAAAAATAAAATTAAACATAAAAGGCAAACAAGAGAGGTTCTTAACCAAAATTTGATTATCAAATCATGGAGCAGCACACTAATGATGAATACAATGTAAAGCATCACATTTCACTGATGATGTCATATTTATGTCGTACACTTAAATACTCTTCAAGCGCATGTCAAACACTTTGTACAAGTGTTCTAACATTTTTATTTTTAGGACACTTCTCGAACACTCTTTGGACACTTCTCAGACACATGTCAGACACTTTATAGCAGTGATGTATATTAAAGTATTTCTAAATAAAATTATATGTGATTAAATTTTGATTAAAAATCTAAGTTATATATGTAGAGGACTAAATAAGTCTGGTTCTTTAATCTATTTGTCTATTTTTGTTTATAAGTTTGTTTGGTTTTTAATTACTTGATGATGAATTGAAGTATTTCTATAATGTAATTTTTTTTATGTTGAATAATTAATATATATTAATATATTATATTATTATTTTATAGCCGTATTCTTACTGTGTCCGTGTTTGTATCCTATTTTTTTATAATTTTCTGTATTGTCGTGTCTGTATCATGTCATAGCCATATCTGTGTCCGTGCTTCCTAGTGAATACCTCAATCAATTTTTATTTATTTGTTATTTTATATGAAGTGATACAATACGAACGCATGTTCAAATTTGAGTAGTTTCTTTGTACAAAATAAAATTTTTGACGTCTTGCTCTAATACACCTTGCATAATCTAGAATATAGTTCATTAGGACATTTCGCATGGTAACTAGCCACTCGTATGACTATTTTTAAAATGTGAAAAGTCACGTTATTTTTTTGGACTGACATGACTCTATAATTGTGGCCTGCTCAACCAATTGGAATGGTGTCACTTTCATTAAAAAAAAAAATTCAAATTTGTTTTTTTCGTAAAAAAATTTAAAACTTATTTTTTTCAATTGTTTATGATGAATAAAATATTATTTTTTAATTGTTTACTTCTCATATATTTGTTGACAATTTTAAAGGAAATAAATAAAAATATATTACATATTTTTTCACAAATAAATAAATAAAATAGAAGGACATACATATTTTCTCACACAAAAAAAGAAGCAAAAAATCAATCAAAAAATATATTGCATATTACATATCACCCACCCATTGGATTTATTCAAGATTGTCTTTTGTTATGCAACGATCCATGCTTTTGCTTCTTTTGTTGCAGTCTTATTTGGATCTTGGTGCATTACATCTCTTTTAAACTCCACTTGAGCTCTTTCATTCTCATATTTATTCATTATTTCTCTCAATTTTATCTCTAGCCATTTAATCCTTTCTTACGAGTGACGCCAAGCTAATTTTGATTTTGGCTTTGATTTTCAATCGCTCTCTTTCGAGTATTGCTTCGTTCACCATGCAGTCCTGTTCTTTAAAATCTTGAATTTCTGTCATAAATAAGTTTTGCATTTCTAGAACAAACGTATTTTTGTTCTTACCCTTCTTCGTTACTTTTCGTCCAAGGGGTCATGGTAAGTAATGCAAACCTTTAGCACTAGCCAGTGAGTCGTCATCGCCAAGGTTTGCCGAAGTTGGAGTTGATACTCCAGGAGTTGATAAAAATGGTGTTGTTGAATCTGATTCAAAGAAATTTCCAAGCTCTTTAATATCGAGATCATCAATGCCTCTCTTCCTTATTTATTAACTTGCCTTTTGTTCTTGTTGTTGAGCGTTGCAAAGATTATGCCATTTTGCCGAATGCCGAAGAATATTCCAATAGTGATCCAACTTAAGATCGACACCTTGTTTTTTATACAAATCTTTAGCAGTTTGGAGCTATAAAAAAAATTGAAATTAGTCAAATTCTTCATTAAAATTAAGATTTTTTTTATAAAAAAAATTACAAAGAGAGTCTTGGACGGTTTTGAAATATCCAAAAATTTGTTTGCTTTTGGATGAGGTGTTGAAAATTGGTTCATCAAACCATTGCTATTTCTATCCATTTTGCCCCCGATTGGCTTTGAAAATTAGTTTGGATTCATTCCCATAACTTGGACTTATGTTGATCCGAACATATGACTGTTTTGCATAATGTTTCATCTTTTTCTTTGGACCAATTAAGCTTCTTTTACCTTAAGGAAGGTTAGCATTAAGAAGGCGTGAGATATAAATTTGTAATTGACTAATTTCGGCATCCAAAACTTGATTGATTGAGTTGTATTTTTTCTTTATTTTCTGTATCAATTTTCGAACTGATGAACAAGTGTGTGGAAATGGTTAATTTAATGAAGACATCATATAGTACATGGAAGTATGGTGATGACACGTTGGGCTTTGTGTTTTGAGATGTGGAAATGGTTAATTCAATGAAGACATCATATATTACAGGAAGTATGGTGAGGACACGTTGCACTTTGTGTTTTGAGAGTCTACTTTGAAAAATTAGGGTTTCTGGTTAAATTTAGAGTTTTTCAAAGTTGAACCGGTCCAAATTTTCTCGGTAGTTTGATTTCTCTAAGTTTTCAAAAAGTCTCACCGGTCCTGATTTTAGAGCACTGGTCCTACTTATCTTGTTTAAAAAAGAAAATTATTTTTGACAAAAATTCGGATATATTTTTTATTTGAAACTTCTAGGAACATCCTATATTAGTTTTTAACTTATTTTCCAAGCATAGTTAGGACTCCTATACCTATATATACTTATCTATATTTTCTCTACAATTATGTTTTAAGAAAAATATAATTTTAGAAAGAGAAAGCTGTTATAAGTATTTTTAGGACATAATATTAATCTATCTTTTGAGAGCATATATTTATAATTCACGAATGATATTTAGGATGATATTCTTCTCCTAATTAACTGTTCAGAGAATACATCAAAATTCTTTGCTAATCAGAACATTGGATTTACGATTCTTCTATTGCTTATTTGTGAAGAAAGGTAAACCGGATCGCACTACGAAAGAAACAGAATAGTTCTTCCATATACCTTTTCTGCAAGGATTGTGACGTTAAGAGGAAGTCTGCAATAATTGGACGTGAATTCGCAATTGTAAGCCTGAGATGTTCTGCATCATATTATTGATAGAGTGAAAGAGGGTGTGAGTCTAAAACAGAGTCTGTTGTGCTTTGCTTCAATATAGTGGATTGGTTTCCTGAGAGGTTGCTTCTCCTGTGATTTTTTCTCATTCTGGGTTTTACATGTATATCTAGTGCCATCATTATGATTGTTTAATTTTAATTTTGACTTACAATTGAAATAATTTGAAAAATTAAACAAATGAGCAAGTAAACCTTTCGCAATCACTTTCGCATCGCACAACTTATAGAAGGTTGATGAAATGGGTATTGAAAATGGGTATTTGGATTGGGGTTGAAATGGTTATTCGGATTGGGATTCAGATGGGTTATCGATTTGGAAAAAAAAATTGAGAGTGCAACTCATAATTGAATTTTGGTGGTAATTCGGAGTTATGAGGTTGATTGAGGTGAGGGTTGTAAAATGGTTGGGGAGTGTTGAAGGATGTGAAGTGTTTGTTGAAGGATAAGAATTGAGTGAGGTATTTATAGAGATTATTGGAAAAAAAAGGTCAAAGAGCCGTTGCAATTCATAGTATAGTACACAGAGCCAACAGAGCCAAAATACCTTTTAAAAAAAACGAAAACAAACACGCTAGTTAACAGACTCACTTAAGTATGGATGCCCTTACATGTAACATAGTGTTAGCTAAGGATTAACTCAAGCAGGTTGTGTGTTTATGGGATGGACTTGCATAAATTCAAAATGAGCGGAACCAAATTTTTATAGTCTTGAGCCGATAACCATTTTAGAATTAGAGCTGGACTAAGTTGAATTTTTTTAACCTAGATTTAATTAAGGTTGGACTTTAGTTGATGTGTCACCAACTCAAGCCCAATCAAAATCTGAATTATAACTATACATTTTATATAATCATAATTTTAATTATATTGTATATATTTAAAAATCATGATCAACATTTTTTTCTTCTTCATCATTTTTTTTAAATTCAATTTATTATATATTATTAATTTGGAGAAGTAATATCTTGAATTTTTTTATTTATAATTTTTTAGAAGTTTACATGTAGATTTAAAATTATTTTATGCATAACCGTAATCAAATCTAAAACTAACCTGAGTTTAACCCAATTTATTTAACCCGAGTTTAACTCAAGTTAAAAAATGTGAACATGAGTCGGGATTGAGTGAGTCTCCTAACTCGCCCAACTTGTTGGAGTTGCACTTCTGTATGTGTTAGCTCATCTTACGTTTGAGTTATGCTCAAGTTATTAATATATAATATAAGTTATTAATATATAATATATGTTGAGTTAGTGTTAAAATTTCGAGTAAAGAATACAATTCATCCAAACTCGTGAATATACTAGGTTGAGCTCATGTAATATTGTTACATTTAAATACTTTATGCCAATAGCATGTGAAAAAGATATAAATATTCCAATTTAAGATAAATAAAGAAATAAAAAGATTTTGAATTTTAGTGAAATGAAAAAAAAAATGAAGATTGAAGCAACTAAAGGAAAAAAATGAATTAATAGAAATTGCTTCTTTCACTTGCTCCTTTTTCAGCCTCACCTGCCGATTTTTTCCTTATCTCCAACACACACGTATAAATACACATTTGTGGATAAGATTTTCGAATGGATGTCGTGAAACTCCATTTTTTTGCGATCCGTATAAATACATGCAAAAGAATAATAGTAAATAAAACCCCTCTCTATCTGCAAGCATTAACTGAGCTCGAAAGGTACGAACATGTAACTTCATCATCTTTATCAAAAACTCAATTACGCTTAATACTTTCATCCCATTACTGTTACAACGACCCTCAAGAACTGTTTTCCCCCCCTTAAATTTTAGATTAAGGCCAAAAGTGAACCATTTCTTGGGTTATGCTATGTATCCTCTCTCTAAGTCTCTGTATGTGTAATGTGTGTTTGTGTGTGTGTATATATATTTATATTCTGGCACTGATTTTTGACGTGGGGTTTGCTAGAACTTGCAAATATCTGCTCTGCTTCAAGCTTATATTCCCCTTATTGATGGATTTCTTTATGTCCAAATTATAGGGAAAATTGGGTGTTTTTTGGTAGAGTAAATGATTTTTTTTTTCCTGAGTAAACTTTCATTCAACCAACCATAACAAAAATCAAATATCCATATGGGGATTCTTGATTACGTTATCACAAGGTTTAAAATCCCTTAATTGGAGTTTTGAAGAGATTTCTTGAACACCGGGGCATGCTTGGTTCTGTTTTAAAAAACTGATAAATTAGGAGTCAGTTTGGATTGCCTTATTGATTCTTTTGTTTTTGTTAAAGGAATTCATCGTTCCCGTGAAGTTTATAAAGTCGTTTCCGCATGTTACTTGCAAATTGTCTAAGAAACACAGGGACCCATGAAAATGTTATGCACTCTGTAATTTCTACTATTGCTATAATAGAAATTGTTGGAAATATGATTATCAATACCATTCTGACATGGAAGCTGTTTGGTTTGGTTTTCAGGTAAATTTTGCCAGTAGGCACATGAATTTCTCATTCTCTGTTGTTCCCAATACTTGTTCTGCTCATAGTAGGATATGTTTATGTATAAAATGATGAACATAAAAGCTGAATTGGATTCCTTCCTCAGTTGCGTCACCTCTTGATTTTCTCATAATCTTGGATCTTCGGAAATTTTATATAATTCGAGTTTGGTAATTTTGTGAGATCACATTTGTTTCTTTCAGTCTTTTTAGGATCCTATGAGTAACCAATTTATTTCCCCTCTGTACTAAGCACTGACAAGTTCTAGTAAACATTTGTGTTCTCATTTCAACTCAAGCAAGTTTTGAATTGGTTTGAAAAACCTACGCAAACATGTAGATTTAGAAAAAAGAAAACCCAGTATAGAGAATTTAGGATTCTGTTTAGCTGCTTACCGACTTGGGAATTGGGATTAAAGATACCAGTCTGCTCTCAATTTTTTTTTTCTTTTGGAATTTGGATGGAGTGTACCTCATTTCTTAGTTTTACCATTTTGTGTAACCGCAATTTCTGGATTTGGTTCCGCTGGCTGGTGCACCAAGTCCCAAGTCCTTAATCCAGATGAATTTATATTCTCTTCTCTCACGCATATTTGCTTATTTGTGCCTTTTAGTTTCAAAATGTTAAATGTGTCGTACAGTAGCAAATGCTATATTGATTATGCTTTATAATTCTTGCACAATTTCTGCATTGGGAGTTTCTAAAGTCAGTTTTAACCGATTGTCTTAGCTAAGAGATATTTACATTTAAATTTACAGGATTACATCTTCATGGAAAGAGTTTTTATTTATTTATTTTTATTTTTCAGTGTTGTTTTGCGTCATCTTTCAACCTTTGAAGAGACCTCTCTACTTGCTGTTATTACTATTTTCTGTTCCTGTTTATTATGTATTTTCAGGACCTGAATGTCTTTTTCATGGTACTGGACTCTGTGATGGGGTTGCATTTATCTATTCAGTACACAAACTTGCTGATTATTAGATATTTTCTGTTTAGGACAATCCTTAGATGAATTGTGAAGCTGGATTAAAATTGAAGTTCTGATCCTGGAATGCAAAATTGGTGAAGTTAAACTCGATCAAGACATTCAAATTGGCAAAGAAGGACTAAATAAGAAGTCTAGAGATCCATATGGGAAAGCCCAAAACAGAGAGTGCTTATTCTGGGACCACCAGCAAACATCATGGAAGACCTACAGTAATCAAGGAAAAATGGGTTCAGGCATTATCAACTAAGGTAAACAACCATGTATACAGGAGTAACAGGAACTTATTTATTTTACTGTCAGGGCTGCATAGTTTTAATGCTATTGTTAGAACTACAGTCTGGCATGATCTAGTTTGAGAATCGAACTTTTGCCCAGTGAACTCTGATTGAACATCAGTCCATTAATGTTCTTATTTTAGGATCTCCAACAGAAACCTCGTAATTGTTGTGTTAGTCTGTTGCAACTGAGGCTATGAATATTAATCAATATGTTTTTCCTAAGTAATAAAATCAACATTATTATCTACAACTTATTGGAATCATAGTTCATAGTAATAAGCCATCAAAAAGGATGTTATACCACATGTCCATTATTTTCTTATTTTATTTTCCTTTTCATTTGCTAGTAAGGTGGATATGTGTCTACAGTGTTAGACAAACATTATTCTCCAGTGTTATACAAACACCAGTTTCCCAAAAAAGGGAGATCATACGTGATATTCGTAAGACCGACTATATTCTAATTTGCTGCTGCTATTGCATTGTAGCGTCTTAGTTTCCTCTATTGCACAAAAGAAATATTTAAAAAAATAAATTCAACTGCGTTTTTTAATATAACAAGTTTGGGTACATGAGGATGGTCAGAACATAGATAATGGAGGCACTATTTGTAAATTATCTCTAAGGCCCCAATAGGTTATTAACTAAGGAAGCACGACCTGTTTGTGAGGAAGTTATAAGAGGTCATCTTCGTATCGAATACCAATACTCCTTGGATACTTGTGGGTACGTGTACTGATACTTTCTAAATGTAATTATAATTTGAAAATATATATATTTTTATTTAGAACAAGTATTAGAACTGAACACATTGATGAGATGGTTGAAGATAAAATGAAAAAAATCGATTAAGATGGTTTAAACATGTGCAAAGATAGATAAACTAGTGAGAAGGAGTGACATGGTCTATATTGTGGATTATGCAAAGGAAAGGGGAAGGCCAAAATTAACACGAGTAGAGTTAGTAAGGAATGATATGATAACATATGGTTCAACATAGGTTATGATCTTAGATGGAGAAGAATGAAAAATGAAGATTTATGTAAGTGACCCAAAGTAGTTTGGAAAAAGGTTTTGTTGAGTTGAGTTGCTGGATACTTTCAAATACTCGGAGAGTTTATGTTACCGTATTTGTATCCCATTATCTAATATTTCTTCATTTCACTATGTTAAGATCATGATATATCCGTATCACGTGTCCATGTTCATGCTTCATTGGTCATATCACCAAAGATAGCATTGACATTATATTGAGACACTGAGTTGGAACAACATTGAAGGCCAGGGTGAGAAAGATGAAGGCTGTAAAGGATGACAATAAAGATGGCCGGAAGAAATTTAAAATGTTTTGCTTTCACTAAAGTTTTCAATTGTCAATAACAAATACTTGGAATAAAATACTATTGCCTGATGAATCAGTAAGGGGATTGTTAGATTTCAATTTCTTTTATCTTGATTCAATTTTGTTATTGTTAGAAATTATGGATTTAGGTTGATTTCCTCGCACAACATGTAATGCATGCATAATATACTAAGGTTTAACCTATGTGTACGCGCCCGTGTGTGCACGCACAAATATATGAAATAGATAACTGAGCTGCAATCTATATCAGAAAGACAATAAGTATGCTTACAATTTTTTTTAGGAATGTGCTTCCAAGTTAAAGCTTCAACTTTGTAAAATTATGGTTTCGGATATCAGTCCATATTGCTACCTACTGTCGTAAAGTAATGTTCTTGATGGGCACCGTAACCTTTGTGGCTCTATCTGGTTGTGTTTGAAGCATTCACAGCACACTGGCCTGTTAGAACAGCTGTTTTGAACCTTTACATTGTACATTAGATCATGCGATCTGTTGCACCTTGCTTATGACAGTTTCATTTAATAAGAGTTGTTAGACCCCAATTTGTTTTACTAATTTTTTACTGGCTTTCGCATTCTAAGGCTTCTAAAATCTGATTTTTAAGCTAGACTTGCATCTTTTTAGAATTCAGAATTTCAGGATTTAAGCTCAAAAAATAAGTCTTTGGGGCTGAAAATTGTAATTCTTTGCGGGAAGACATAGGTTCAGTGTGCTCATTCTAGATAGTAAATTATGCCATTTAGTTCATTGTCTGTAAAAGTCTTTTGCGAAATTTTGTATGGTGTTAACGGTAATAGATGTTATGATTCAATAGGACCTAGAGGGTGTAGGGTGAATTGCTCCTATGCAAACTTTGATAACTGCCGCTTGATTAGTTTTAACTGATTTCAATTAACTGATTAATTAATTGTGCTCATGCAATCATCAATCAATCAAATCATAAAGTAATAAAGGAAGAAACCACGGGACACAGACACAAACAATCCACTATAAAGGAATAGAGTACAACTCTAGGTTCCAGACTCATCATCTGTCATTTACCTTTGATCTAGGCTCATGCCAAACACTCCACCTGGCCCTGGTGATCAATGAACCCATTGACCAATGTGACACCTCCTTCTGTAGTTTGTTTGTTGTCTTGTGAACCAACTCTCTATTCTATGATGGATAAATGTTGTGGTTAATGATCCTCAAGTCTTCAAGGAGCTGATGAAGCTCCTTGCTTGATAAATGAGGACTCAATCACGTAGTAGCATAACTACGTGATAAAAAGAATTCTTATTGTATCTCTTGCTTCTCTTTTTCTTTTCTCTTATCTCTCTCACATATATTGCAATTGTACTTAGAAGAACCCTAGGATACCTTTTTACAATGTAGGAGTGATTAAATATCAGTAAGAATGTTTTGGGTAAGTTGGAAACTTTTAAAGCCAATCCAGATTTGGAAACGCGTGTTTGACCTTGGCATGTATTGGTTAATCCATATGTGAGGCCGATTGTCCACACAACTTCAGCATTCAAGGATTGATAGTTCGACCATTCCACACATTCCTAGATCATTCTATGAAATTGGTCAATCAATCCACGCATTCTGCTTAACCAAACTGTATTTGAGCTAACATTTTAAATGTTTCGTTGAAGGGTTAAATGAACTTAGGCATATAATGTATCTTTGGAAAACTTTTTAAGTCTAGTTTATGGGAATTTAAAGCTCATCATGAGATTTCATGTAGATTATTTTAAATAATTTTTTAAAGATACAGAGGTCAGTAAATGTAACAAAAAAAAAACTAAATGCACGTATAATATTAATATATATATAATCGGGCCGGGTATGGGGCAGGGTCCACTATAAATTCACACCCGCCCCAAACCCGAGTTGGGTTTTAATTTTGAAACCCATATCCGCCCCTACTCCTATTAGGGGCATACGAAATCCACTTCATTAGGGGCGGGGCGGGAGATATTGCCACCCCTAGACCCCATGTTCTAGGATATTTGTGTTATGTATAGAATGCATGTCATTAAAGTTAAAGGAAAGTGGTTCAAGACCTTTAGCTGCATTTGAGTTAGGGTGGATAGTAAATTTATGGAACATAGACCGTGATATTCTCCATTGACCAGAAGACAATTATTTCCGGTACTACTTTAACTTTGAATAATGGGAGATGACATTTAGAATTTGGTCCTGTGGGTTATTTCTGTGTGGTATCACAGTGTTTGCCTTAACAATCAATCATCATACATCATGTCACAACCAAAGTTTACTTGCCTGTTGTTTTAAAAGAAGTTTGGATAAATTTCTTGTTTGGAAAATATTCACAATTTTTTTTATAAAAAAAGCAGGAAAAAAAAACAGAAGATAAGATTCAGTTGTATCCAATGCCAGAGTCTACTCTCTGCACCTTTTGCATGAGCAATAATAGTTGCCGAACTGTTCGCTCAAAAACAAAACTAATGGACATTCTGATAGAAAGAGGTAAGCCACAGGAAGCGCAGTCCATTTTTGATGGTCTGATTGAAGGCGGACACAAACCATCCTTGATAACATACACAACTCTTTTAGCTGCTTTGACAATCCAGAAGCGCTTTGACTCAATACATTCAATCATCGGTCAAGTGGAAGAGAACAGAATGAAGCCTGATTCGATTTTCTTTAACGCTGTTATTAATGCATTCTCTGAATCTGGGAACATGGAGGAAGCCATGAAAACCTTTCGGGATATGAAGGAAAGTGGATCTAAACCCACTACCAGTACTTTCAACACATTAATTAAAGGGTATGGGATTGCAGGCAAGCCTGAAGAGTCTCTCAAAGTGCTAGAGCTAATGTCCCTGGAGGATAATGTTAAACCGAATCTCAGGACATACAATGTACTTGTCAGAGCATGGTGTAACAAGAAGAAAATTACAGAGGCTTGGAATGTGGTGTATAAGATGGTAGCTTCTGGTTTACAACCTGATGCTGTTACTTACAACACGATAACGACTGCTTATGCTCAAAATGGGGAGACAGACAAGGCTGAATGGATGATTTTAGAGATGCTGAATAATGATGTGCAGCCTAATGAACGAACTTGTGGCATTATAATAGGCGGGTATTGCAAAGAAGGTAAAATAAAGGATGCCTTGGCGTTTGTCTACAAGATGAAGGATTTTGGCGTGCACCCTAATCTCGTTGTTTTCAACTCTCTGATCAAAGGATTTCTAGACATTATGGATAGAGATGGGGTTGACGAGGTTAGTGTTGATCTTTGATTCTGGTTTGATTGATTCATATTTGTTTCTAGAAACTTCTCAGTAACTTCTGCACATTAGTGATTGTATCAAGGTTTTTAATGATGTTTTTTGCCACTATAGTAGTTAAATGCTCCCTATCTTTTCTTCTTCTTGTAATTTTGTTCTGAGAAACATACTTATCAAATTATATATGTGTATATATATTTACTGATATAGATACTTTATGATATTCAATTCTAAAAAATTAGACCTACTCGCTTTGAATTAAAAGGAAAAAATAAATATACATGCTTCTGAAGCGATCATTTTAGTTTTTTTAACAGCTTTAGTAACTTTAGCCACTTGGACGTGTAACTGCGGTTCTGATGTTGAAACAATGAATAATGGCTTTTATACCTCCGACCAACAAAACCTTAATTACAAGTTCCACAAAAATTGTACTTTATTTTAATGGAACTCCAATAGTAATGTCCAGAGTATGAATAATTAAAATATGTATTTTTCCAAAACATAATCAGTTGAAGAAAATAATTTGGAATTGCTAATTCGTCACCGCGTCCCCTATATGAATCCTGGTTTCCTATAAGTTCTCAAGGTGATATCAGAAAATTAGCCAAAGGGAAGAGTGACAGGATAATGTTAGGCGAGGAGCAAAATGCCCGTGTATAATAAAGTGGTCTTGTGCTGATTACCTTTATAATGACACTCAACACTATTGTCTGGAGATGTCTCAAATCTTGCTAATGAGGGCGAGCCCTAGCGCAACGGTAAGGTTGCTCCATTGTGACTTGGAGGTCACAAGTTCGAAACTAGAAACAGCCTCTCTGCAAGCAGAAGTAAGGTTGCTTACATCTGACCCTTCCTAGACTCCACAATGGAGGGAGCCTCGTGCACCAGGTTTGTCCTTTTTATTAAAATCATGATCTATATCATGCATTACACACTTGCCACTATGATGTCAGGAGAAGTTACATAGTTTTTTAGCTTAAATAGGGTCTCGAGTTTTATACATTATAATTTTATCCTTGCTTTTTATCCATGTACAAATGTTCTGTACGAGTATTTCACCATTTCACCCTGGCTTTTGTTTAAATTTGCTGAAAATCATCATTTTCTTCTGATTTTATATGCCCCCCTTCAATGTATCACCATCACATCTTATTAGACTTTAGAAGTGATAGTTTTCTTACAAATATCCAAATTTACACTTTTTTTGGTAGGTAAATTTATACTTTCTATAAAACAAAAAACTTGTTAACCTTCCCCTCCTTCCCCCTCCAAGAGAGAGAGAGAGGTTCGCTGATGTGCACTCATATAGCTATTTGGTTGTGATTGTCTTCGTAGTTGTTAAAGGTATGCCTAGTGTAAAAGGTCGGGCGCTTGGCATTCGACCAAAAGGTTAAGCTGTTAGAAATGCCCCACCCGAACTTGCAACGCCTTTATTACGGTTGGACCACCCTGACTACCCGTCCACCCTAAGGATGGGAGGACCTGGTAACAACCGGGATGCGGACTCAACTCTCTATGTGGGCGCTTGGTGTGACACCGAATCAAGGACTAAGTCTGCTTTGATACCACTAGTGCCATCCAACCCAAAGGCTTAAGTTGTTAGGTGGTGCTGCCTACCCACCCTCATAATCCCAAGACCCTCCTCATCCGGATCCGATGTGGGACAAGACCCTCTTAACACTAGGATCCAAAAACACCCCAGGCTTGTCAAAACTTAGCAGAGTACCTTAACCTACTATAGGTCAGGCCCTTTGGTTAGGCTTATGTAAAGCCCTCAAGCTCTCACTTCTTAGCAAGCTCCAAGCTCAAAAAAAAGTCTCTTATTTTTTTAATTATTAATTCATACAGTTATCTTTTTTTTCCTTCTAAATGACCATGAATTTACATACTCTGCGTCATATCAAGGTCATATTTGATGGATCATATTTTTTCTCTTATCGACGTGAGCTTATTATTGACTACTTACATTAATTGTTTCTAACACTTAATTCTAAACTTCTTTGTGATAATATAATATTTGTTTAAAATCTACATGACATTACTTTTTATTGTTGCACATTTTTAATGGTAATTGATTTTTATTTTTTTTTAACATCATATGCATGTGCATATAAGAAGGATTTATGCACATTGATTTACTTCATCCTCCAAGTTAATATGTCAAAATTTTCATTTCAAGATATATATGTGTGTGTGTCGATTAGTTGTGTCACATATCTTCAGTTGTTCTAAATGTATTTTGATTTAATTAAATTTAGATGCAAATTGAAAAGACATACGTGTATTGATTTGGCTAATCCATTGAATTTATATGCTAAAAAAATGTTATTCTTTTATCTTGACCAGTTCGTGTTGCATTTTTTTTTTCATATATTTATCTTTAATATTCACTTTGCTCGCACACACGCCTTTTTCAATCATGCTTGCTTCTTACATTCGTCTTTTTGCTTAGGCTCCAAGAGAACTTGGCGCCTTAGTGTGCCTTAAGCCTTTAATAACTATGCTTGTTATGATGTCAACTTGCTTTTGTGTTATAATTTTGTTTATTTTACTTATTACAGTCCTCATGACCCACGGTTATTAGTGTTTTTCTTATTCCTATGCACATAATATCTTAATTTCTTTAGTTTTTAGATGCAATTATGTATTTTCATTATATTTCTGTTTCGTTTGTGGAGGAAAGGAGAGAACATTGGAATGATAAAAAATTATTTCCATGGCAGATGGTTGTTAGTATTTCAATGCTTTCTTCTCTTTTCCTTTCAGCTATGACAAGGAGCATAAGAGCTTGGGAAATTTTGTATGTTTCCACACAATATAATGTTGCACTTAAGTATTAAAATATAATAGTAACGTCTACAAGCAACTGCATTTATTTTAATTATTGCTAGATTTTGCCATTGAAGTTAGTCTTTCGAGAAGGGAGAAAAAGGAAGAACTCATGGGAAGTCTAAACCTGACAGGTCCTGACATTGATGGAAGAATTTGGAGTAAAACCAGATGTAATAACTTTTAGCACTATCATGAATGCCTGGAGTGCTGCAGGATTCATGGATAAGTGCAGGGAAATTTTTGATGACATGGTGAAGGCTGGCATAGAGCCTGATACCCACGCGTACAGCATTCTTGCTAAAGGTTATGCGCGTGCACGAGAACCAGAGAAAGCAGAGGAAATTCTGACTGCCATGGTTGAATCGGGTTCCCACCCGAATGTAGTTATCTTCACAACTGTCATAAGCGGATGGTGCAGTGCTGGTAAAATGGAGTGTGCAATTAGGGTTTTCGAGATGATGTGTGAATATGGAATATCTCCCAATTTGAAGACTTTCGAAACCCTCATTTGGGGATATGGAGAAGCAAAGCAACCATGGAAAGCAGAAGATATGGTCCAAATTATGGAAAGGTTTAAAATTCAGCCTCAGAAGAGCACTATGCTGCTGGTTGCAGAAGCTTGGCGCGCCACTGGATTAACCAAAGAGGCAAATAGAATAATGGATGCCCATCAAAGAGATGCTAAGGAAGAGATACCAGTGGAAAGCTTAGAGAACCTTTATCAGAAGCAAGCTTCTTCTTATTCCAATCTCTTGCAGATACCAAGCTCTGTTGCAAGTGATCAGAAAGGATCAGCTGCTGCGACAAAAAGAAGCCGGGTGGTGTTGAGAGAAGCTGAGTTTTCATCTGAGAGCTTGTGGACTGCAACTAAATCGATGAACCTCACTTGTAGATTTGGAGCAAGAATGCCTATTATTTGCCGGAAGCAATCTCAAGGGCAGCTTTGTATGTACGGTCAACTTGCACAGTCATGTACAGTGGTGTTCTTGAACTGAAAGGAAAGCAGTATTACTGGTTTCCTGTTGCACAAATTGGCTTGTATCTGCCACTGTTGTAGATAGCAACTAGAAGGGGTTCATTTCATAAACCTCATAGTTTCCTACATATACTCAAGTTATTCAGAAAATTGCTGATCATGTAACTCAATTTTTATTATTATTTTGACTCACCATGTGTATTTGCTTACTGTGCAGTTATACAATTGTTGACAATGTAAGACAGGAAAGGAGGCATTTAAACTTTTCTGCTTTTCAAATGGACGAGCTCTTGAGGTTTGGCCTGAAATAATGTGCCATGGATTGTTTATTTGTTTTGTTTTTGTCACTAGTCTTGCCGTCCAACCCCCTGGTATATATAGTGTATAGATTGAGTGTATTGTCTCAGGGCTAGAGTTTCACCAGTTCTATAGTTAGACACTAGATCATAAAGCCTTTTATTCTCACTTGTCAAAACCTTGGTCAATCTTACCTTGTAGAGCCAGTTCTACACCAACTTGTGCCTCGTGCTTGGTGTTGTAGTGTCCCTTGTGCTTTCCGATGGCACGTGTACATTTGTTGGCAAAAGCAAATGAGAATCCTACCTGAGCAAATGAGAACACTACCCTTATATAGGCATCCAAGAGAGAGACTTCTAAACCTAGAACAAGGAAAGAAAACTTATGCTTATTCATATCCACTAGAACCTCTTTGAAATGAAAATTGTTCATAGATCCAAATCATGGCATGTCTATAGCAGAAGCAGAACTCTTAAACCCATAGTTTTCTTTGTCAGAATTGCTTTGTTCATCTTATTGCTAAGATTGATGCTTTACGAAGAGGAACAATTGCCATATTCAGATTTGATCTCAGAGAACTTATTTAAAAACCAACTCCTATCAAAGGCTACCAGGAATTTGATTAATAATATGATTGAATTGAATACAGTTTAAGTTGTTAGCTAAGAGCATGATAAGGTTTATACCCTGGAAACCAGCAGTTTCCACTATTTCAACTAATTCACATCACTTCATAGAATGCCATCTTAAATCACTCTCTCTCTCAAATTTCTGTTGTGGCAAGTTCTCCAACTTCAGAATCAAATTAAGGATTTATCAGAAACCCAACTGCCAATTATGCGTCAAGTCTATTTTCAGAAATCAGGTAAAGGAATGCAAAACCATTACTGAGAATAATAAAAACAACAAACAGAAAACTACGTGACAAATTCCTTCTTTAATTATGCATTTCAAAAGAATACAAAGTTGCAATTAATTATCAAATTCTGTCTGTGTTCTTCTGCACAGTCGATACATTTTGGTCTGGAAGCTGAGAAGGAACTCTGCTCAGAAGCCATACCAAAGCTACACCAATAAGAGCACCAGAGAGATGTGCGATGTGATTGACATTCTGTATGGCATAGCCTCCACGGAAACTGCCTGACAACCCTGTTGAAGCCTGGGCTGCTTCCATCACCTGATGTATCCAACAGAGCGTCAAGAAATAATCATACACCAAAAGCTTCAAAAACTAATTAATAAATAACATTTTTCTTAGAAAACTTCTTGCGGTGGGCAAGAAGAGGATATCTAAGCAGTCAGTTTTTGTGCACATGCCCATTGGGAAAAATACTAAAATGGCTATTACACTATTGGTTTCGCCAATACAGGATGCTGGGAGGCGTGCATTGAATATGACCATACGCTTGGCTTTTTCCACAGAGAAGCTGCTCTCAAAACTCAACATCGTATGTACTCATTGGTATAGTTCATTGATTATAATGTACAGATGAACAGATGATGTATCTGCCAGGCTCTTGCAACTCAATATAAATTACTTAAATTCAACCTCATATGTGTCCATTAATGTTCTCCTCCGCCTTCTTACACATGAAACACCAATTAGGAAGCGTATTACCTCCATGCCCAATAATATCTATAGTTAAGATCAACTCCAAAGCTACCGACAAGAAAAAAAGAGACATCTTTTAAGGTGCTTTCACCAGCCATAGGTCCATCCGGGGGAAAAACCAGGCCTCCTCTCATTAAGTTCTACTTTATGATAGAAATGGAATTATATTTAGATCTTAAGTGCTCTATAATTAGATCTTAAAACAAGCTGTTCATTCTTGGAACATTTCCATGTGAAGACATGCTCCTCCCCACAAGCAATGAAGCTATACAGAAACTTAAAGAAGGTACCCACTGACTCCAACTTCCAGTCAGAATAATCAAACTTAATAAAACCAATACTGTAAAAATCATAATAAGAAAGAGATCGTAAACAAATATCTGGAATTGGAAGTTCATGCTAAAAGTCATAGACACACAAAGCTTGCACTTTGAAACCATTCTATTGTTGTTGGGTTACATATGGTTATTAACTTCACAATTGAAGGCTTAAGTCCTGGTGCAAACCCTACTTTAATACCAAAGGTGTAATAAACATGTATGAAGATGGCGGTGTTGTTTTCTATTTACAACATTTTTCGTGAAATCTTTTTATGTAAGAATTAACCATTCAAGCCAAGAAACAGTGATCTAATACTTTCACTTTAATCTTGGCTCAGTAAGTTCTGCTTTATGATAGAAATGGGTATATATTTCGTGAAGATTTAATAATGATTATGAGAAAAATGAGATGACACCTTTGTTGGTGAACTCAATTTATTTTGAAGTAAGAATGTCTTACCTTCTCTATAACAAATTGACCCAGAATAAGTACTTCAAGGATCTTTCTCCAGTCCCAAGACATCTACAGAAAGCACCAAGAGAGTAATAGACCAGCTTCCACTTGTTGGTTCCACAAAGAAATTTCCAAAAATTAGAGTTTAAATTACCTTTACAAGGACACTAATTGCAAAAAGTCCAAATACAGCACCAGAGGCTCCAACAGAAACTGCATTTCTTGGGAGAACCAGCCAAGAAACAAGGTTTGCTCCAGCACCTGTTAGGATATAAGAAAGCCACAACGCAAAGTTTCCTTCCTCCTCTTCAACAAGCTTTCCTGTTCAGGAAAAGAAGTATACATCTACAGTTTAGAACCTACTTGTATTCCACTGGATCATGTCTGTAAACTCTCAACATTTGAAGTGAGGAAAGAAATCCTTACCAAAAATATACAAGAAAAAAAGGTTGCTAGAGAGATGGTTCCTGTTAAGGATAAACAGAATATTAGTGAAAATCTAACATCAAAGAGTGGTATGTGTAAAGCATTTGATGGTTTGGTTGTACATCAAGGACCATAAGCATTTCTATTTGACCATATAGTATGCTGTAAAATATAAATTTGGTAATTGCAGCCTGACTTACTTATAGAAAAATAAATAAATAAACACATGAGGATTCTGATGTCTATGCATCCCTAAATTCTATAGAGGTCTCACCAATTAGCATGACAGAATGTTGCTGTCACAAACTGATACCAAGCAGGCCTATTGTGATACAAATACAACACTTTGATCCCCCGGACCTGAAAAAATGCAGAAATTTGAAACTGACTACCCCTACCATTAATACAAAAAATATAATGATGGAACATGAATATTGATTTCCTATGAAGCTACTTTTCCATTATGTCAGGTAATCAGCTTTGAAATCATGCTGTGTCTCCATATTTCATAACTATGATGAATTGCACAAAATATATCATCAAATTAATCTTTTGGAGACTTCCATTCTATTTCACCCAATGTTATAACCTTTCACCAATACAAAAGAAAAAAATCCCAACAAAGAGCCAAAATATTTTGGAACCTGAAAAAGGTGATCTGCCACGTAAATTCCGATATTAAGGAGTAGGATCCAGAATATTCCATTCACGCGCTTCTCCGGCTTCCACTTCTCTTCTGGCTTCCCAAGTTCAAGCTGTGATATTATATCTAGTAAACATATTATAAAATTGCTTCAACTTTTCCCTACTTTGTATTTAAATTCAGTAATATACACAATAAGAAGGAAAAAATACAACCATGCTTCATGTATTAATGGGAACAAAACGACTCATACCACTACCTCATTCAGATTGATGTTATGATGATGAAAAGCCCATACTTCCAAAAGAAGGGAACAGGGTTCCTTTTTTCTTTTAAATAAGAAAATTGGAGGGCCCCATTCATTTCATAACAACCAAAAAGTTTGGTAACATTTAGATAACAAAAATATTATCTAAGAAGCATAAACTCATATAAGCAGTAGTGTCATACATATGGTTGACATCAACAATTTCTAAAACTCCAGTGACATGTTTGACACTTAGATGTGCCAACAATTTGGAAAGAAAATTCTTAATTTAGGTAAGGTGACAGACACTTTCTGGACACCCACCAATATATGACCAATGAGTCTTGTACATCATGCATGACTTTCTTTTAGCATGAAAGAAAATTGTAACTGTAAAGAAAAAATCATAGTATGGGTTTGCATAAATATTACATAATTTCAACTATATATGAAAAACAAAAGTAAGATTGAGGAAAGTCGAATTAAATAAGTAAACATGAGAAGAGGAAAGGGGTTGTCAAAGTTATTTGTACACATGCACATGTCCTTGTATATACACCCACATATACAAATGTGTCATTCTTATATTTTTGTCTATGTTAGACCAACCTAAAATCTCTCCCGTGATTTATGATTGTATCCCTTTAGTTTAGCCTTTCATTGATTATATCACTAATTTAGGTTGATTCATTGTATCCCTAATTTAGGTTGATTTATGATTGTATCCTTTTAGTATAGCCTTTGATTGATTATATCACTGATTTAGGTTGATTCTTTGTATCCCTAATTTTAGGTTAATTGATTATAATCATGATATTATATATTGACCTCCAAGAGAGATAAATAATACACAATACATAAATTTCTATTCTTTCATAGTATCAGAGCAGAGATCCTCTCTCTTCTCTTAGGTTTTCTTTTTCCTTCCTTTTCTCTAACCTTCAGTTGATCAAAGTCTCATAGACCGATCTTCGTTCTTCTCAATCTTCCTCTTGCTTCTTATCTCTTACAGTAACTGATGGCTTCCTCTGCTGCTGCTTCTTTCACTTATTCTATGCACAATAGCAGTCAACTTATGACTGTGAAACTCAACGACAACAATTATCTTCTTTAGCATCATCAGATTAAGGCATTTTTAGTTGGACTGAATTTGTTTCGCTTTATTGATGGCTCTCATCCTTGTCCTAAAGTCACCTCCCCCGAGTATAATCTATAGTTTCACACAAACCAGACTCTTGTCAGCATTCTCTCAACAACCTTATCTGAATATGTGCTTGCTTTTGTTGTTGGTTGTGACACATCTGCTTCCATTTGGTCATTAATCACTCAATACTTCAAAAAGAAGTCCACTGCCAATTCTTTTCATCTCTGTCGTCATCTTAATGAGATTTCTTGGGGAACTCGCTTAGTCTCTGAATATCTTCAGGATGCCAAATCTATTTTTGACCAACTTGCTACTATTGGTGAACCCGTCTCCAATCCTGACTTGGTGAATGTTGTTCTACGCGGCCTTGGTGACGAGTATGACATGCTTGTCACAGCTCTTGAGAATTTAGATTCTCTGCCCACTTTCAGTGCACTTCGATCTCGTCTTCTAGTTCAAGAGTCTCGGCAACGTCCATTTTCTACACCTCAACCGGTTGTCATACTTGCCTCACAGTCCTCTAACCGACCTTCTCACAATTCTGGTTATTGCAACAACAAAAGGAATATAAGTCACAAGCATAACAACAATAATTGGTCACCCACTCCTGGCGTTTTGGGCTCCCCTCCTAACATTAGTTCTTGTCGGCTATGTCATGGAACTAGTCACTTTATGCCCACATGTCTGATGTTACCTCGATTTGTGCGCCCAACAGTTCCTAATTCTCTGCATAATGCCTTTGTTGGCTTACAGATTGCCAGTCAGCCTACTTTCTATCCTGGTCCAAGCTACAATCCACCACTGTTCTATGATTCCGCTTGGTACCCAGACACAGGTGCTTCCACTCACATGACTGGTAATCCGGGTCTTTTGCAACAACGCCAACCTTACACTAGCACAAATTCAGTTCTTCTTGGTAATGGTGATCAGATGTCCATCACCCACACAGGTAACATGTCACTCTCTCTTGGCTCCAACTCATCTGAATAATGTTTATGTCATTCATTCCATGCACAAAAATCTGTTATCCATCGCTCAATTGTGTCGTGATAATCATGTTCTATGTGTCTTTGATTCCCATCATTTCTATATCTTTGATCACTCTAATGGTTGTCTTCTATTTTAGGGCCTATGTAAGGATGGTCTCTACAAATTACCTTCACTTCCGTCGCGTCTTCACGCATTATCTGCTTCTCTTCAGTCATTTTCCTTATAACATAATCGACTACGTCATCCATTTAGTAAAATTATGTCTTATTTAGGCAAAAATAATATGTTATCGTTCAACTTTAAGTTGCAACGATCTTTTTGTAAAGGCTGTGCTTTAGGTAAATCCACACACCTTCAATTTCATATTTCTAATGATATCAGTACGCATTCTCCTTTTACACTTGTGCACTCTGATGTTGGCAGTCTCCTACTTCTTCTATTAAAAGGTTTAGATACTATGTGTTATTTACCGATGATTATACTCGATTCACATGGTTATATTTTATGAAACACAGATCTGAAGTTCTTTGACCACTTTAAGAATTCTCTCTCGTATATCAAAACCCAATTTATTACTTCTTTGCAACAGTTCCAAAGTGATGGTGTCAAGGAGTATGATAATGATTCTTTCAAGGCTTTATGCTCCTCTCTTGGAATCCATCATCAATTTTCATGTCCCCACACTCCTCAACAAAATGGTCTTGCTGAACGCAAACATCGTCGCATTGCTGACATGGCTCGTACTTTTCTTCTCACAAGTTGTGTTCCTCTCAGTTACTGGGATGATGTTGTTTTCGTTGTTGTCTTCCTCATCAATCGTCTTCCCACTACTGTTCTTCAGTGGTCTTCTCCTTTTTCTCATTTCTATGGCATGACTCCATCTTACTCTGAGTTGCGAGTCTTTGGTTGTGCTTGTTATCTGCATTTGGGTGCTTATCTGACAAACAAACTTTTACCTAGAATTGTTAAGTGTGTTTTTCTAGGTTATAGTTTGCAGCACAAATGGTACAAGTGCCTTGATCGCACTACTGGCAGACTTTACATCTCTCGACATGTTCATTTTGATGAGCAGTCTTTTCCCTTTGTTGCACCATTACCTTCTCATGCTTCAGAATCTTCAAAATGGGCTTTTGTTCCGATTTTCTTGCCTTCTTCGGACTCACCACCGCCAAGTTTTCCTTCACCTATGCCACAACCATCTTTAGCACCCTTGCGTACTTATCAGCGTCAACAGCCTCAATCTTCCACTTCTGCTATTCCCGCAGCACCACCCTCTCCTAAGTTCCCATGCCTATGTCAGATGGCTATTCTTTAGATCCTGGTTCTTCGATTGTACGTCATCCCATGGTTACTTGACAGAAGGCTGGCACACATCGCCCTTTAGTACGTACAGCTGGCACTATTCGTTATCCATTGCCCTGGGCTCTTCTAGCCCAAGTTACTCTTCCTCCAGAAGAACGAACTTGTTTTACTCAGGTCGTTCAGTTTCTTGAGTGGCATCAAGCCGTATCCACTAAGTTCAATGCTCTTCTCAAGAATGAGACATGGGTTTTTGTTCATCCTGACTCTCAACAGCATGTGGTTGGTTGTGAGTGGGTATTGAGCGGTACAAGGCCCGATTAGTTGCTAAGGGTTTCCATCAGCAACCAGGTGTTGATTTTGACAAGACCTTTAGCCACGTGGTCAAACCTACAACTGTTCGGACTGTTCTCGCTCTAGTTGTATCCTTTGGATGGACTTTTCGCCAACTAGACGTGAAGAATGCTTTTCTTCATGGTTTTTTGGATACTACAGTTTTTATGCGGCAACCTCCAACATTATTGATCCAGCTCGTCCCAATCATGTATGTCGTCTTCACAAAGCCATTTATTGCCTTAAGCAGGCTCCTCGTGCTTGGTTCTAGTGTCTCAGTGGTTTCCTACTGCAGTTTGGTTTTCTTTAGAGTCGAGCTGATTCTTCTCTGTTTAGCTTTCGTCGGTCTTCGAATATTATGATTCTTTTACTATATGTTAATGACATTATTCTGATAGGCAACCAACCATCTCTTCTCTCCTCCTTTGTTGCTACCCTTGGTAAGGAGTTTGAGCTCATTGATCTTGGTCCTCTTTCTTACTTTTTGGGACTTAAAGCCACTTCTATTGCTGCTGGTCTTCATCTCTCTCAATCCAAGTATACTGTTGATGTTCTCCGCCGTCACTCTATGAATAACTGCAAACCTTGCAACACTCCAGTTTGTGCCACTAGCCAGCTTTCTCATCTGACTTGTGATTTATTACCTAATGCCACTGAGTACAGACAAATTGTTGGCTCCCTTCAGTGTCTCACCTTTACTCGTCCAGACATTGCTTATGTTGTTCATCATGTGCTCAGTTTATGAGTGCTCCTCGATTTTCACGAGTTACAGTTCCCTTTCTCTGGACCTACTACCTTGTTTTGTAATAACCTCAGCACAACTTATATGGCGTCTAATCCGGTCTTCCATACTTATACCAAACACATTAAGCTCGACTATCACTTTATACAGGAGTGTATTCTTGCTGGTACTCATCGTGTTCAGTTTGTTCCTTCTACCAATCAGCTTGCCGATGTTCTCACCAAGGGCCTGTCTACATCTCAATATCAGCTGTTATGGTCAAATCTCGTCTCTTTACGATCGTCGAATTTGCGGGGGAGTGTTAGACCAACCTAAAATCTCTCCCGTGATTTATGATTGTATCCCTTTAGTTTAGCCTTTTATTGATTATATCCCTAATTTAGGTTGATTCATTGTATTCCTAATTTTAGGTTGATTTATGATTGTATCCCTTTAGTTTAGCCTTTGATTGATTATATCACTGATTTAGGTTGATTCGTTGTATTCCTAATTTTAGGTTAATTGATTATAATCATTGTATTATATATTGACCTCCAAGAGAGATGAATAATACACAATACATAAATTTCTATTCTTTCCCTAATTTTAGGTTAATTGATTATAATCATTGTATTATATATTGACCTCCAAGAGAGATGAATAATACAATACATAAATTTCTATTCTTTCAGTCTATACTACAAGGGTGATTATTGAGTTTTATGATTCATGAGTTATCATGCTAAATCCATATAATATTTGATTTACTTATCATATTGCAATGCTTATGCAAAAATAAGTATCTTTGTTGCTGTTCGTCATTGTGCCCATGCCTTAATGTTATTAAATTTGCTAAGTTGAAGTGCATGTCATGTTCATGTCCTATGTCCATATCCGTGCTCCATATAATATATATGGCATGGTTGAACAACAATGGACATTCTCTGATAAGCTTTCCTTCTCTACTAAAACTCTAAAACATATGGAGCAAAACCTGAGACACCATGGAAGAAGAGAAATAATCCAGAAAACTCATAATAAACCAACAAGCTAGGAATGTAAACCAAAAGCTCATGCAACTACTGTCAGAAATCAAGCACAAAATGATTCATTCATGACTAAATAAAGGCAATTCTTTTTTTATGCCCACATTTGGTTTTGAGAGAATCAGTGAGGTGAGGGACATATTATGGAGTACAAAAAAGTAAAATATAAAAAGAAAAGGAAGCTATTTGTAAGGGTTTTCCTTTCCTTCTCCATCATTTTCTCCAATAATCAAATCAACAGAGCAAGAAAGTTACAACAAATCCATGTTGAAATGCTATTCAGGATTCCAAAATTATATTTGATTCATCTTCCTAACAACTTAACGGAGCATTAGCGCTTTTCGAAGTACAGTATTGATCAAACAAACAACCACCACATCGACAAAAAAAAAAAACTTCATATCAACAGATTACATGCTGTATTATAATTTTGACCTTAGAGTATAACACCTAGTTATTTCCTCTAAAAAAAGGAGCTCCCAAGAAAACAAAAGGAACAAGTCAGACTTTCACACACCATATGCTTGTCAAATTTCCAACAACAACACAGATCATCAGTAACAAGCAAATGACTCGAAAACAACAAAATTCAACCATTTGTTCAAAAATCCAATTAAATGCCAGTTATAAATTTCATCAAAAAATTATAATAATTTGCCAAAAGCAAAGACACCAAACTCAAAAACGGCCATCAACCCAACAAAATTCAACTTCAATAATCCAACTTTCTACTACCATAAGCTAATTCAAACTAAACCCACAACACAGAGAGAGAGAGAGAGAGAGAGAGAGAGTTTACCTGAACCGTTCATTTTGCAGACGAGTCGATATGGAGAGGAGGGAGAAAGAAGGGGAATACCGAATACGGTGTGGGTTGAAAAATAGGAGAGACGAGAAAAGGAGGGAAGTTTTGGGAGGGAATTGAAGGGAGGGCGAGAGAGAGGCATAGCCATAGCCATGGGCATGAGTTTGAATGAAGAATAAGGTCTGAGTGGTGTAAAGAGTTGCTGGGACTGCCCCATTTTCTGCTTCTGGGGAAGAAGAGAGAGAGAACCCGCCAATAATCGTTATATATAGAGTGTATATGTATATTAACTTAACGGCCCGTTTGGTAACCGTCGTTTATGTTTTGTGTTTATTGTTTAAGTGTTTATATAAACAATGTTTATGTTACGATTTTGTTTATCCATAAATATGAGTGTTGTTTGATAACGAAAAAACGTTTGACTTATTTAAAAAAAAAATTTTTAGCATGGGTGCCCCTAAGTAACTATTACTTATTATCAAGTATATTAGCAATTATTCATATTGTATCCAATATTTTTTTCTTAAGGCAATTGATGTTCTTTAATTCTGTCCACACTTGATAATTCTAATATTTTGATCGTTGTATCAAATAATAGTCTTTTATAATTTTTTTCTTTTCATTTTCTCACTTTTAGTTTTAATTTTTAATTAAAATAATATAATCACCATTTTAGATAAAAAAAGAAAAAAAAAATTTAATTAAAAAGTTTTTTTTTTTTCATAAACATAAACAATAAACATCATTTTGGTGTTTAGGATTTCAAGGCTTATGAACAGTGTTGTTTTAAAAACGTTTATACAATTTATAAACAAAACAAAAATTATCAAACATGTTTATTCTAAAATTTTGTTTTTATAAACAATAAACACTAAACATAAACGGTTACCAAACGGGCCCTAAATTACCGAATTTTTTTTAATAAAATCACCCACGATTGACAAGAAATTCACTCCTCATAAATACTATGTTATTATTATTTTCCCCCTAATTTATGTCGATTCATGTCCAAGTTACTTTTTCTTGTGTGTATACCATTAATCTCACATAACACTATTTAATTACATAATTTTTTGGACAAAATGCACTCACACCCTGAGGTTTGCCCTAAACACACTCATATACAAAGTTTGCTTAAACTTACGCTCACACTCCTGAAGTTTGGAGTTTGATCGCACACAACCCCTAATTGAAATCCATCGGTCAAAAAATTATTTGAAATGTTTGTTTTATCCTTCACTAACTAAAAAGATATTTTTAACCTTACTTTTCACGTTAAAATACCATATTGCTCTCAACTTTTTTTTTTCATTTAACAAAACTACCCTTATTACCTTATTGCTTTTCTCCCTCCTCTCTCACCCTCAAATCTCACTTTCTCTAATTCTTTCTCTCTCTCTCTCTCTCTCATTTTTTTTATTTCTTTCTCTCTCCTCACTCTGTCTCTTTTACTCTCTCTTCCTCCATCTCTCTCTCTTTCCCGAATCACTCTCTCTACATCTAACCTCCCTCTCTTTTCTTTATTTTATCTACTTCTCTCTCTTAATTCTTCACCATTTTCTCTTTTTTTCTTTTATTGTTTTCTCTTTCACCGTTGCTATGGTAGTGCACTTGAAAATTGGCAATGATAGTATGACTTTGGTGGTGGCCGTGGTGTCTCGACAATAGTAGAGATATGACAACAAAGGAGACCTATACGAAGAGTGTTACAAGAGTACAGAAGTTTATGAGAAAGTTAAAAGAGGATATTTTGTATTTTTCCTTTAATTACAAAGTATGTATACATTTATTTCAAAAACTAAAAAAAAAGTAGTGATGGCACTGATAAAATTGAAAAGTAAGTACTGAAAAAAAGAAATAAAAACATTATCCAAGATTAATAATAAAGAAAATTGTAGCCTCAAATTTTGAATTTCTTCAGATTTAATTTATTTTTCAATGACAACTAATATTGGGTCATACACATAATAGAGAAATAATATAAATTATTTGCTAAATTGAATCACCAAAATACATTAGACTCCTTTCTTTATTTCACAATTCTTTTTTATAACTAAAAAATAAAACAAAACAAAATAATTCAAAGAATTTTGTTGCCCCTTCACTGAATTCAGGGGACACTAATATAGTAATATATCGGTTGAAGGGTTAATTTAGTCATTTTATTTTAATAGATTTTTAAATATAATATAGTTATTATATTGATGGGTAAAATTGTAATTTTTCATGCAAATTACTGATGCAACTTTGTTTAGGGGTGTGAGTGCAGATTTAAGCAAACTTTGTACATGAGTGTGTTTGACGCAAACCTCAGGGGGGTGTAAGTGTACTTTGCCCTAAAGTTTTTTCAAAAATGTAGTTACTGACTTTTATTACGTGGAGATGGCAACACCGTTATATTAAAGATGTAATACTGTTACATTAAAGATGCAATACTCATTCAGGGACGAAGTCAGAAATTTATTTCAAGGGACATATTAATCCATAATAAAATATATTTTGAGAAGAAAATAAAAAGAAAAAAATATGACATAACTTTGATGGAAAAAGAAATTATAGTTTGAAGAAAGGAAATGCAAATTTCTTTGAAGAGAATAAAAAAAAAAATGAAGAAGAGGAGTAAGAAGGAAAAGAAAGAATTAGAGAGGTTTTTTGAAAAAACAATAATTTTAGGGGACATTTAGTGTAATTTTATGAACTATAAATCTAAGATGTAAAAAAATGTAATGGGTAAATTTGTTAATTGTTAGCATTATTAAATCTTGACGTAAAATGAGATCTAAAATTCTTCTACTATTTGATAATTTGTTCTTGTTTTCCTTTTTACTTTTGTTTTGTTATTTCTATTAATCTTGCACTAGCAAAAGATCAATTTATTTTACCCATGTTATTAGAAAAAATGATTTTAAAAAAAATTAATTAATGAAGTTTATGATATGTTTTGACTGAGTATTTGAATCGTTTGGTCAAAGTTCATTTAATCAAACAAAAATGATAATATCTTATTCACTTTCTCAAATTGAATTTTTATGACTATATACAAATTATAGGGCTAAATATTTTCCATCCAATTTTTGATCAATTAAATTTAGAAGTTCAATACAAATACAATTTAGGAACAAATTTTTGGTGTGTGTTTGGCAAAAATAACTCATGTACTCATCTATATCTCTTCGTTGATATAAATGTCATGCTTTTCTTTTTGTGGATATCTCAAAATAAATTTCCACTTTTCTTTTTGGAATATTCAAATTTTAACTTTTCTAAGTTGTACTCAAAATTTGAAAACTTTTATCAATCAATAAGTAAATTTTACACTTGATCGGGCTAATTTCTCATTGAAAAATGAAATATCAAAGAATGACATTACGTGTGCAGTCTTACCTTCGTATATGAAGAGACTGTTTCTTTATTTTGAACCACATGTGACTTCCAAGTCACAATGAAGCAACTTTACCGTGTGTCAAGGCTCGCCAATATCACATACCAGATTAAATACAGGCCAACTAAAACCCAATTCTGTATATTAGAAGTTAGAAAGCACGAACACTTTACCTAGGGTGCCATATCCATGTCAGACACTGTATCGAACACTTGGACACATGTCGCGCACTTTGAAGAAGTCTCCTGATATTTTTCTTTTTAGGACACTCCTCGAACACGTGTCAGATACTTTGTAGCAGTGATCTGTATTCAAATATTTCGAAAGGAAATTATATACGACTAATATAAGCTTAATATATGTAGAGGACTAAATAAGTCTCGTTTTTTAATCTATTTTAATCTATTTGTCTATTTTTGTTTATAAGTTTGTTTGGTTATTAATTGCTTGATGATGAATTGAAGTATTTCTGTAATGTAATATATATTTTTTTTGAATAATTAATATATTATATTATTATTTTATAGCCGTATTCTCGTCATGTCTGTATCCTTTTTTTTCAAAATTTTTATATCACCTTATCCATATCATATCGTACCCTTGTCTCGTGTCCGTATCCATACTTCCTAGATTAGAAGATAAACATTTTACTGGGTTGGACTATAAGGGGTTATAAGGGGTTTAAGGATACTTCATGAGACTTGGGCTAATATAGACTCACCTCTACAAAATGGACCATTATATCTTATCAACCTCTTATTCTTCATTTTTTTTTCGTACGTGCTTGAGCCGATGGGCCACTGGGCCTAGTTTAGCACAAATCTAGTGGGTGTTATACCTATCTTTTATTCGGATAAAGACAGCTCTTTTTGTTTCATTTATTCTAAATGATTCACATATACTTTTTAATTATGGGTCTATTGCAAAGGGTTTCTATAAAGCAAATATGGAAAATTCTTTTCAAATTGAAAAACTTAATCCATCGTCAATACAAATAATAGGCTTATTTTGTGTACTCATACGTTTCGAATTGCAATTTTAAAATATATGATGAGTTAATTTACGTTTTAGAAAACAAAAGCAAAAACAAAATCATCTGTCTACTCTAAAATTAGTGATTTCAATCATCATAAATGGGTAAAATGAGTTTTTTTTTTTTACTATATGCAATGATATATTATATTGTTATTTTTTTAATGTATTTATGTCATGTAAGTGTCCTATTTGTTTAGATTTGTTGTATCGACTTGTTGATATTGTATTGTACGTTGTATTTCGTGTTTGTTTTTGTTGAGAACAGAGGAAGCATATCACAAGCAAACATAGAGATGTCATCATGAAACAAACAAATAATACGAAGAAAACACAATATTTATATAGTTCGGCCAAACTCGATAAGTTCACGGAGAGAAGAAATTTCACTATCATCATGAAGAGATTACAATGGTAGAATATGAACACTCAACACTCATTCATTGCTTCATGAGAAATTACGCTGGTAGAGACTTTGAATATCGTTGTCGTCGTCATCA
The DNA here is from genome assembly GCA_026545225.1 of Cornus controversa. Classification (NCBI taxonomy): domain Eukaryota; kingdom Viridiplantae; phylum Streptophyta; class Magnoliopsida; order Cornales; family Cornaceae; genus Cornus; species Cornus controversa. The sequence continues at coordinate 73,784,885 of CM048845.1, forward strand.
TCATTTATCATCTTTACCCATTTTCACACTCACCGATTTCTACGAGGGTATATCTTTTTACTCTTCTACCCACTCACACTTTTTCTTTTCTCGCTCATTTCTTCATTCTTTCTCTTCTATTAGTCTCAATCCATGACTTAGGTATCTTTATAAAGCCTAAAACTTAGTTCCTTGTTGGACAAAAATTACATTTACTTGGAACCCAAAACTTGCCTAATAAAAAATTACCATCACCAAATACAATACAACTCTAAAATGAAAGCCTAATTTAAACATAAAATATGAGCCATACTTCTTAACAGTATCTATGCTTCCAACCAATCAAGAAGTTGGTAAAACTTCAAGAGAGAGTCTAATTGCAAGGCTCTCACATGATCAAATCTTGTAGGTTGGGAGTTCAAGTCCCTTTAGGGTCACTACGTGGGAATGTGTTTTGGTAATTGTCCGATGTGTGAGAAGGGGATTGCATATACTCGGTGGTGGATTATAAGCTAGAAAAGCATGGATACTTTGTAAGAGGTGTCGTGGCGGTACGACCAGACACGTGTTAGACATGACTAAAAGTGTTAATATTTTTAAATAATTATTTTTTAAGAACACAACCCGGATATGCCAAGGACACAACTAGGATCAATTTTGAATATATTTTTTCTAATCATGGGGCTCAGGTCAAATTTTAAAATCTAATGAGATAAAAATGTAAAAAATAAGAATTAAGCTTAGAAAGCCCAACAATAACGTAAATGCATTCTTATTTTTTCATTTTTTTTACCTGAAGCTTTGTTTTCATTTCTCATATCAAAATGTAAGTTAAATCAAAGAGACAGAATAATATGAATAAATAAAAAGAGAGAAAATAAAAGAAAAAATAGAAATATCCCCTAAAATGTGTTTGTATCCTTATTTTCTAGGCAACCAATCAAATATATTAGGTAGATATTATATTGTAACAACTATGATATACTGAACACGTGTTTGGTAGTGAATTATGTTATAAAAAGTTACAAAAGAAAAAATTCTAGGATTTTGTAGAGGTGACCACGTGCAGCACCACATCGATATGGACAGTCTAAGTGATAGGTCCGTCTGCCTTTTATAAACTTTAGGGGTGACTTCTACTTTGGAAGATAAGTTTGCCACGTTATGATAACCTGTAAGTTAACTTACGGGCAAAAACATGATATTCTAATATTTTAAGTAAAGGCAAACACCCGGTAGTTCTAACTTTTAAGGAATGTTTCACGTGTGTAAATATATATATATATATATATATATATATATATATATATACACACACATGTCAAATTTTATCTGATTTCGAGAGGCTTAAAGTTGCTCGTGAGTCTTGCATTGATTTATATATGTCAAAATTTGGTTGGAAACTAAGAAGTACAAATTTGACCACTGAGTTCAATAATGCAGGCCCGATTGGTTTTAAAAAATAAAATTTTAAGGTAAATAAATTTGATAATTTTTGTTTTGTTTATAAATTGTCAAATTTTTTTAAAATTAACACTGTAACTAAGTTTTCAAATTCTAAATATTAAAATGATAGGTTCATTTATTATTTATAAAAATAAATTTTAGAATAAACATGTTTGATAAATTTTGTTTTATTTATAAATTATCAAAACACTTTTAAAACAATATTGTAGCTAAACATTTAAATCCTAAACACCAAAATCATGTTTTAATGTTTATGTTTATTAAAAAAAAACTTTTTTTAATCTAAAATGGTGATTATATTATTTTAATTACAAATTTAAACTAAAAGTGAGAAAATGAAAAGAAAAAAAATTATAAAAAGGTTATTGCTTGATACAATTATAAAAATATTAGAATTATCAAGTGTAGACAGAATTAAAGAACATCAATTGCCTTGAGAAAAAAAATATAGGGTACAATATGAATAATTACTAAGATATTTGATAATAAGAAATAGTTACTTAGGGGTACTCATGCTAAAAAATAAATAAAAATTATTTGAGAGAAAAAAAAAAAAGTCACAATCATCTCATTGTTAAAGAAATAAGAATGATATTTTGTACTCATATCATTAATTCATTTTCAGTGTTGAAAGGAAAATAAAAATAAAAAAATGAAAAAGAAAGTAGTAACATAAGAAGTTTAAGAGCAAGAGTATGCCCTCCAAATCCCTCTTCTCGCTCTATACAAATTGAAAAACTTTCAACTTTTTCATAATTATATATATATATAATTTTTGTTGGTAGGGGTGCATAAAGAACCAGTAGAACCAAAAAGGACTATGGTTGAATCGAACTAAACAGTTCACTACGATTTCGGCTCCAAATTTTAGGAACCATTCACTACGATTCCAGTTCCAAGCCTTGAAACTTGAACTGGAACCGGAACCGTTCAATATATATATATATATAACTGTTATAAAATATTCTGGTTTTGATTCTTCCAATAACCGTAAATAACCGAATCGTGTGCACCACTACTTGTTGGGACATTATGGGTTGTGCGTCATTCTAGTTTTATAATATAATTTGTAGTGTGTAGATATATATGTAACCCAATATTATTTATTTCTTTTAATGTATTTTTCTTGCTCTGTTATTGCTGTATAGATTTGTTGTAGCATGAACTTGACTTTTTATGCATTTTATTGTGTTATTTTTTTTTTATTTAAAAAAAACAGTTTAAGGTTAACAAACATGTTTTTCTGTTTATAATTTTTTAAATAAGCCAAACATTTTTTTGTTATCAAACAATACTTATGTCTATGGATAAACAAAAACATAATATAAACACTGTTTCTATAAACACTTAAAAATAAATACTAAACATAAATGGTTACCAAACTGACTCGTAGTTTGTTAAAACAAATACGCTTAGGACACTATGGTCTATAAGCATATACTTATATTGTAAGTGAAAATTTGGAAAATATATGATTAAAGTCTTTCAATGACTTTTTAATTCAAGTCATAACAATTATGACAATATTTTCAGCTTTTTAGAAAAATCAAGAACTTTTGCAGTTTTTTTTATCCATTTTTGCAAATGAGAAAGTTCCACATGAACACACACATATATATGATTATGCTATGAGGTGGCTACCAACGAATAAAATTATATGGAGAATGATTGTCTTATGCCATATAAGAAGGAGTTCCTTCTCTAAGGCGATGTGACTCAACCAAATGTTAACACGTCTCAAATATATAAATAAATAAAAAATAAAGATGTAAATCAATTTTAAGAGATGAACTATAACCATTTTTAGATTTTGTCTCTCTTTCCCAACTAATCTTCGTGTGCATCTTCATCTCTCATATATATATATGTGTGTGTGTGTGTGTGTGTACACACGAACACATCAATTTTTAATAGATGAATTGGTTTTGAAGAACTCATTTATTTAAATATCTTCATTTCTTAATTTTATAGTGTCTAATTTTATAAAACTGTATGATAGAAGGATACTTGAGAATTTACAGCATGTATGGAGAGAGAGAGGAGATGAAGAATCACGTTGAAATAGGTTTTAGCAATTTTTTAATTTTTAGAACATGTGTTGTATTTTGGTTGGGTCACATCACCTTGCAGAAGGAAGTTCCTTCTGATATGACCTGAGACAAGAATTTTTCAAATTATATATGTCAAAAATGTTTAAAATTGGCTAATTCATGTTGGAAATATTTTAATAAATATATAATTAAATTACATTAATGATGATTTAATGTAAATATTGTTTTACTAGTTAAATAATATTTATAGTGAATATTATTTCAATATAATTTTCAACAATTAATTCAAATTAGTTTGACTAATAACTATTGTCTTCGTCAACTTATTTATGCTAGGCACGGTTTGGTTTTCAAGTTAAGAGAAGGAAAAAAGAGAAATTAAATAAGAAAGAGAAAAGAAGACAAATTGAATAGATATTGTCTATTCTACCCACTCGCCCACACTCAAAAAAGAATAAATAAGTAGATATTCGATAAGTCAGACATATCACGTCATTGGTATAATCGATCGATGAAAAATGCATAATTTAGTAAAAAAGATCCCATTTACATATGAAAACTGTTGCCAATAAATTGAAATAGTATATTTTCAATAATCGGTAGAACATACTAATGATGTGATATATCCAACTCACTGAATATTTATTCAAAAAGCAATATGGTAACTTATAAGTTTCATCAGTTTTCATTATAAATAAGAACAATTGAGAAATGAAGGTCTCACATTATCACATATGCCTTTTTTTTGGACTTGAATATTGTCTTTACTCTCCTTTGTTGCATTCATGTTACTATATCAAAACATATGTGTGCTCAAAATGAGGCAAACATGTCCCATTTGTTAATCATGTTGGTCTTTAATTTTGTTTTTAGAAGATAATTAAGAAAATAGAATTAAAAGGAACAAGATGAACCTTTTAAGAAAAGTCTATCTTAGTTATTTCTTGGCTGGCTTTTGTTGACTAATAGTTGTATATATGAATGCTCATCTGAGCTGTCCAAGTTACTCTAGCTTACTCTTCTCTCATCTGCTCCAACCACTTGCATTTATATATATATATTGCTTTGTTCATTATATTACTTGATAGTGACATATGTTGATACAATTATTACCACACAAATGTCTAATATAAATAATGACTCCCTATGATCTCATCCATAAGCATATATCTATACAAGATAATTGTGAATATATACAAGTCATTGTAATAGTCACTTATTTCTAGCTCTCCTATTTTTGTAAAAAATAATATAAAACAATTTGAATATCCCTTTGGTTGACCCTTTTTATTTAAAACTAACATAATTTTAATTTTAATTTTTTAAAAATCTATAATAGATTCTAATACTTATAACATTATGGGGTCATTGGGACTGCCACAAATGAGTATCATAATCTCGTCAAAACATCACAAAACATTCTAATCTTTCAATAAGTTTTGGTTGAACTACTTACCAAAAATTAAAAAAGAAAAAGAAAAAAAAGAAGAACGTGATGCATTAAGTTTGCTTACCAATCTCAATAATTTGGCTTCACTCAATTAAAGATAAATTACTGTTTTTTTGAGCCCTCATAGATGCAGTTTAGGTCCCAACGTTCAATATATTATATATCCGTGTATACAACAAGAATAATAATTTAGAGATTGATCGAACTAGATCGATTCTATTTTTATGTGAGTGAGATGATAGGCTCCACCATGACATGATTCATGAGACTTGTCCAAAAAGACAAGTGTAACTAGTCGGACATCTACTAATGACCCAAAAGTCTAAAGTATTGGATAATGTTGTCTACCCGTCCAAACTTGTGATGCCCTTGTTGCGGTTGGGCACCCTGCCTACCCGTCTCCCCTAACGAGAGGAGGACCTAGTAACAACCTAGACTCAAACTCCACCCGAGGCATGGCACCGAATAAAGAACTACTGGATCTGGCTCTAATACCAATTGTAACGGATCAGACGCTTACCAATGACCCAAAAGTCTAAACTATTGGATAGTATTGCCTACTCGCCCATTTATATCCATTTTTTTTTCTATTTGGATTCGATGTGAGACAAGTTAACCCCTCTAATGACAAGTTACTAAGGTTTCAACAAAAAATAGAAAGAAAAAAAAGAACTATAAAGTCAACACACACACATATATATTAGGATACGTCGAAGACAATGTCAGTATAGGAGTTATGATAAGCACAGTAAAAGTTATCACCAAATTAAAAATCAAATTCCTCTCATTGCTTTGCAAGTGAGATCCGAACATTTATTATACTTTTATAATCCAATCGATGGAGAGCCTCTTCGATTATTCATTTCGTGATAACTTCCACTACTCAACCTCTTGTTTGAAATGGAGAGTCCATTGGTGTTCTCATTAAACTAGTTGTAACCAATGATTTTGCTTTCTCTTAATTTTATCCATCATGATCAATCAAGTCTATTGCTAATAATTGATTTTAGAAGGCTGATAAAATCTTGACAGCTAGCTTAATAGTGAAAGTGAAAGTGAAATGCTTTGCATGTTGAATTACAATATATATGATCCGTTTTATAGTAGAATATATTGCACTTTTAACTTATATATATATATATATATATGTTTGGCAGCTTCTTGGTACTAAGACAAACATATATAACAATTGAGAAGCAAAGTTGGAAGTGGATGTGGCATGGCTCATGCAACTATGATGATAATTTCAACCAAGTGACACCAATGGCAAGTTATTGGTTAACCACAAAAAAAAAATGATAATTTTAACTTTATTTTATCATATACAATACATAGGCTAAAGAACACCGATATATACTGTACTAAATTCCAAAGATGAGTCTTTAATGAAATGGTTTCATGTTTTTAATGGACAACGTTGTCAAAATCATTAGCACTTTTCAAATTCTTTAACATAATCATACCATTCAACATGTTGTTTAGAATCTTTTGTTGTTTGGGTTATTGTCTAACTGTTCCTTAGTTTTATAATCCTTTATTTATGTGAGTAAAATTGTTTATGGATGTTGGATTTGGATTGGAGTTTTCTGAGATGTACTATATCTTGGTTGGTATATATAATTATGTCATCGTATTAAAAAAAAAAGGGTGGTGCCTCTCCATATAATATATTGTATTCTCAAAATAAATGTGCTACACCAATATTTACATCATTATTGTATGAAAGTTAGGTCGTATTATGGATTTAAATTACAACCGATGATTTTGTAACTCTCCAAATTTCATTAAATTTCAATATGGAGATCACCTCACATTCCTCACAAGTTGTGAGGTCCCCTATCATCTTCTTATTCCTTTTCTTTTGCAATCAAGCATATATTTATATATATCTATATATATATATATATATATAGACACACATATATATACAAATGATGGTGACTGATGCATTCAAGTCCAAATCATTTAATGCATGGGATAATAGTCATGGAGGGACCATATAAGCATGATATAAACGTATGGAGTTTTTTCAGGAACCTATCGCTTGCGTGGGGCCTTCTTTTGTCAGCAACAATACCACGAGTAAAGGAAAATACGTGCTTTAGTGATGAACAAGTGGTCCCTATAAATTAAGTATTTAAAATATTATATGTTATTTAGAGTTAATTAAGAGCTTATTTTGCAAATAATATGAAGAATTAGGGGAATATTAGGTACTGAGTTCCCATTAAAATCTACAATTCAAGCTAACAATTGGAAGGAGTATAAATTTCAAAACAATATTACAAAGAAAAAGAATATTAGTTCCCCACTACCCCCACCCCATGAGAATTTTTGTCACATTTATTTTAAAATTTTAACATTATAAGTGATAAAATTGAAATATAAAATAACATTGTTTTAATAAGTGTATGTTTGGTAACTTGGTCATTTTTTATTTTTTAATGTCATTTTTAAAAAATGAAGTCAAGGCAAAAAAATACTTTAAGACAGTCGCTAGTTTTAGTTTTTATTTTTAAAGACACTGAAGCAATGTTAAAAAATTGACAGATAGACGTTATCAAAATGAGAGCATAGTTGATTTTAAGTTTTTATTTTTTACAAAATTAAAATAAAATAAAACTTTGGGGTTAACAAATGAGCCCCAAGTGTAGGATCTAACCCGCTGCAACATAGTAGAAAATAAGTAAATATTGGAGGGCATTTGATTCGACATCATGCACCAAGCTTGCATGGCTGCCACTGCTTTTCAATTAAACTGCTAATTGGGAATTTGGGGTCATGCCCAAGGAAAGAGAAAAAGGAAAGGGTGATCTATATATATATATATATATATATCTATGGTATCTGACTATCATGGATTCACACTTCACAACCAATATCTGTACAACCATTTATGAACCATGATACAAAGGACTTTGAGGTAGTGCTGCTTATCCAAAGTAATTGAGCTTTCCAATACACCATTGAATGTTGAATGGAAACTACAATTCTTTTTCTTAAAAGGAGTGTATATAATATAATATTGACATTTCAAAAGAAAATCTACACTCCACTTTTTATTATAATCATTCTTAATGCATTGTAACTTAAATCTCCTCCTTCTATTAATATTTTTTTGGTTATTAAAGAAAGTAAAGTAAGCTGGTCTCTCTCATTGTCTTTACTCTCTCTATCAACTCATATTCATGATAATGACCATCTTTTTCTCTCTTTAGCATTTGTCACTATATAAAAAACATTTTTTTTGTTATGAATAATGTGAACAATCGATTGTGCAATCCAATGAGAGATTAATAGATGAGTCATACTTTTATTGTATATGATAAAAAAGAGATATTTGATAATATAAATAATGAAACTATCATACGGCGCCATTCTCAAAATATAAAAATTTGTGAAAAATAATTGTAAATGTAGCTAAAGATTAATTTTTCCAGTAGTATAAAGGTTTTGACTTTTCAAATAGAGATTCAGGACTTGAGACTCAATAAAACTATGAAAGCGGTGTGTGTGTGATATTTATTTATTTATTTATTTATTATGATAGTTGGAGAAAATTTTTTATTTATTTTTGATGAAGTATATTACATGGAAGAGTGTAGAAGCCGTAAAAGGAAGACTAAAAAAAATTCATTGGACTTTGAAAGGGTCATAAATAATTTCTTTGAAAAATAATAAAAGTTTCGATTCACTTTTATCATCATTATGGACCGAGAGTCATTGTATCTTATGTAGTACGGACCAAGAGAGTCATTGTACTGGAGTGACATTGTCGCATTATTCAAGAAAGAGCCCTGATAGAGCTGTTGAATTCGAACGTTGATTAAAAAAGAAAAGGGTTGTGGAGCAGCTTTAATTTCAAATAAAAAAATCACCACCATTTATCCCCAAAGTGGCTGCCACCTGGCGCCAACAGACTGGTCCTTCTCTCTATATATTAGGCAAAACAAAACTCCATTGATGGATTAGAAGAGCTTTTTGAAGTGTTTCATATCAACTTTTCCCTCTAACTTTCTCGCGTTTTCTCACAACAAATCCCTCAATCTTCTCCTTTCATGCAAAAAACTTTCTGGGTCGCAATCTTTGCCACGGATCATATATTCACAACACCAAAAGATCCAACTTTTCTGTTCTTTTCTCGTCTTTCTCAGCAGCCAAACAGCAGTACTGTATTACTATAAATTTTGAAGTACATTACTCAAAGATCATTCTTGAAGGTGTAGGCCTTTTACTGGTTAGCTTTCTATTTCTAGCCCTCGTGTGTCTCTGTGTGCATGAGAGAGAGAGAGAGAGAGGGATCAAACTAGAAAGAACTCAAGAAAGAGGAATTGTTGGGGGAAAAAAGGTGTTGAAATATTGAATTTTAATGGCAGAAACTGGAGCAAAATGGAGGGTTTTGAGATCTATATCAATGATGTTATGTTGCTATCTATTGGCTTCAATGATTGTTTCAGCTGAAAGAAGCTTGAAACATGAAGAATCAAACTATACTTCATCCAAAACATCAGAACCAGATTACCTTTCGAAGCTCTCCAATTTCTTATGGCAATCTGATCAATCCGGTTATCAACATGTTTGGCCTGTAAGTAGAACTATCAATCTAATTTTTTGCTATATATATATATATATTGTTGTATTAGATTGTATTGTCTTTAATTCTTTTAAGTATAAGCCATTTTGTGCTATATATATATATATTTTTTATTTCTTGTTAAATCTTTCAACCTTCTCAGACACTTCATAATACATCTTTAACATGAATATTAAAATATACTTTTTTTAACTCTTATTTTGTTTATTAATTATAATATTTTATAAAAATGTTAATAATCTAATTTTTTTGTAAATATAAAAATATAATTTACTATTTTATATAAATAGTAATTTACTAGATTATATAAAAAAATATAATTTTTTTGTTAATAATCTAGTTTATATGCTTAGCCATGTGTGTGTATATATATATATATATATATATATATACACACACACACACATACCCATTTTACATGTGTATATAAGTGTATCTAACTAACGATGGATTTTAACGGTGGATAATGGATATACAAAAATGGACGATCTCAATTATTTGGAATAAGACTTTGTGTGGTTGGCCTTTTTTATGTTATAGCCATCAAAAGCGATGTCTACTCTATTCATCTCCATTCTTTAGATTATACATAAATATGTAGTTGTGGTAACTTATTTGTGAAAATTTTACTATGTTTTTTTAATATATTTAAATTTTTAAAAGCAAAACTAAACAAGTTTATTGGACTTTGAAAAGTCACAAGTAATTTCTTTAAAAAATTGATAAATGTCTAGATTTTTATTATTCACTGATGTGACCGTCATTTTTGTAAAAAATAAAATAAAAATATGAGAAGCATTGAGATAAATAGTTTGAGAGGAGAGTGACACTTCTATGTTTGGTACAATATAAAAGAGATGAAAGAGTAACATTAGTTTTACGGTTAAAAGAAAATGAAAAAAATGAGAAAATGAAGAAAAGAAAATTATTATAAATTTTTTACCATTATACCTTTTTATATTCAAAAGACGTTTTTTTTAATCAAAATAAAGACAAAGTTGATATTAACAAAGTTTCATTAAAATATGTAACTTTTTTCTTCCATTTTAGAAGGATAAAAAAGTTTGCTTTTCCTACTTTAGGCTATCCGTTGATATCCATTTATTTCTTTTCTTTTTCTTCAAAAATTTTGTACCAAATCCAAAAAAATCATCTCTCCCCATTATTATTATTATTATTATTATTTTTTTTCGTGACTAACCCCTCTTTATAAGATAAAGGCAAAAATAATAATGACAATTTTTTTTCTTTTCTTTTCCTCTCATTTCTTTCCCAACCAAACTGGCCTCAGTGGACTAAGATTACTCGATTTCTTTTGCCAACTACTTTTAATAACTATAAATAGGTACAGAAATTTTTACAAAATTGTGAGAGCCAGCTTTAATTTTCATATACAAAATCGCTATTAATAACCATATACAAGTTTTAGGCACACGTGGCGAAAAAGAAAAAGAGAGAAATTTGGATTTAGAAAGGATTAACTGACGTGTCAAGTGGCTTTATCCAAAAACCAGATTAGGGATTATCCGCCAAATCATCATAAATTAGGATTTTTTTTATATAATTTATTCTATATTATATATAGTAGCTTATATATAGGGCCGACCTTGAGATTCCAAAAAAATTGAGAGGTTCTAGGCAAACTTTTAAATATGGGCCCTTTATCCATAAAGTTTCACATGCGCATAAATTTTATAGGAGTGCAAAATTTTTATCAAAATGAGAGTAAGCACATAAAATATATTAATGTAAAAAAAAAAAAAAAACCCTGATCTTAGTACTTTATAAATAGCACGATCTAGTTCACATAAAAAAATTAAAAGAAAATATTCAACACACCTTAGTCACAAAAATCAAATTGAACTTTATATCAAAATAAATGTGATCGTCTTGCATTTTGAGTTGCAAAATTATCAACTAAAGTGAAGAAAGAAGAGGAAAAATGAGAGAAAACAAGTTGCTTACTACTGGCATGAAGAAAAAAGAAGAAAAATTAGATGAAAAACTTGTTGCTAAGTGCTGGCGTGAAGAAAGAAGAAGAAACGAGTTGTGACATGTGAGGAAAGAATAAGAAAAAAAAAATGTGCATAGAGTAATTGAACTGGTAAAACTTTTTTTTTTTTTTTAAAAATGAGGCATAGTACCCCCTATCAGCAATAGTTAGTAAAAATGTTTTTTTAAAAAAATAAGGCCCAATAATATTTTTTTTAAATGAGAGCTATTAGTATTTCTTTGAAAAAATTACCAGTAGTATATTTTTTAAAATAAGGCCTAATAGTATAGGTTGGTTAAAAATTAGGGACTCTCCAAATTTGGAGCCAGCCTAGGGCAGGGTGGTTATATAGTATCTTGCATAGGAGATGATATTCTCACCCCACCTATTTAATTTATTTTTTTTAAGAAATAAAATATAATTACCCTTCTAAAAAATACACTTACACTCTACAATTATTGTAAAACAGTCCTCATACACTCTAGAGTAATTTTGTCATTTTATATATTGAAAAAAAAAAATGTAAGCAAATACAAGTGAAAAAGTATTTACTCATAGGAAAAAAAAAGTTGACTGTGCACGTAAATGTTTATGTATGTGAGTTTTGTCTCATGTGTCCCAATTTAACGTGGGGGCACACATTAGATCCTGTGCCCCCACAATTCACAGAATCACAGACGACTCTTACTTCAGAAAATTCACCAGTGGACTGAACCTTCTCTCTATATATTGGGCAAAACAAAACTCCATCGATAGATTAGAGCGTTTTTGAAGTGTTTCATATCATATCATCTTCTTCTCCATCAAAAGCACATACCCACAGGAAAAAAATCCGCACTTTTCCGTCTAATTTTTTCGCAACAAATTCCTCAAATCTTCTCCTTTCATGCAAAAAACTTTGCCCAATCTTTGCCACGGATCATATTCACAACAGCAAAAGATCCAACTTTTGTGTTCTTTTCTCTCGTCTCTCTCAGCAGCCAAACAACACTGTAACTAGTAACTTGGAAGTACATTGCTTCCGAGGATCATTCTTGAAGATTTAGGCCTTTTATTGGTGAGCTTTCTATTTCTAGCCCTCGTGTGTCTGTATGTGTATGAGAGACAGAGAGAGAGAGAGGGGGTTGAAATATTGAATTTTAATGGCAGAAACTGGAGCAAAATGGAGGGTTTTGATATCTATATCAATGATGTTATGTTGCCATCTATTGGCTTCAATGATTGTTTCGGCTGAAAGAAGCTCGAAACATGAAGGATCAAACTATACTTCATCCAAAACATCAGAATCAGATTACTTTTTGAAGGTCACTAATTTCTTATGGCAATCTGATCGATCCGCTTATCAACATGTTTGGCCTGTAAGTAGAACTGTGAATCTAATTTGTGCTGTAGATACTGTTGCATTAGATTGTATTGTGTTTGACTATTCTAAGTATAAGCCATCTTGTCTAAATTGTTAGATAGCCATCATAGTCCAAATTAACTTTCCTTTATTAATTATTATGTGGTAGTAGGTATTTGTCTGGATATCTTAATTGGTTTGTCTGCCATTATATAGATCACGACAACATTATTAAATCTTTATGAAATTTGTAATCTTACTTCGTTTATATGCTTAGTCATGTATCTAACTATTGATGGATTTTAACAGTGGATATACAAAAATGGATGGGTTCTTGTAATTGATCTCAATTATTTGGAATAAGACTCCGTTGTGTTGACTTGAGTTTACATGAACATACATACATTTTTATAGATGGTTGTGTACGTGGTTGACCTTGTTGTGTAATAGACATCTAAAGTGATGTCTACTGTATTCATCTTCATTCTTCAGATTATGCATAAATATGTAGTTGTGGTAACTGTTTTTGTGGAAATTTAAGGTGCACAATTGTGGAATTTGGTTTACAGGACATGAAATTTGGTTGGCAAATTGTCGTGGGTACCATAATTGGATTCTTTGGAGCGGCTTTCGGAAGTGTAGGTGGCGTTGGCGGTGGTGGCATTTTTGTTCCTATGCTTAGCCTAATTATCGGGTTTGATGCAAAATCAGCGACTGCTATATCAAAATGTAAGAGAAAGAAAAAACCATGCAATAGTAATTATCTTAAAGATTTTTCTTTTTAACCAACCAACTTGAATTGACTTATAGAATGAGGGAAGGTAAAAAGAAATGATAAGTTATTTTCTTCAAAATAAAAAAGAGAAATAAACTTTTTAATATCTCAGTCGAATGAGTTGACTAAGAACCTGGTTTTGGATTCACCTATGACAGTAAAAGAGGGGACTGATTATCACTAAATAATTAAATATTGTTGGGCTGCAGACACTTGATATATTACTTTGGCATGGCATCAATTTAGTTTGAGCTTAATTGAGTTTTCATGGCATTATTGAGGAATTTATTGGACTTTGACCATTGAATATATTTCAGGGAGTTGAGTTTGAAATCCTTTAGCTGATGCAGTTTGCCTGGATTAAGTTTCTTTGTTAATTTTTTTATGAACTTGATTAATTATGGAAGGAAAAAAGAGTGTTGTTTGGAAAATTCACTTTTTGTGTTATATTATATTGATCAGATTTAATATGGGATTAATAAATTGTGTCTGTTTCTTTGGTCAGGTATGATCATGGGTGCAGCAATCTCCACTGTTTACTATAATCTTAGGCTAAGGCATCCTACACTTGATATGCCTATCATTGACTATGACTTGGCTTTGCTTATCCAGCCAATGCTCATGCTTGGGATTAGCATTGGCGTTGCTTTCAATGTGGTTTTTGCAGACTGGATGGTCACAGTTCTGCTAATTATTCTCTTTTTGGGTAATGGTTGATTGCATTGCAATTCTTATTGCTAGGCATTCTGCGTCAGTAAAGACTTAACTTTTTATTGCTGTTTGCAGGCACATCAACTAAGGCCTTTCTCAAGGGTGTCGAAACGTGGAAAAAAGAAACCATTATGAAAAAGGTTATCATGCAGTTCACGCATTTTATGAGTTTAGAGGCATTCGGAAGCCTTACAGGAAATAAAATAATTCCATTTTGTTTGTAATAATATGTTGATATGTCTCTTCGTTGCACATGTAGGATAACTTATGGTCTCTAAGATATTATATAAATTCTTATTATTGTTTTTATTTTGCATGTTTATTTGAATTTGTTAAAATGACTGCGGCATAACATGGGATTTGCCCTTCAAATGACATGAAAACACAAGTGGTTGCATTTATGTTTGTCCATGCACTCCCATGATATATATTTGTGCAACCAAATCTTAATTCTCCCATTCTGAATAGCAGCTTCTCCTTTTCTTGGTTTTTAATTTCAGGAGGCTGCTAAGCATTTGGAGGCAAAAGGTGAGTTTATTCCCTGTTCAGCTATGATGTCAACACCATAAATGACTCCTTAATCATGATTTTTCTCTTCTCTGGAAAAATCACTTCAGGTACTGGTGGAGAGGAAGCAGAATACAAGCTTCTTCCTGGTGGACCGAGCAATGACACTCAAGTGGCGACCAAAGATTCTGCAGAACGAGAGGTGAGCATTACCTGAAAAGCTTATCCAGTTTCCAGAGTGCTCAAGTTTGATACATGAAACCATCACAGGTCACTATTATTGAGAATGTTTGCTGGAAGGAATTTGGGCTTCTTGTTTTTGTTTGGGTTTCCTTCCTTGTACTGCAGATCACCAAGGTTTTCCGCTCTCTCTCCAACTCTGTTCCAGATATATTATTTTTCTTGAGAAACTTTTATTTCTCCTGGTTTGAATTTGTGGACTCACTGTTTTTATACTTTCTTGTTGGAAACAGAATTACACAGCTACTTGTTCAACAACATACTGGGTATTGAACTTGTTGCAGGTACCTTTTACAACTACTATTAAAAGAAAGGGAGTCACGCATCTCTTTCCAGATTTATTATGTACATGTAAAATTTAGCACTGACCCCATAATTGAAACTTGATGCTGAAGAGCTGTAATAAGTATTGAGCCTTGCCAGCTTTAGAATGGGATTTCAAGCATTTTTCTGAAAAATATCATTTTGATGTCTTGCAGATCCCTGTTTCTGTTGGTGTATCTTTGTATGAGGCAATCAGTTTATACAAGGGACGGAGAGTAATTGCATCCACGGGTGATGCAGGCACTAACTTCCGAGTGCACCAGCTGATTATCTACTGCTTCTTTGGTGTATTGGCTGGTGTAGTTGGTGGACTGCTTGGTCTAGGTGGAGGATTTATTATGGGTCCATTATTTTTGGAGCTGGGAGTCCCTCCTCAGGTGTGTTTGTGCTTTTCCTTAGATATAATAGAAAAAATGGTAAATTTATGTTCTTTTATTGATGTTGATTATAGGGGCCATTGCTTGGTGTAATGGTAAAATGACTCGTGCTTTCTAGCGTGAGTTCAGATACTGAGAGTAGCCACTTTGTGCAACTAATGCCTACTCTCGATTAAAGAAGACCACATTGGGTAGTGACCCTTTTTATTTACGTTGTTTATCATGCTAGTACTAATAAACAACACAAAGGCCCATGGGCAAATTCATTGTTATGAATTATGTTACATTGACTCTTCAAAAGTGCATGAAATACCCGTATCAGGCACACGAAACTCAAATAAGGGTACTTGACATGTAATGTATTTGATACATTTGGTTGGACGTGCACGTAAAAAGCATATCGATAAATTCTACTCCATTATATTATTGCTTTTAAACGAGTGAAATGCTTATATCGAACATTATGTTGTCACATAAAAATATTATTTTGTTCTAGAAATAAAAGAAAATTTTAAATAAAATGACTAGTGAGTAGCATCCCTGTGTCATTTTGTTTAGGGAATTGACTCATCCGACTCTTGGACTCATCCCTGCACCCAAGACATGTATCCGAGTACGTGTAACATAGGTTGTGCTTCATTGTCCATGTCTCCATGGGCATTCTAGGCTCTTCCTATTTGATTTTGTCTTGCAATGGAATTAAGCCAGGGAGGCGCTATAGTTCTTGGATTCTTGACCATAGATGTGCATTGGGGGAAATGAGCTTGAGCGTAGCAACTTTTGCAGGCCTGTAAGTTAGTCTCAATCCTGTCTGGACTAAACGGGTGACTAGAGGTTCAATCCGAATGACCTTAATACGTGCATAAATGGCTCCAAAAGTACATGAAAATATGGCATCTCCAGCTGCATGTTGCACCTAGGAAGCAGTCCCTGCCAGGAGTTGGAACACAACCATGGCAAGAGCAGAAATTATACTCTATTTAACTACAGTCTGGTCATGTATTTGACCCTCTCAATTGAAAATCTATAAGGTGCATTGTCCGTGAGACACATTTAAGAAAGAAAAAGATGATAGAGGTGTAGAATTCAATGAATCCACTTTGGATACTAAATTGAATAAGATAAGGGTAGTACTTCAAAGTTCAAACTGTGTAATTCTACAGTGAGTCAAAAGGTCATAAGTCAAAACAAATCCTTCCCCATATTTTTATCAAGGTCTTCCCCACCCTTTGTCAGATTACATGCCACTCTTGAGTGCCACCAGTGGAGCACAGGTGTCCTCCACTTGCTTCATCTCATTCAGGATCAACACTGTTACCCAGTCCACTCGAATGCCATCCTCAGAAACTCATTCTCAAGCGATTCCACAGTGAAGTCACCACTGCCAATATCCCAGATGAAGTCATTTAGCCTACTGAGGCCATGAATCAATAGGGTTCAAATTGGCCATAAGCGGACCACTCTCATGGGAGACCCCAAAGGGCAGCTGGCAACCTTGGCAAAGTAAATGAAAAGTGGTCCCGTTATGTGATAGGGTATGGGGGACCCTGAAAATAGGTGCAGTGCTTGTCAGAACCATGATACTATAATGGGGACAGTTTAGGAAAATATGGATTTGTTGGATTGGTGACTGGAGTTAGGATCTTGTTGAGGTGGTCCCACCCAAGAGTTCTGAGTGGCGGGATTCATCTCTGAGTCTCTTGACTGGACTAGGATTGGGGGGACAGATGATGTTATGACACATGGCTCGAGCGTCGCCTCTCACAAACCTAACAACAAATTTCCTGTCACTGACTCGCCCGACCCAAGTGTACATACCCAGTAGTGCGAGTCGTAGTTTTATTCGCATTATGATTGGTTATTGTAATAGTCTGGTTTTCCTTTGTATCTTTAGGTTTCCAGGTAAATGTCAGGTAGCCCACCTTGATCGGTTAAACAGACATCACCAATAGAAAAATGAAAAGGTGGTAAATTTATGTTCTTTTATTGATGTTGATTATAGGGGCCATTGCTTGGTGTAATGGTAAAATGGCTTGGGCTATCTAGCACGAGTTCGGACACTGAGAGTAGCCACTTTGTGCATCTAATGCCTACCCTCAATTAAAGAAGACCACACTGAGTAGTGACCCTTTTTTATTTACGTTGCTTATCATGCTAGACTAATAAACAACACAAAGGCCCATGGGCAAATTCATTGTTATGAACTATGTTACATGGACTCTTCAAAAGTGCGTGAAATACCCGTATCGGACACACGACACTTAAATAAGGGTACATGACATGTAATGTATTTGATACATTTGGTTGGACGTGCACCTAAAAAGCATATCGATAAATTCCACTCCATTATATTATTGCTTTTAAACGAGTGAAATGCTTATATCGAACATTATGATGTCACATAAAAATATTATATTATTCTAGAAATAAAAGAAAATTTTAAATAAAATGAATAGTGAGTAGCATCCCTTTGTCATTTTGTTTAGGGAATTGACTCATCTGACACTTGGACACATACCTGCGCCCAAGACATGTATCCAAGTATGTGTAACACAGGTTGTGCATCATTGTCCATGTCTCCATGGGCATTCTAAGCTCTTCCTATTTGATTTTGTCTTGCTATGGAATTAAGAAAACATGTTTATTCTGTGGAAATGAATCAGATAGAGTTTAATGGTCCATTCATGTTGACCATCAAAATTCATCTCAACTATATATCATATTGTCAACAGGACCAGTCCATGATAATAATCAATTGACAGTAGAAATTTTGACAATTGAATCTTGCCACTTGGCTCAAGCATTTGGCGCCCATCTCATTGGCCAATGGTCTATGTCGGCACCAAGACCACAACAAAGTGTTGAATACAGACTCTGTCTCCCATCCTCTGTGAAGAGGAAGCCCGGGCCAGAAAATTCATGTAATTGTGGTGTAAGTAGGGACCACCTTTATGTGCCTGGACATTGAAAGCCTGTCCAGGAGGGAGACAGTGCCCAAGGAAAGGTGTGTCTATGGCTTGTCGGATCCATGACACTGTAATAGGGACAGCTCAAAAATTCGGGAGGTGTTAGAACAGTGCTTAAGAGTTACAGGGGCTCATTGAGGTGATTACACCCTAGAAGTATTGACTGATGAGATTCATCTCTACCAAACTAGGAAATTGGAGAGAGCTGATGACATAGTTATGGTCTGCAGCACGAGCATAGCCTCTCACAAACCTGATGATGGATTTAACCTGTTGTTGACTTGCCAAACCCAAGCCTGCAGGCATTGTAGGTGTAGTTCCAATTAATTTGTGATTGGCTTTGGACTCGTAGTCCATATGTCTTTCACATGCCTATGGAACCTCTGTAAATATCAGGCAACCCAGAGTTCCGGGTCAAGTAGGTATCTCCAATTAAACCTAAACCTATTGAAGTCTGAGCATCAATACACGTTCTTGGCTAATTTATGAACTATTCTATAAGCTCTTAAGTCCTTTCAGACTGCTACACTCTCATCTGATCCAACTTTTCGGGCTTCCAATTTCACAAGTCTCACTTCCTCTGCTCAGAAACCCCCATTGCATTTTTGCGACTCAATGGGGAGGTGTACACGTGTGAGAATGGTCACTCTGTAATAGTGTCTAGACAACCAGGGAGGCGTTATAGTTCTTGAACTCTTGACCATAGATGTGCAATGGGGGAAATGAGCTTGAGCGTAGCAACTTTTGCGGGCCAGTAAGTTAGTCTCGATCCTGTCTGGAGTCTCCGAACTAAACGGGTGACTAGAGGTTCAATCCAAATGACCTCAATACGCACAGAAATGACTCCAAAAGTACATGAAAATATGGCATCTCCAGCTGCATGTTGCACCGAGGAAGCAGTCCCTGCCAGGAGTTGGAACACAACCATGGCAAGAGCAGAAATCATACTCTATTTAACTACAGTCTGGTCATGTATTTGACCCATATCAATTGAAAACCCATAGAGGTGCATTGTCCATGAGAGACATTTAAGAGAGAGGAAAATATGATAGAGGTGTAGAATTGAATGAAATCCACTTTGGATACTAAATTGAATAAGAAAAGGGTAGTACTTCAAAGTTCAAACTATGTACTTCCTACAGTGAGTCAAAAGGTTATGAGTCAAAACAAATCCTTCCCCATATTTTTATCAAGGTCTTCCCCACCCTTTGTCAGATTACATGCCTCTCTTGAGCGCCACCAATGGAGAATGCCATCCTCAGAAACTCGTTCTCAAGAGATTCCACAGTGAAGTCACCACCGCCAATATCCCAGACAAAGTCATTTAGCCTATTGGGGCCATGAATCAATAGGGTTCAAATCGCCCATAAGGCAGCCTGCAACCTTGGCAAAATAAATCAGAAGTGGTTCCGTTATGAGACAGGGTATGGGGGACCCTGAAAATAGGTGCAGTGCTTGTCAGAACTACGATACGATAAGGGGGACAGTTTAGGAAAATATGGATTTGTTGGATTGGTGACTAGAGTTAGGATCTTGTTGAGGTGGTCTCACCCAGCAGTTCTGAGTGGCGGGATTCATCTCTGAGGATTGGGGAACAGATGATGTTATGACACATGGCTCGAGCGTCGCCTCTCACAAACCTAACAACAAATTTCCTGTCACTGACTCGCCTGACCCAAGTGTACATACCCAGTAGTGCGAGTCGCAGTTTTATTCGTATTATGATTGGTTATTGTAATAGTCTGGTTTTGCTTCGTATCTTTAGGTTTCTAGGTAAATGTCAAGTAGCCCACCTTGATCGGTTAAGCAGACATCACCAATTAAACCGAAATCTATTCAAGCCTCTAGGCATCAATTTACGCCTCTTAGGCCTATTTGCAACCAATTTCATGATCTCTCCATTCTTTCTAGACCGCCCTTCTCATTTGCATCCAGCATCGGGCATTGCATACCTGTCTCACCTCCTCTGCTCAAGAATCTCGAGCTCGTAGATCCTACTTTAAAAATGACTCTTAGGAGATGTCAATATAATCTAGGATTCAGAGATAACATTTTACCTCTTATTGTTGACAAATATTTTGTGAAAAAGCCAGGATAGATTAAAGAATGAATACCAGTGGTGGAAAATCATTGCATTTTTATAGTGAAGGTGTATATTTTGCCTTTTCAGAATTCTTAAAATAATTTGACAAAATTTTGAATAATTCAAGAGTTGCTTTTTTTTTTTTTTTTTGATAGTTTTAACTTATGGTTGGTAACTTGACTAAGAAAATAGGACAAATATGTTGAAGAAAATAATTCAGGTTTAAAAAGTACAGTACTTTGCTATAGTGGACATTGACAGTCTCTATCATGCGGATTGGTAAGAACTGAACTAGATGTTGAGACAGCAAAGAGAAGCAAAATAACCATGTTGTTGAGATTGTTTCTTATTTGACATTATGAACATTTGCTATCTAGTCTGGTCTGAAACTACTTGAGAAATTTTTGTGTAGGTTTCAAGTGCAACGGCCACCTTTGCAATGACCTTCTCCTCATCAATGTCTGTTATAGAATATTACCTTCTTAAACGATTTCCAGTTCCCTATGGTAAGTTAGTGTCGTGATAATTTCAGTTGACTGATCCTATTATTTTCTTAAGAAACTGTCTAAACAGCATGTGTAAAAGAGGGAGTGAGATTGCATCTGAACTAAAGGATTAAAGTTCATCTCTTTTTTCTAATGAATTCAATGCAGAAACGAAAAGATTCGAGTTCATCTCTTTTTACTAATGCATTCAATTACTTCTGTACATTTTGGCAGCTCTTTACTTTGTTGTTTGGGCAACTGTCGCCGCTTTTATTGGGCAACATGTTGTAAGAAAACTGATCGCTATATTGGGAAGGGCGTCTCTGATCATCTTCATTCTGGCCTTTACAATCTTTGTGAGCGCCATCTCACTAGGTGAGCATTTATCCTCCCCATTGTGTGGATGATGTCAAATACTTTTTTCCTGTAGACTCAGCACTGTAGATTTCTCAGGCAGCAATCAGAGAGTTTACATCTCTGTTCTGCTTTTAAGCCCGATGGGTACATTCTTTAGGTCTGCAAAAGATACGTCTGCTTTCTTAAAGTGATTTTGCTTTTGTTTTGTAGGTGGTGTTGGCATATCGAATATGATCGGGAAGATTGAGCAAAATGAATACATGGGTTTCGAGAACCTCTGCAAGTATGATGCTTAGGATGTCATCTCTCCCCCCATTCTGCACAATCTTTTACAAGATTCATTGGTGTTCAAATCACGCTCCTCGGCACACATAAGTTTCCTTGATTTGTATCAATTCTTGACTAGGTAGGACTGATAATAATGATTGCTTCTATTCAGTCCACCGAAAATTGATTGTTTGCGAAGATGCACTTGTAAAATCTGTGTAAATTTTTTTGCTCTGTTTGGTTTCAGAGCAAATGTAGGCAAATTAAAGAAAATACTGTTCCCCAAGCTTCTTTTTAATTCAGAGAATGCTACATTTTATTAGTTCTAATTGATACTCCCTAAAAATACAATAGCTAGCTTGGATTAATGATAATCCAGATTTAATTGATCACTTGGTGATGGTCTTTACCTCTGGCTGATCCATCCTTGAAAGTTCAGTTTCGCACATATCCAAAACAGTTTTCGATGATGCCCCGTCTCAGTGGTGATATCTAATGAAAATATTCAAGATCAATTGCCCACTAAAGACAAACAGTTTGCTCTATTTTCAGGAGGAACAGAAAACTTACCCTATTATGTGTCGCTAGAATTTTTTTAGATACTGGCATGTTTCGAACTTGGATGAGACTTGCTAGCCTGGTACGAAAAATGGGGACTCAAAATTTACTTTGCATATGATAATGCTGCAAACTCATAATATTTGTGGTTCTGCAGACGCACACTATTAAGCAGTGTTTTCTTTCTTATCCTACAAGACATGCTGTTAGCCGACCTTTTGCTTCCATGGTTGCATTTTCCAAATGAATTGATTGGGAAAATGCATACCGCTTTTACTGCATGATCATGGAGCCTCTGTTCTTCCATGTTTCTGCTCGTGATTCTATATTTGATATGTTAGAAGAAGAGTTGGTTAGGCAATGGATTGATATATATATACACACACGCTTGTGGCATAAGTGCAGTTGCAGATCTTGGCATTGCAGGATTGTATATACCATGACTACTATTAGTGATAAGCCCACAAAAATGGTGAGCCGAATCACTGTCCGAATGTGCGCTCCACTATAATGCAAACCATGACTACTACTATTAGTGATAACCATGACTACTACTATTAGTGAATTTAGTGATAAGCCCACAAAAATGGTGAGCCGAATCACTATCCGAATGTGCGCTCCACTATAATGCAAACCATGACTACTATTAGTGATAGGCTCACAAAAACGATGAGCCGAATCACTATCCGTATGTGCGCTCCACTATAATGCATGGATGAGAATAATCCTCTCGACCACGTGTACCTAACAAGTCCGGGCAATGTCCAAAGTTTAGACTACAACAATATATGTATGAATAACTTAGAGAGAAACTCGAACTTGAGACCTGAAACTTCTTGAGACTTCAGGACCGAGTTCTCATCCGTTAGGCCAACTTCGCGGATTCTATAATGTATCTATTGGTCACACTCATTTGGAGATGTGATTCTCTCACTGAATCTGGTGAGAATTTAATACATACATGATAATCTAATCATTTCCCTAAATTTAATACATACATGATAATCTAGGCATTTGTAATTAAAGATGAAAAGGATAAAGAAGAATCTAAGCATTGTGAAGGGTACAATATGAAGCCAACTTCAAAGAACCTATCAATATGATCACTTGAATCACTGTAGTATAGAAAATGATGGATACATACTTTATGCTTCTCATGTAAAGTCAACTTGGACACAGTCTCTTTTAAACTTTGTTTGGAATATTTCTTCTATTTGTTGGTGCTATATATGGTTGATGGGTAGTGACCAGGGAGTGTGCAATATTCATGTGTCTCTGCTGCTAATATCAGCTAATACTGTTCTAGGTATGAATATTTATATATTTATTATATATGTTTATGTATGTATATATGAGTAATGGTCTCTTGTTTACCGGTGAAGAAAAAATTCACCTGCATCAGATGTCGTTGACATAAGAAAGACAATTATAAAAAAAAAAAAAAATTAGCAATCACATCCAATTATCAATATCATTTTGAACAGTACAATTAATAAGCCAACTTTAGATAACCCAACCCATTAGAATCACTAGAAAAGAGAAACTGATGGATTCATATTATCCAATCAAAGAAGCTGCTTCATAGCATCACAAGATATATACTTATCCCATAAAGACAACTTAATTGGTTATTATTCTTTATTCTTGTTTCAATTTTTCCCACCTTGTGGTTAGTGGAATGGTAGATGTGTAGGGAATATGCATCCACTTTTGCTGCTAGTAACATCTAATACTGCTATGAACATAATATTAAGTTACTTAGCTCTGTGTGTGTATATATATATATCTTTTATAGTTGTATATACAGAGACTAAAATCATAGAACCTAAGTGAATTGAATTGTCGAGAAAATAATAATAATAAATCCAAGCTTTAGATGTTGGTAAAAAACCACTCAGCCGTTGAATGGAATATAAAATTAAAAAATATTTTTGTTTGTTAAAAAAAAATTAAAATATAAGAAACGATATTTTTACCTAATATATATGATAGAATTGAATAATTAGACGATTAATCACAATCAAGCCTTCACTGGAATGAGCGTGCATACTTTAGCTCTTTTTAAGGCTCAAAGTCACTACTATTTAAAGGATGCAATCTTATGTCAAGAATTGAACTGATCCAACTCATTCTCGTTTAGTTTAATTTAGCTCTGGCGTGTTTGACGATTATTTTTGTTTTGCGTTTCTTTTCATCTGAAATAGAGATAACATTTTTTTGTCGTAAAATGTGTTTAATAGTGATTGGAAGCATGTTTGGTAACTTAAAATTTATTGCAAGATTTTTGGAAGCAAAAACATGAAGACATTTTTGATAAAAAAAAAAGAAGTGTTGAAAGATTGAAAAACAAAATGACTAGTTACAAAATTTGTACCTTTTAAATGATCAATGGTCCATGAAGCATCCACAATGGGCCCACCAGAGGCACAGGATAGGTAAGTACTGTGGCAAAATGCCTTTGCATTACCAATGTAAGCCAGCTTGGTTTTGCTGAGCTCAATTTTTTTCTTGATCCTCTAATAAGAGGAAAGCTCTTGTAACAAGTGGTTGCTCGACCCCTTAATAAGGGGAGTATGTGCTCAGCCCTTTAATAAAGGGAGGTGTTATTCTCTCCCTTTACTAAAGAGTGACGTTTGGCTCATCCTTTAATAAGGAGTGGAGTTCGGCGCACCCTTTAGGTGAGAAATTCGCCTCACCTTTTAATAAGGGGAGGAGTTGTAGTCTCATGCTTCACTCAGCCTTGTACGGAGTTTGTAGTCTCACCCCTTTAATAAGGGGTAGCCCTGGGCTTCACTCATTCCTTATGGGGGTTCGTAGGTCTGACCTTCATGAACTCACCTCTATAACAAGGGGTTCGTAGACCCAGCTTCGTGAGCTCGCCCGCCCTTTAACAAAGGGGTTCGTAGACCCAAGCTTTTTGAGCTCATTCCTTTAATAAGAAGGTTCGTAGACTTGAACTTCATGAGTTCACCCCTTTAATAAGTGGGTTCGTAGACTCGAGCTTCATGAGCTCTCTCCCCTTTAGGAAGGGGTTCGTAGATCCGAGCTCTATGAGCTCACCCCTTTAATAAGGGAGTGTGTAGATTTGAGCTTTGTGAGCTTACCCGTTTAATAAGGGGTTCGCACCATTTCGATCTTCACTACTCAATCATTCTTATGAAGGGGTTCATAGTCTTGGCGACAATAATTTCAGATAAGTCATTTAATATGAAAAGAAAATTTATTAGCAGAAGAAACAGTTATTAGTGTCAAAGCCATTTATTCAAGACTACGCCTTGACATGAAAACTATCAAGAAAGTTAAAACTTCTACGAAAATTTAAATCATAACCAAAATAAAAATTACAGTCTAGACCTTCTTGTTTTTTTTACCGATAATACCTCCTCGAGTGCTCAGCATTCCACATGTGATGGAGTTGATAATCCCTTTAAGTTCTTTAGCCAGTGTGCCCCCAGCCTTGGTAGCTTTAGATATAACCTTTTTCTCATCTAATCGCACCAATTGGTTGATGCACTGGAGGGCGATTATCTCGATCCCTCTGAAGAGGGTTTACAACACCTCATTCATTCTTGGCTATGAACCTACGTAAATGCCCCTTGGAAATCAAATTATCAACTTGATTTTTGAGGTCGATACACAAAAGGCCCATGGTCTAGGTGAAACCTGCAGTACTTATCTTGAGCCCTCTTTGTTGGGTCGGTCCTCATCCTTGGGAATCATTTCATGTTCGAATCATCTTGTATCTATAATAAGATCCAATCCACTAGTGTGTTAAGAAAGGTGTAGTTGATACGCCTATCCGAACTCTTTGGTCTATCATAAACTTGTTATACTTAGCATCATATTTATCTCTAGGACTTGGGACTGACCTCTTCTTATCTTCGCCATGCGTTCAGAAAATCCTCAGTATTCATGTGCTTCCGAGCTTTACTAGTAACTCCGCCATGCTAGTAGGGGGCTCTTTAGGCAACGAGAATTGGAACATAGATGATTACAGTCCCCCATGAAAGCTATGAGGGTGACCTTATCATCCACCTTATCCACTTGCAGCATATCAGTGTTAAACTGACTTATGTAATCTCGAAGGGATTTTCCCTTATGTTGCTTTACATTCAGCAGGTACGTTGTCGATCACCAAAGCCTCTGTCCGGTTATGAAATATCTTATGAATTGTTTGCTTAACTCGTCAAAACTTTCGATGGAGCCTAGCTTTAACTTATTGAACTAGACTCAAGTCGATCCTTTCAATGTAGTATGGAAAGCTCTATACATGATTTCATCTATAACAACTTGTAGGTACATAAGCCCCTTCAATGTCTCCAGGTGATCAAGAGGATCCCTGGTTGCATCAAAGCTCTCGAGCACCGACATTTTAAACTTGTTGGGCAAGGGACATCCCATGACAGTCGAACTAAATGACAAGTTATCCCTTCGTACTAAGTCATCTGCTGTGGTAGGGCCCTCCCCTTCATGGTCATGGCATGTGCCATATCCTCAACTTTTGCCTTCAGATCTTACATCTGATGGTCAAAATAGGCAACGTCCTTAGTCCTATCACCAATGTGAATAGACGTGTTGCCATGGACTCAAGTATTGCTTTCGATACGATGGTCTCCTACTTGACTATGTGCTGCATCATCTTTAACTCGAGGGTGGTTACAATCCTGTGCATCACCATCCTCCTCCTTTTTTAGTGGATCATAACTGGGAAATCGTCACGCTGATTTCGGTTGGACTGATTCTGGCCAATGTGATCCTGGTTGGGAGGAGCTCGGTTGGGTAGTGGTGGATTTAGGGGGTAGGCAGACGTTACAGAATCGCCATATTTTGTTGGATCAGTTGGTTCAAACTTTGTTGGAAGGTTTGAACCTATTGTTCCAACATTGCGATGCGTTCCCGTTTATTTGGGACCTCAGGGTGTTCCCCGGACCTTTCCCAGTGAACGAGAGCCCGCGACATGCCTTTGTCTCCAACTTGCAAACCGGATTGTAGACAAGTCATGTTTTTATCGGGAGAAGTATTGTTCCCACAGACGGTGCCAACTGAGGAAGAGGAATTTTGCGCAATCTGGGTCTACCTACTCTCCTAAAAAAAAGAAAAACAAAAAGAAGAAAAGAAAGATCACCTTATGGGCATCAATGTGGTATCGGCCGACCACGCTCCATTGATAGTGTTCGGAGTTACCAGAGAAAAGTAATTATTGCTCAATTAAATTCCCTCCTACCTCATTAATTTCACCCCTTCTCATTTATGAGGTATCATTTTCATAGTGTCGTTGGAGTCTTCCCACCTTATCCGGCTGTTGGGCTATCTTATCGCTTCATCTCCAGACTCTTTTAATTTTGAATAGTCGAACTTATCCCATCTGTTTGTTAGGATTTCAAATTCAACCAAATCGTTCTTACCTTTAAGAGAATAGTTATCAAAATCCCTTATCAAATGTGAGTAAGAACTTCTACAGAAACTGATTCATTAGTTGCAAGTTCGAGTACATATCGAGCACATAGCCTCATCATCCACCTGAGACCAATCAACACATCTTTCACTGGAAATGAGTAGGAAAGCATGGGTATTGACTGAATTTTTAAAATATTTTAAGAAAAGTATACAAAATTGTTTAGAAGACCAGACATACTTGATGTTTTACCAGGATATTGAACTGCCTTCCAATATAAAATTAGAAATTTCACGTCTATTATAATAATAGACCTAACGACAAACCAAGCATGTAAATAAATTGGTGTACGTTGTATTTAATAAAATTGGCAAGGGGGAGACTGCTTCCCAAGAACAGTTGAAATGCGAGATCTAATTGTAAGAAATGATACACAATCATAATGTATGTTCAAGTCTAAGTAACCTGTCAAGTGCAAACACAACCATATCGACATCAACACACTCAGACACAACCATATAGACATCAACACAATCATGAAACAAGAAAAGAGTAATACTCCTATTAATAACAGCAAGCTGCTCAACTGTCTTTACATAAACTTCCATCAACCATATAATGTAATTTCCAAAAAAGGACCATTGTGTCAGATTGTATGTATATGTATTCTCATCTACAAAAAGAATATCAGCACTGTACTCCGTTAAGTTGTATACTTCACTGTCATTGTATTCACCAAAAAAACTTGATTGACCCAAAAACTTGTCCATACTTCACTATCACTTTATCCCCCACCGGTCCTGGTTGTGGCTGCATTTCCATTCCTACAGAAGAAACAAACTCCCAAGTAAATATTTGCAAGTGAACAGTAATATTTAAACTGATGGACTAAAGTAGGTATATCCCAAGACATGGAGCAAAAAATTTAAACCTGATTTATTTCAATCCCTGTTATAATGAAGCATAAATACAAACTCAGACATAAAGCTACTATAAATTGAGTGGTAGTGAACACAAAAGGTTTGTGCTGACAGAAGCTAATCAATAAATAAGGCACCAAGGCTCATGCTGACAGAAGCAAATCAAAATATTTTTTTGATAAGTGAAGCTAATCAATATATAAGGCACCACTGAAGACAGTATGCAAATCTTGGCAACCAAAATAGCACAAATCCAGTCAGTTGTGAAACAAAACAAAATTCAGGGCACCTAGATGTTCGTGTTTCATCAAAAAGTAAATCCAGTCAATTTTGCAAGTAAAAAATCTATAATAAATGAAGTGTTGGGTTTCATATGATGCCAAGTATCACTTTCAAGAGCATCAATCATAAATAAATAAATAAATAAAATAAAATATTTTGAAAGGTACATCTATCATAAGCATTGAAGTCAAATTCCATGAGAATTTCTGAGGAAACCAACAAAAACTAAGAAAAGAGTAGGAAAGCATGGGTATTGATTGAATTTTTAAATTTTTTTAAGAAAAGTATACAAAATTGTTTAGAATGCCAGACATACTTGAAGTTTTACAGGATATTGAACTACCTTTCAATACATAATTAGAAATTTCACGTCTATTATAATAATAGACCTAACGACAAGCCATGTTAATAAATTGGTGTATTAAATAAAATTAGAACAGTCAAAATTTAGTATAACGAAGACCTAATTGTAAGAAATGATTCCATAAAAAAGTCCGGGGTTATCCGTGTCAATGTTGCTGTCACTAAGGAATGTGCTTAATATGAAATGAAACAAGCTCAGGTCTTCACTCTCCAACCTATAACTGGATGAACTGGACCAGAAGGAGAGGGGTATTGTGATGTGTCGAGTCATACATAAAATAATCACCTCCAAATTACATCTATCCCCCATTCATAGAAAATGATATCTGAAAAGGAGAATGTCAACACTATAGGATGAGAATGTCAACACTATAATGATTGTGAAGAAGTTAGTATGTTACAGTTCCAAGTTTTGAATAACAAGATGAGATGCGGACAACTATTAGATTAGCCTCCTGAAAATAAAAACAACACATTAGTTCTAAACTTTTGCATTTGTTCATTTTGAAGGACCACATAATTTGTTACCCACAACACAATCATATAGACATCAATACAATCATAAACAACCATATAGACATCAACACAATCATGAAATTTTTAAGAAAAGAGTAATATTAATAACAGCAAGCTGCTTAACTATCTTTACATAAACTTCCCTCAACCATATAATGTAATTTCCAAAAAAGGACCATTGTGTCAGATTGTATGTATATGTATTCTCATCTACAAAAAGAATATCAGCACTGTACTCCATTAAGTTGTATACTTCACCAAAAAAAACAAGTCTATACTTCACTGTTTTTTATTCACAAAAAAAACTTGATTGACCCAAAAACTTGTCCATACTTCACTATCACTTTATCCCCCACCAGTTCTAGTTGTGGCTGCATTTCCATTCCTATAGAAGAAACATACTCCCAAGTAAATATTTGCAAGTGAACAGTAATATTTAAACTGATGGACTAAAGTAGGTATATCCCAAGACAGAGCAATGGAGCATAACATTTGAACCTGATTTAATTCAATCCCTGTTATAATGAAGCATAAATACAAACTCAGACATAAAGCTACTATAAATTGAGTGGTAAGTGAACACAAAAGTTGTGCTGACAGAAGCTAATCAATAAATAAGGCACCAAGGCTCATGCTGACAGAAGCTAATCAATATATTTTTTGATAAGTGAAGCTAATCAATATATAAGGCACCACTAAAGACAAAGTATGCAAATCTTGGCAACCAAAATTGCGCAAGTCCAGTCAGTTGTGAAACAAAGCAAAATTCAGGGCACCTTGATTTTCGTGTTTCATCAAAAAATAAAACAGAACAAAAATCAATGGCACAAGTCCAGTCAGTCGTGAAACAGAACAAAATCAATGGCACCTAGAATTTCATATTTTCTATGAGGTTTTTACATATTCTCTGCAGGAGCTTCTCTATCCCCTTGTGACTCATTAGGTTTCAGAATTTCATATTTTCTTCATAATTGTTTAAAGCCTCCAAACCAGTTCCAGATACCCCAAAAGTTTAAACCCATATGCCAGCTTTACTATCTCTACTCTTTCAACAGTTTTAATCCACTTTCTAAAAAACAAATTATCGAAGCAATCTCGAAATTCTGAAAATATAGACCTCAATCTCACGCAATTAACTAGAATGCATAGAATAATAACACAAAAGCTATCACCAGCGGTGTCAAACAAAACCCTCACAAAACAAAGCATGATATCCAAGTTCTTTAGGGAAAGGAAAAGGGGGAGATGGTTCCATAACCTGAATTAATATACACACACACACACACACACACACACTAAAAAATAGAATTGACAAAGTACAGATACTTAATTTAAGTAGTTTTATATTATACTCTTTGTCCAAGTCTGTTGGCATACTTACATGCATAAAGTCTAACAGCAGAAAAACCATAAAATCAGTAGACATAATATTCGAACTTGGTGCACAAAGTGGAGAGAAAGGTTATGCATTGTAAGCATTTTACTCACTCGGCAATCTATCCATCGCAGTCAACATCTCAAACTAACCAATTAACATGCCTCGGTGAGTCATTGACCCCACCCTATTAACATACATAATGAAGGATTTCTGTTTAACATATTAGACAACCAATATATTAATTAAACGTATTTAATCATTTATAAAAGAGCTAAACTAGATGTATAAATAATAGAACTACCTAAATATACATAACACCCTCAATATACAATTATGCAGCTAACTAACATAGGGACCCACCTCTAATAAAAGGAATTTCGCCACAATATGTGTGTGTAATCAAATATTATTTAGAAAATGACACCAAAATTATCCAAAAGGTAGGTACGTAATCTTCAAGAAATCCAAAAAAATAAAAAAAAGAAATTATATATCCCAATGCAGTAGTAAGAAAGTCGAAGAAGGCCAAAAAAGGAGAGAATTACTCACAACACCACCCCATCCATGAGAGTTGATATTCTGTTAGGTAGCAGATAAGTTTTTTCTGATTGCGTATAAGCTTCAAGATTATCATTAGTCTTCGACACTCTTAATTTAACGCATCGAACAAGGGTCTCTCTCTTATCACCATCAACATCCATCCAGATTAGAAAGAATTCATCACCATAGAAATGGAAGAAAAGAGGGGGTTGAAAGATGAGCTTTCATAGAAATTGTCAGGCAGATGTATAATTGGCCCAGTGAATGACAATTTTCGATTCAAATCATATCCAAAGATGCCACCATAATGGGGACGACTAAAAATCCAGTACAAAGTATTGCCAACCAATACAGGATGGCTAAAATTGAGACTTGCGCATCGATGGAGGTCCGTCTCAATTATTTTCAGAGAATCGTGTGCTGGCAAATATGAAAAGATTATCCCAGCATAGAACGAACCTATTATAATCCTATTTTCAGAACTATCCGCAACTGCAAAAAAACCCCTTTATGGAGGAAACTTGAACCTATCACAAGTTAGTGGAATTACATGATTCAAAACTTCAGCCACAACAGTGAAATTATCATGATTATTCCTGGGTGGACTGAAGAGATAAACTTTATCGGCCAAAGTCACCGCCTGAGTTACCAACCTTTCCTCAAGGTTGATCATAGGATGGACCATCTGTATCGGATGTACCTCCCATTGACTCCACTCAGTTGGGATTGCATGAACTCCCACCGAACGAATGTTAATACCATTACTAATGGCATAAATTCTGTATTCGGATGCTAAAGTTGGGCAATTAACCCACGGTGTCTTTGAAATAGGCTCGATTTGTGTCGGTGGCTTCTTCTTTGGGTGAGGGTCATAATTGTAGTGCACATTATGATCATCTTTGCTTGAGAAAAAGATTTTGTACCATTCCATTTCATCTGCCGCTCGCCAAAAGGAATCACCAATTCGAAAAAATACTATTTTTTCGACTACATCCTCTGTTGTTGCCGACAACTCCTTACGCTTTCTCTTTCTCTTCCCATACTCCAGAAGTTGCCCAAATGTCGCCATAATTTGCACTGTAAGAATTCAAAAAAAAAAAAAAACTAAGTATTAAACAGAAGTAATAATTTAAATTTTTTTATCATGTATTCCCAACAAGTATTAAACAAAAGAATCATGCACTGTAATGAAACATGTTCAAGCAGACACTATAATATAAACTATAATGACACACAAGCAAGAAAAACAAATGGAATTGTGAGTTAAACAATTATTAAACAATAAGCCCCATCAAGTACTAAAAAAAACCCCCAAAAAGTAGTAAACAAAACAAACATTCACAGTAATGAAACCCTAATTTTTACAAGCCCTCGCTGTCTCTGTATATTGGAGACCCTTCGGATGAATATGCATGCATTACCTCTTTATCAACAGCTAGGTCCCTCTTCCACTCTCTATATGTGTGATCTCTTTATTCCTTTTTTTTTTTTTTTTTATCAATCAAAAACTTGATACATTTTTCTGGGATTTGTTTCCTCTTTCATAGAAAAATTTTCTAGGGCCTGTTTCTTTAATCTTTTCAATCTGAGAGCCATATTTCATGTTTGTGTCCGAAAAGATTAAACAAACAGAATATCAGAAACTGAAAAACACCTAATTGTTAATGAGCAGTTTGATCAGAAATGATGCGATGAGAAAAGAAGCAATACAAATATGCGTATGAAAACCCTATATAATCGGTATATATTCAATGAAGGTACATATAAGACGGTACCTGACTGGATGAGAGAAGGCTGGAGAGAGATCTGAACTGAGCTGTGAATCGCGGCGGGGGGGAGTGGTGGGGGTGGGAATGGGACAGAGTGTGTTATTTTATAAATTGAAGTAGGGAGGAGTCCCGATAATGCTGGGGTCCCGGAGTTATTATTTTTTAAAGACGGACATTACCATCTTCATGGGTTAAACCCCTTTTTATTTTCTAGGAGGGGAGGATAATGCTTGAGTCTTCAACAGAGGTGCACATGATATAGTTTTTAATAAAATCAGAATCGAAACTATTCTCAGTTGTTCTTTAATTTTGAAATCAAAATTGGAACTAAAATTAGAATCGTTGAGTTCAGTTTAGTTTAATTTCGATTTCAGTTCTCCAACGGTTCTTTGTAATTTTTTTTAATGTTAACAAGATACACACTCATACTTGTACACCCCTAGTTATAACAATAGATTAGAAACTATTAATATTTATTTATATAATTTATATTATATAAATATATAGAACATTAGAAGTTAGAAGCTAAATGTATTTATCTATATATTTTATACTTTATATATAAATAGAAGCTAACTTATATGATATGAGTTTCTCCACCTTTAAAAATTTATTTGAAGATTATATAAAAAAAATAAAGTACATATTTATACATAAACCCTAAAATCAAAGTATATTATAAATTTTGTATCTATATATAAACCTCTAGCTCAACTCTAACCTAACTCATTTAATAATCGTGTAAGAGATCCTCACCACTAACCCAATCCATTTATTAAAAGTATTACACGTGTCGATCCTATTAGGAATTATGGCTCATATTCCTATTATAATTGAGTTTCTATTTTAGAGTTCTAATTGAATTAGTAATTTCTTGTTATATTTGGTCTTGGAGTAATTGTAATCATTGTCCAAGGAATTAGATTTGAAGAGTACTATAAATAGAGGTGAGATTGAGAAGAGAGAAAGTAAAAGAGAGCGATAGATAATTGTAGCGAGAGAGGCGAGTAGAGAGAGAAAAAGTGTGTATCTAAAGTATTGAAGTAAAGAAAGTCGTTCACGCTGTAGGTAATTTTTTGAACCACGTAAATCTCATGTTATTTGTGTGTGTGCGTTTTTTTTATATATTTTATTTGCCAATATTGTGTGTGTGATCCTAGCAATTGGTATTAGAGCTATGGCAACAACTATTACAGATGAAAAGTATGTGGCCACAAAGTTTGATAGAAGAAGGAACTTCAGTCTTTGGCAAGTTTGAATGGGAGATTTACTGATTTAACATGGTTTCGAAGAGGCTTTGGGTTTGAAACTAGAAAATATGGAAGATCAACAGTGAGGGAAGATCAACTCGAAGGCAATGAGTGTTATTCGATTGACGTTGACAGATAATATTGTGTATGATGTGATAGAAGAAGCTTCAGCAGTGAATATGTGGAAGAAATTAAAGAATCTATATATGGGAAAGAATCTCACCAACCAGTTAATCTTGAAGCAAGAGTTGTATTCTTTTTAGAGAAAAGAAGGAGTAAGCTTGCAAGAATATCTTAGTAAGTTTAATAAGATTATTTGTGAGTTATCTAATGTTGATGTGAAGTTGAGTGATGAGGATAAATAATTTATTTTGTTGACGTCAGTATGCTTTACCTATAAACATTTATTTAATATTTTGCTCTATGGAAGAGATACCATCTCAGTAGAGCAAGTTAAGAATGCTTTATTCTCTAATGAAAAGTAAAATGATGAAAAGAGTCACAATAATCAGGCTCATACTCTTATTGCTCAAGAGAAGAAAAGGTTTGGAGCTTTAAGAAACTTTGTGTCATTGTCAGAGAAAAGATGCTACAAGTGTGGAAGAAAGGGGCATCTTCAGTAGTATTGTCCAGAAAAGAAGGGGAGTGCATCTGCTGATGCTGTTATTATGTCTGAGGTTACGAAAGAAGAAAGTGATGATGAAGAAGTATTATCAATTATTGATAACAAGGGAGTGGCTAAGGAGTGGATACTTGATTCCGTTTGTTTCTTTTATATGTGTTATCATAAGGAGTGGTTTGCTACCTACAAACCTGTAGATGGAAAGGTATTTATGGGGAATAATGATTCTTGTGATGTTATGGGAATTGGGGTGGTAAGGTATTTATGGGGAATAATGATTCTTGTGATGTTATGGGAATTGGAACAATCAAAATCAAGACAACTAATGGTTTGATAAGAATCCTAACGAATGTACAACATATTCCAAGTATTAAAAGAAATGTGATTTATGTGGGACCCTTGCAAGGGTTGTTGGTGTAAAGTGAGGAATGGATTAATGAAGATTAGAAGGGGCTCACATGTTATGCTTTTCGGAAGGAAGGTCAATAACCTCTATATTTTGTTGGAAAATGCTATGTTAGGTGGAGTAATTACAAAGACAGAATGGAAGCATATTTTGATATCTAGTAGAGTGTCCAGTCAAGAGCGGCAAGAGAAGGAAGAAATATTGGCGATTGCAAGAACAGCAATCTTTATTCCAAAAGCAAGAAAAATTCAATTTGGTAATGTGAGAGTAAATTCCAAGTTTGACTATTTGAACTTGGAGTTTGCTCGCATTAGGTGAATGCAATGGAATAGTGAAGAACGATAAGAAGAAAGAATGTGTTTTGTTTGAGGTGGAGAAATTTTCAGTCGAGGTGGAGTTATAGAGGAGCGTGTTGATGTAATTTGAGCCAATGTGGAGATTGTTAGGAATTGTGGCTCATATTCCTATTATAATTGAGTTTCTATTTTAGAGTTCTAATAATTGAATTAGTAATTTCTTGTTATATTTGGTCCTGGAGTAATTGTAATTCTTGTCCAATAAGGAATTGAATTTGAAGACTCAATAAATAGATGTGAGGTTGCGAAGAGAGGTAGTAGAATAAAGAGAGATAATTGTAGAGAGAGAGGTGAGTAGAGAGAGAAAAATTGTGTAACCAAAGTATTGAAGTAAAAAAAGTCATTCTTC
Source organism: Cornus controversa (assembly GCA_026545225.1). Classification (NCBI taxonomy): domain Eukaryota; kingdom Viridiplantae; phylum Streptophyta; class Magnoliopsida; order Cornales; family Cornaceae; genus Cornus; species Cornus controversa. Next base: position 73,821,557 of record CM048845.1, read on the forward strand.
GCCCATGGACATAGGCAATTTGTTGAATCACGTAAATCTCGTGTTATTTTGTGTATTTTTTTATCTGTCTTATTTGCCAATAGTGTGTGTGTGTTCCTAATAGACCAGTGTAACTTGTTTAATAAACATGTCCTATAATGACACGACTCATTTAATAACCTTTTTAATTTGTTTAACTTATATGATATGAGTTTCTCCACACCTAAAAATCTCTCTAAAGATCATATAAAAATAAAGTATTTATCTATACATAAATCATAAAATCAAACTATATTATAAATTTTGTATCTATATATAAACTCCAAAAACATACTAAGGTGATTCAACAACTGGGAAGACCATCGCCAACTCATCCTTGCATTTTATGCCTACATCCGTCTTGTAAGCAAACAAATAGATTACAAACAATTGCAATATATATAACTATGTATATATAAGTTTGAATAAAATCAAAATATATGAATAACTACTGTTTAATCGCGTCATCTCCAATTTTGCCACCCCTAGTGAAAGCCATAAATAAGTTAGATTATTTACATGAGTTCTATTATTTGTTAATTTGTTTGCTTTTCATATATAAAGTAAACACACCCATTTGTCTCCAATGAGGCTTGAATACCCGACCTCTCTTTTGGAAAGATAGAGCTTGTACTGCTGGACCATTAGACCTTTGGTAATTTGTGCTTTGCTACCTTTCCTCTATGGCCTAAAATGATAGAAAAAAATTGGGTAAGCAAAATTATCCAAGGGAAGTATTGTAGAAAGAATAATGATTTATACAATGAAAGTTATCACCAAATGAATAGTCAAAGAGGTTATTTATCTATTGGATTGTGAAAGTATAATAAATGTTTGAGTCCCACTTGCACTACCTAAGGAATGAGAGTGATTCAGTTACCAATTCAGTGATAACTTTCATTATGCCTATCATTTCTCTTACAAAAATTATAATCCATTTGACTTCTATGGAATTATTCTTAGGGAGTTTTTTTTGGTTTTTGAGGTTAGTAAGAAAAGGTTGTTTCTTTTATTGGTTCAAATATTTATTGGTGTCAGAGCTTCTTGTTCTATGTAACATGTGTTATATATTTAATCAAATGTGATTATCAGGTGTTAGTGTTACTTCAACATCTTTGTAGGGGTTCGTTTATTGGAGCACACCCACAAGGTGTATTAGCCATTTTCTAACTTCTCATCCACCAATCCAAATTATTTTTAAGTATCCCAAAAGTGAGTAGTTACCGTCATGTGAGGATATCATATATTGTCTCACTCTACATTTGATAACTTTTGTTTTTCTAAAACCCTGAAAAAGCTCGAGTTTCCCTCATAGAGTTTTAATCGTGCTCGAGAGGGATGCTCTTCGAGGCTTTGGTGACATGACATGATGTCAGAGTTTTGATGGTGTTCAATAGGGATACTCTCAAGGCTTGGTGACTTGACATAATGTCAGTGTTTTGATTGTGCTCGAGAGGGATGCTCTCGAGACTTTGGTGACTGACATGACATTGTTAGAAATTGGCATTTAAAATCTTGGAAGCATGGTGTAGGATAACAAATTCCTTAGATTATTTAGAACACATGAACATTGAAAAATCTATATGAAATGCACATATAGATTAAAATAATGAGGAGACTATCACCTTAAGAGTTTGAATAAACTCTTCTTCCCTACAATTTGATGTGTGAACCCACAATAGTTTGTAGAGATTTCCTTCTCCTTCCTCCACCTTCTTGTTTCCATGATTGATTTGCCCAAGTCTTTTCACCTATATGACCCCCTTTGATGAATTCCTTCAAGCGAATGGATGGTGTGATCCAATGACGGTAGCATGAATGTAATGAGATAAACTTTTCTCTCTAACCTTTAAGGCGCTTAGAGTTTTCTTATGTTGTTTGGGCTCGGGGTTACATGCTTTGAACACCCACACACTATATATAAACACTACAAGAGTGTAAATAACATCTCTACAATTTCTTTAGAGTGCCAATAGTGTTTCCTACATTCACCTCACTAATTCCACCCCTTAAACTTGTAATTCAAACCTTGGGCTAGAGGAGAGGATCCATTGGGCCCATTTCCTTCAAGGCTTGAATGGACTAATAATTGACCCAGTCAAACCCCTTTGACCTGGTTATAATTCAATTAGCCCATTAAACACATTTAACTGCACTAAATAAATGTGATTGAACTCCAATTCGAAAATGGTAAAACCACGAAGTCAATTATACGACTTGACCCCTCTATGCTTAATGAAATATTGGATAAATAAAAGTCATGTTCCAATTACTCAACTGGCATTTTATTTTGCCTTCTTGATTATTTCCCATCTGATCACATAAAATAATTCTTTGATAAAATAATATATTTAAATAAATATACATATAAAACCATTTTATCAAATCTTGGAGGCACCTCCAATTTTACTGTGATCAAATTAATTAAGTCAAAAGTATATATTATATCATTGATGCAATCTTGAGTATATGTTCCAACTATCATTACTTAATAGCCACCCAAAGTACCGAGGTAATGACCCTAAAGGTCTATCAGCTAAATCAAAGTGACTACCAATTAATATAAAAGTTCATAATAATCTCATACTTGAGAGTCGTTTGCCATTATAAAGATGAGTAACAATTACTACAAAGACGCTCGTAATCGTTTTAGTAAACTCATCATGATCTGTTAATTTCTTACTTAAGTTAGAGAGTCCAACATCTACCACTAAATATGAACATTTATGGTAATACAATAAACTTGTTATTTAAATATATTTACCGCATGAAGACCCATCACACCTATATGATAAATATGTGTATTACCAAAGCACACCTTATGATGCAACACTTGCACCATCCAATATACCATGTCATAAAAGTATTTAAAACATTTTATATACCTCATATTCAATTAAGTAAAACAAATATCAATTACAACCAATATAATTGGCATAAAGGGCATGTTATCCTAACAAGCTCTCATTTGTGGTACAGGGCCAATTACCCTTACATTGTACTCCCATACTTTCCAAATGACGATCAAAAATCTTGATTAACAACGACTTTGTAAATGGATCCGCAAGGTTGCTTCCCGATGCAATCACTACCATGCTAACATCACTGTGCTGCACTATCTCTCTTGTCAAATGATACTTCCTACTGGGATCTTTACTTTGAGCAACCCCTCCAATATTTTCATAGTGCAAGACAATAGGAGAGCTTGCATGCTCCCCGATCCCTAAATCAGTAAAGAATTTCCTTAACCAAACGACTTCCTTAGCGGTCTTTGAAGCTACCACATATTCGGCCTCCATGGTTGAATAAGTAATACAAGATTGCTTCACATGTAAAGACTTGGATTTTTGTTTTATTTTTTGGTGGGCATGTGGGCCTAGGGTGAGTGGTGGGACCAAAACTTACGTTTGGGCTTTAGATGAGGAGAATCTTCTTTTTATGTTGTTTGAGAAATTATTTCTCGAGATTGGTAGTCTCGTGACTTAAACAAGCGTTTTAAGTCAATTGAGGGACAATATGGTAATTTTCATCAAGGAGGGGTGAAAGGGTCATTTAGGTTAAATGGGGCTTTTTAATTAAGGAGAGAGAGAGAGAGAGAGAGAGAGAGAGAAATTAGATTTTATTTTTCTTCTTTTCCATACAGTTCTCTCTCTATTTCCCTCTTCTATCTTTTCATTCTCTCTAGAAATTCTCCATCTTAGGCTTTGATTCGGGAAAATTTTTGAACACCATTGTTGTTCACCTCACCGTCCTCTACGATCTCTATGGATTAGAATTTCGACTTGGAGCATTTTCGGTCCAATGAGACATTTTGTGATCTACTTCCTATCTCTAAGATTTGAGATTTTTGGAGTTGGATTGGAGTGTTGGTGAGGATTAAAGTTGTTCCTTACATGATTCTCTTCCTTCTAATTTAGAGGCTTTTGAAGATTTTGGTGATTTAGGGCTTCGTTGATTTTCATTTCTTGAGGTAGGGGGTGTATGTTGTGTCTTCTATTTAAAGTTTTTTTTCATGTTAATGCATAAACTATGCTTCTTACATGTTATAGTTATCATTGTTAATGTTAAAGTGATGAATTCATGGTTATACTAGCACTTTAATGACTCTATTGTGATGATTGACTATAAATGGGGATATAGAAATGAGTCATGTGATTATATGGTATATATGATATTTTGGTTGAGTCAAAATAGTGATTAGAGTGAATGTAAACTTTCATTAAGTTTATGTTGTATTCTTGCATGTAATTGGATTGTGTGCTTAACATTGGGGGTGGGGGGGGCGGGGAGAATGAAGAAATGATATGGAAGGTTTTGTTTACTTGAAAGTGTTATGTAGAGAGATATGCAAGAGTGTGTAAGAAGCGATTATAAATTTATTATGAGAGTTATATTTCACCATTCAAGTGTACGTTGTGATCTCACCATGTGTGGCTAAACCATTCCTAGGGCATTGATGTAGCCCTAGCAATCATCAATGGTAAGATAGTTGTATTTTTATTTGGGGATTTTAAATAAGTATATAATAAGTTGCATAGCCTTGCGGATTACTTTTCATGTAATTGAATTTCAATTTATAATGAAAATTTTATAATAGCCTCTTCTTGTCTTATAAAGCATGTTGTCAACTTTAAAATCAAATCATACTTCTTAAATAATTTTTAGCAATGTTATGAGAGATAAGAAATGGTTTTGAAAGAAGGTTTTAATCATGATACTTGATAATTCATTTGTAAGTTAAATGAATCATTCTAGACTTATAATAGTTTTAATTGAACATATTGTCATAAGCTTTGATAGGTCATATCTAGGTAGGAGGAATTGTTCTACATCTTTATTTTTATGTTATAGGTTTCATTTTGTGTATTAGTGTAAGTAGACAATTCATACCAATAAAGGACGATCTATACTTTGTTATGTTTTATGTATTTTCTTGAAAATATCATTGTGGTGTAAAAGTGAGATTATCCACATGAATAATTATTATATTTATGTAATTTTTCAAAGTTAAATATAATTATTCATTGATGTAAGGTTAGTGGTGAATTCTATACCCTTGCCCTTTTTCTATTTATTATCACTTGTCTTTAATTTAATTGTCATTTAAATTCATGTACTTTCAATTTCTTTAGTTTTATTGTCTTTACTTTTTTCGTTGTTACTTTTATTGTCAATTAAAATAAAAGTATAAATATATTAGATATTTACTTTCTTATCATTTAATTTATGTATTTTTATTTTTTTATTTTTCTTGTCTTTACTTTTATTGTCAATGAAAATACAAGTGTATATATATATATATTAGATATTTACTTTCTTGTCATTTAAATTTATGCATTTTCTTTTATTTATTTTTCTTGTCTTTATTTTTATGTCAATTAAAATATAAATCTAAAAATAGCAAAACAAACAAATCTATCAAAGAATCAAAAAATGGAAACTACCCTTGCTTGGAGTTTGATAAGGACTTAAAAACATACATCTTCTTGTGGGATCGATCCCTCATAAAAGCCCTATCTATCAAGATTCGTGCGATTGTGTGTGTAATTAATTGGACAAGGACAAAAGATTAAAATCGGTAAAATATAATAGAATCCTTGTGAAGAATAGCCAACCAATTCTTGGCATTTTATTAAGGAGCGGTGGGCATACAATCAAACAACAAGTGCAAGTGTTCGTGTAAGTGCAACATATTATGCTTGTAGTATGTGAAAATATTGATTATGCATTTTATCAAACACATAGTATGCAACTTGATTGGTAAAAAGGCTAATCAAATCAATACTTAATAAATCTACATACTACAAGCATTCATCTCATTCTCCTCATATAAATTAAAATATATAAACTCATAGCATTCATATAAAAAACATAATGAAATAAACATATGAAATGCTATTAAGTAAATGAGTTAAGGGTTAGAAAAATGCTAGCTCAAGATACCACGACTTACATGGTTCGACATTTTCATTGGTCGCTTACGTCCATGCTTTAAGAGCACCTCTTGAGGTTTCCACTATCGACCTTCCCTTAAGGGCGGAAAGCAAACATTTACAATTTTCAAGTGCAACACTTGGGATTCTTTGTTTCGATGAATACCTCACCAAGACTTCATTGCCAAGTGCATGACTTGGACTTCCTTTCTCTTTTGATGATTAAAAAATAATCATTACTCATTTTAACAGGCAGAGAGCGCAACCCAATCATTCTCCTTATAAGGTAGAGAGCGAACCTTTACAAACGTATCATTTTTGCCAAGAGCACCTCTTGGACTTCCTCTCAAATAAGATAATAAGAGTTTAAGTACAATAAAGAATATCCCTCAATGGATAGATATATAAATGATAACTCAATAGAGAATATCCTTCAATGGATAGATACACATATGATAGTTCAATATCCTAGAGTTATAAGTGAAGTATTCAAAAGAAAGTTCAACTCTAGGTTTGTAAAATAAATCACAATGAATGATATGCAAGATAAGGCTCAATGGTGGTTCCTACAAGACATGTTCTACCAAGTAGAATGCAAATATTTGTATTCAAGAGTTTCTCAAGTGTATGCTCACGACTACGTCTCACTCTTGTTTTCTTGCACTCTTTTCTTATAGCTAAATACAACCCAAACTCATATATATAGAATTTTGTAGAAATATAACTGTTTATAGATGTTGGAAGTAGTTGAGAGCATTAAATGCACCAAACTAGTCGTTAGATTCTAAATCTAGCAATTTTTAGATGTCTGGAACTTTTTACAAGCGTCTGCAAATAGACTTTCAGGCGTTTGTAACTTTGCACATTACTTCCTTATTTACATTGAAAATATTTAAGTAAATAACCAAAGTACCCCTATTTGGATTCAATAAAAATAGTTTCAAAAAAATTCTAAGTGAATCAAAATTTGATTTTTCAGTTTTAGTATAAAACGAATTTTCATAACTTTAAAATAAAAATTCATCGTGCAATTTAAATGACCAAATCAAGTCATTTGGAGCTGAGAAAATTCATATGATCATGATAAATAATAGGGTATAATTATCGGGACTTTTTATGTTAAGATTCATTGCAAAACTCTTATTTACGTTTTTATCCATAGAATCCAACACTTAGCCAAATTTATACGTTAAGTCCCCGAAACAACAACTGTGCATGACAAAGCTTTATAAAGTGAGTGAACTGAGTTTAAAGCCTAAGTAAATGTATCTAAGAACCATAAATGATATTTTCTAATTCAAGTATATGTTCTAGAATTTGTTTATTCGATAACTGAGTTCCTTCAAAGTTAATCATAAACTTGAATTAACTCTATCTCAACAAAGGCCTTCGAGATGATTCAATGAAGTTCATGAATAGCCTGAAATATGACATCACTCCACCTTTTAGAAAGATAAATTTGAGAATTCATTCACTTCTCTTATAAGAAAAAAATATTAAATAATACATTCTTAAAAGTTGAGTTCCCAAAAAGAGACTCTTTTTTTTGGGACAGAGGGAGAATCCATTATATGAATTCAAGAAAAAAAATAAAAATTACACTAATGTCCTCTCATATTTAATAAAAATACATAAATCTTTTTTATCAAACATTTTCATTAAATGACGTTTATAAGAAAAATATCTAAATTATATGTTAATCTCCATCAACGAGTCTTGGGAGCATTGTAAAGTAGGAAAAACTAAAGTGAAATTTCTTTTTTTCTATAAATAAATTCATTAAATGAAAACTAAAGTGTTGTTAGACCAAGATGACAAAAAATGCTAACAGCAATAACATTATATTTGGCATGTCAGGATTGCCTAGATTTAATCAAATGCATGCATATGTTTCTTTATTTTGAACTTAAATAATGTGTTCATTGTTGAATGATAAGGGTTTGTTGGGATAATATATAAGATAATTTTTATTTTTGAAAATAAGAACTGAATAAGGAATGACCTAGATGTTTACACCTATATCTATCTCTTGTGTCCCTCACACTGAGGGTATGTATATTGGTTCTCTGATTGGGATGTAGTAGATAGAACTTGCTTGTGGGTTTAACCTACCTTGTTGACATTTCAAGTCCCAGGCAGATTCCACAGCGAGGATAGAGTTTTAGGGTTTGATTGTAGTAGACATCTCATCTCATTAGTTATAGGGTAGGAACTTATCTTCTTCAAGAGTCATACTATGAACTTTTGAGACTTTGATTGTTGGTATTAATTTAGAATTAAAAACTCTTGGTCTTTGTGGTTAAAGGGTCCTTAGGTTATGGGACTTCCAAATTGTATTACCGGACATATACTTATTTATTTAGCGGTTATTTTAATTAAGAGGAACTTTCTATTATGCTTTTAGAGAATTGTTCATTCTATCTTTTTTATTCTATGCTTGTTGCTACTAGTTGTATGTATCTCCCAGGTTTTGTGTATGAGACTGGCCACCTCATGCGCGAAATTTTGTGGGGGGTATTTCAGGGATGAAGAGGGAGAGCTGCAGGTTGTGGCATTGATCCTTTTTTTTGTTGAACCAAATGTCTGGGAATATGATGGAGTGGCGGGAATTGATACTCCATTGGACAATGTTATAGGTGATCAAGAGAAAGATAGGAGGATTGTCCTTTATTTGGAGGTGGGAGAGTCCTTGGGCCTCTCATTTGTTAGGGGCAAAGGAGCAACTCGTTTGCTTCTAATTTTGGTATGTCTTGTAGAATGTGTTTAGTGTAATGGCCATGAGTTGATCAGTGGAGTAAGTAGCAGTCAAAGCTAATAAGTTTGACGTGTTGAGAAAGAAGGCTGAGGCTGATCTTGATTTGGATATAAAGGAAGTGGTGGAGGAAAAGGTTTAGTCCAGAGCTTTACAAGAGGAGTTTGATAAGAGTAGAACTTTTTGTGAGCAGCTTTAAAAGGAACAAGAGACTGCTAATTTTGAGAGAACCATTGCTGAATCAAAAGTCAGCGATTCTGAGCTTACTATCAGTTTTCTCCATGATCGAATTTAGAAGCTGGAGAGTACGACTAGAGCTATGTTCCAGAGAGGTTGTCCAGAACCATTCAGATTCAAAATACTAAGGCATATAAGGTTGGATTTGAGGATGCTTCAGCTGAAGGTGATAAGAGTGATTATTCGGGTGGCCCTAGTCAATATGACAAATAAATCAACATTGTTGACGTGAACGATCTTGATCTTGAGGTCGGTGCTGAGGAGAAGGACCTTCTAGATGTCTTAAAATCCTCCTCATGTCCATGCCTTAGTTGATCATGTGGATGCCCCATCTACCCCCTCCGGTATAGTTGACCTTACTGAGGACGACAATGCTTCCTAAATTTGGCTCTAGCCTTCCTTATCCCTAGTTTCTTTTGTATTTGCCCCTAATTTGTGGATTTCATGTAATTTTTGACCTTCTAAATCAATGAATGTAAGAATCGTGACCATTTTTTGCTAGTTTTTCTTTAATGTCATTTATTGTCATATTAATGTTTCAAATGGTTATATGAGTGTTTTAAATGTAAAATACATGTTTTGTGAACTTATTTAAGGTTTGAAAAAGTTTTCGGAGCGTTTGATAAAAGTTGACTTTTTTTGGGTTTTCTTGACCCTAGCACGAGCCCCGTGGGCCCCAAAAAATTTAAAAGTGTTAAAATGACACCAAATTTGGAGGGTAGCTTAAATAAAATATTTGACGCGCTATGGAGTTAATTTCGTGTCAATCAAAGTTACGAAAATCAAAAACGAATCCTGAGAAGGTTTAGTGAAAAGGTAGTGACATTTTTGTAAATAGATGAAGTAGGTCTATAAATGGAAAGAGAATACAGAATTCTCACTCTCTCTTTCTCTCATCAGCCATGCGGAGCATAAAAATATACATGTATATCTCTACATCTTCTTGTTCACTTCTCCATTGAATTTAAGAAACTTAGGTCAGAAATTGGGTGACGCCGAAGAAGAGAGAAACGGTCTACGCATTGAGAGCTCGAGTTTGATCCATTTGGAATCAATTTCGGAGAAAGTTAATTTTTTGGTGAAAATTGGGGATATCATTTGGAAGATCTTCAAAATTAGAAAAATCATTTTGAAGCTCTTCCAAATTGAGGTAGGGTTGTGAGTATATTGGCTATCTATGACAACCAATTGGTTATGTAGGATAACTAAATAATTTTTAATATTAAAGCATGCTAAATTATGTCAATTAATGAATTCTCTATGCCTAATGATGCTAGCACATGCTTATAATTGCTTTAAGTGATTTTATAAATATGTTGGGATTGAATTGTAGAATAATTATGTGAATTCATGTATATGTGTTTGATGAATTGCCTTGAAAATATGATCAATTGAAAAACATGATTTTAATTGCCAACATATGAATTATATGAATTGTGAAAGATGTGAATTATATGAAATGTGGAGAATGTGAAATATGTTCAATGCAAATGCTTGTGATGTTCAAATGGGAATTTGTGCAAACATGACAAATGGGTACTATGTTAAGTTCGAATTATAAATGCATATTGACTTAAATATATGGGTTGCATCTTTATTGGCATTGTGAGGGTGGTGAGCTCAATTGGGTGACAAGCCCTCTTGACGAGTGGCGATGTAATCTGGTACATGGAACCCTTATAGGATGGACTGGTAAAAGAGCCCCAACTTGAATGGAAGAGAATACTCCCCCAAACGGAGTCCTTCCACGAGGTGGACTGGTATAAGAGTCTCGGATAGGTGGGATTGGTTTGTCCAAGGAAAAATAGAGACCAATAGATGTATGGAGAGGATGAGGGAGTTGTGTATATCATGTTGCATTTACACGTTGCTTATGATATGGTTGTAATATGCAAATATTTGCTTAATATGATTAAATGCAAATGTATGTTTATGTGATATTCACGAAACTTGCAAAATTGTATTTTAAACATTCATATTGAGTGTGTGGTTGCTTATCTCATGAGAATTAACTTTTTTCAAGAAATGAAAATGAGGTGGTGGAGTCTCCCCAACGGTAAAATTGGCGTGGAGCGATATCAATTTCATTTAAAGACTTTATATTGCTTTATTTAAATGTATGTTCGGATTGTAGACTATATGCATGTGACAAACATGTAATGACCATTTATGTTCCAAGAACATGTATCGTATATACTTTATGATTGTATACGTTTAAATACGAATTTTAGCATTTGTTGTTCATGACTTATGATTTCATACATTGTAAGTATAGTATTGAGCATGGTATAATGCTAGATGTTTAAATCCAGATCCATTTATTTATGTTTATTTTCATATGTATAAACTTGTAAGAATGGTTGTATTGATGTATATGTGAAATATGATGCGTAGATGTGTTGATGAGAGACATTGGACCAGAAATGACCCAAGTGTGAGATAATAGGATTTGCGGCAGGAGGAGATTTTGTTTGTGCGAAACCCCTATTTTGCATGATCAAGATTTTTGATTGTGCAAAACTTTAGTTTCGATTGTGTGAAAAATTACAAAGTTGTAGACTGTCAAAATTCCCGAGAGTTGGAAATCTTCGATAACACTTCGATCGAACCTTGATTATGCGAGGAATTTTGATCGTGTGAAACCATGATTTCGATTGATCGAGATGCGCTTCGCACAATCGAAAAGTGTATTTCGACCATGTGAAATGTGTACTCACAGTGTGTTTTAAGAAGGATTTATGTATGTTTGTTTTCAATAAAAGACACGTGCAATGAACTATAATTGCTTATGTATGCACTTGTACATCATAATAAGGGTATAAAAAATATTTCCGCTAATCTTGAGGTCACAACATAGATTGATGACCATTATAACATTAGGTAAGGGATTTGATGCGTTAATGTATGTGATAAGACTTCTGCTTTATGTAATGACCTCAGTGGTCCAAGTGGGAACCAGGAGTGATGTTGGTAGTAGTTTGCCATGGTTGTCCGGGTTGTAAATTGATAATCGGCGATCATGACACCTCACAACCCAAAATTCAGGCTCGGACCGGGGGAGTATGGGCGATCCAAAATTTGGGGTGTGACAATGAAATATCCATTTCTTGTCCAATCATGATTTATGTTCATGTCTTCAATTAATTTGGTTCACAAAATAGAGTAGGGTTGATGCTTAGCTAGTCATGCCTAAGCCATCTTACCTTGATAGGGCGTTCGGCTAGTCACGCCTTTACCATTTGATTTATAATTAGCGTTCGACTGGTCATGCTTTGGCCTCTTCATTTCTCTATTGCTATTTGATTGGCCATGCCTAGGCATTTTTTTATTTATAATTGGCGCTCGGCTCGTCATGCTTTGGCCTCTTCATTTCGCTATTGGCGTTTAACTGGACATGCCTTAGCCATTTTTTGATTCATAATTGGCGCTCGACTGGTTATACTCTGGCCTTTTCAGTTCGTTATTGGTGTTCGGTTGGTTATGCCTTAGCCATTTTTTTTATTCATAATTGACATTCGGCTGGTCATGCCTTAGCTATTTTACTTTATCCTTGGTATTCGCCTGGTCATGCCTTAACCATTTTATTTCAACCTTAACATTCGGTTAGCTATGCCTTAGCCATTTTATCTCATCCTTGGCATTTAGCTGGTCATGCCTTAGCCATTTTATTTCATCATTGGCATTCGGTTAGTCATGCCTTAGCTATTTTAGTGTTCGGTTGGTAATACCTTAGCCATTTTATTTCAAAATGGTGAGAAAGGTAAGATGGTGGCATTACACAGTGAGATTCCTTTTTCGCTGCACAATCCCACTACCTTTGCTTAGTTGTGCAAAAAATTACATATGAATTTCACTTTGACGTGTTCCTTATTCGATGTGGGAACCAATTCATTCAATAGTCAATGATAATCTTATGTGTAAGAAGAAGCTTTTATTGCTTGGAACATTTATTCATTTGAGGATCAATGAAATGCTCACATAATTTGCTTACGGGGATTATACGTAATGCCTTTTCAAGTACATTGCATTCCAAGGTTCCTTGATTAATGCCCCATCTTCATGAACTCTGCATAGCCTGTAAGCCCATTTTCAAATTACTTCAGTGACTTCGTAAGGTCCTTCCAGTTTGCAGCGAGTTTTCACGCGTTCAGCTCCTTAGTGTTTTTAGTGACCTTTCATAGGACCCAATCTCCTCGCTCAAAGGTCTTGGGCTTGACTTTCTTGTTGTACCTACTTTGGATGGTTTGTTGGTACGATGCCAATCTGATCTGAGCCACTTCCCTTCGTTCTTCTAGCAAATCTAAATTGTAATTGACTTGTCGATCGTTTTCTTCTTCTTCGAACCATTCCGACCTGAGAGTTAGAACTCTAAGTTCGATAGGAATGGCTATTTCTGTTCCGTAAGTCAAGTTGAACAGACTTTTCCCAATCGATCGTCGTAGAGTTGTCTTGTTGGCCCATAATAGGTTTGGCAGTTATTCTAACCAACAACCCTTTTTGCTCTCTAACTTCTTTTGAATGTTGGCAAAGATAATTTTGTTTGTGATTTCAGCTTGCCCGTTACCCCGAGGATATGATCTTGAGGAGAGTTTCTGGTTTATACCATACTCCTTAAAGAATTTTTGAACGGATCGATTATCCAGGTTTTTCTTATTGTCCATGATTATCGATGTCAGGAGTCCGAAACAACAAATAATGTTGTTCCAGATAAACTTTTTCACTTGGGAATGTGAAACTAATGCGTAAGCTTCAGCTTCGACCCATTTGGTGAAATAATCCGTTGCTAGAAATACAAATTGCTTCTTTTGTGCTGTGACTGGCAGAGATCCTACCATGTCTATCTCCCATCAAATGAATGGCTATGGACTGGTCATCACATTCAAGTCACTTGGTGGTTGACGTAATATGTTCTCATGCCTCTGGCACTTGTCGCAATTTCTAGAGTACTCCGCTGCATCTTGGGCCATAAGTGGCCAGAAGTATCCCAGCGTCAAGGCCTTATGAGCTAAGGATCTCCCTCCTGTGTGATTTTTGCAGACTCCTTCGTGAATTTCTTTGAGAACTTTCCTAGTTTCAGAAGGTGTCAGACATCTGAGCAGATGTCCTGAATAAGATCTTCTATACAAACAATTGTTGATGCTAGAATATTTTGTTGCTTTCATTATGAGCTTTCTTGCCTCTTCCTTTTGCATCAGAAGGACTCCTTCGATCAGGAAGTCATATATGGGTGCATCTAGCTCGGTTCATTTGAGATTGTGAGCACTAGTGGGGTTGCTCTATGCTTGGCTCATCTAAGACTTCTATCGTGGATATCCTGGTCAGCGACTCATTTGCGTAAGAAGCTGAACAGGCTAGCCAATCTGTTTTTTCATTCCATTCTTTTAGAACATGGCTGAGCTTGATTTGATCGAAGTTCTCTGCTTTCTTGATCACCGCTTCTCCGTACGCATTCATTTTTTCTTTTTTGGCGTGATACTCTTCATTAACCTGCATAACATTAGTTAATAATCACTGAAAATTGATAAATCCTTTACCTGCAAGGATTTCTCCAATCGTAGACCTGTTAGAAGAGCTTCGTACTCGGCTACATTATTTGATGCTTCAAACTTGAATTTGACGGCATAATGGAGTTTGGTTCCATCTGGAGTTTTGACTTCAATCCTCGCGCTGTCTCCTGTTTGGCTGGCAGATCCATCCACATAAAATTCCTATGCTGGGGTGGCTTAGTTTTTCTCTTCTTCCTCTTGTTTGTATTCTAGTAAGAAGTCTGCTACTACTTGGCCTTTCTTTGCCACTCTAGATTCGAACCGAATGTCAAAAGAGCCAAGGTTCATTGCCCACATCATCATCATTCCTGATGTTTTTGGTTTGTTGAGGATAGCCCTTAAGGGCAAAACTGTTGGCACTATTATTACGTGTGACTCGAAGTGGTGGCTCAACTTTTCTTTTTTCTTTTTGAATGCACTGGAGCTAAAATAAGTTTTTCTGCCTTCATTTATCTACGTTCATCATTAGTCGCTGTCTTGCTGCCATAGTACATAGGTTGTTGTTTCCTTTCTTCCTCCCTCACTAATGTTGCACTTGTCGATGATTCAGACACAACCAGGTATAAGTACAACGACTTTGTTCCTTTTGGTACTGACAAAATTGGTGGACTCTGTATGTACTCCTTTAATTTTTTCTGGGCCTCTGACTGTTATCTTCCTCATATGCCTTTTCCCTTATTTTTGATGACATTGAAGAAAGGTTTACATCTGTCAGATAGGTGTGAGATGAACCTGCTGAGTGCTGTTATTCGTCCAGTCAAGACTTGCACATCCCTGTTGGTTTTGGGTTCGGGATTTTGCATGATAGCCATCGCTTGAGCAGGATTTATTTCTATTCTCGTTCGGTTGACCATGTGTTCAAGAAACTATCCAGAAGATACTCCGAACGAACATTTAAGTGGATTCAATTTAATATTGTGACTCTGAGAGTGTCGAATACTTCTTCTTGTGGATTCATTGAGATTTGGTTATAACCCAAGTATGCATCTAGGAAGGTTAACCACTCATACCTTACTGTGGCGTCCACCATCTGATCAATTTTTGGGAGGGGGTTGCAATCCTTCGGGCATGCTTTGTTTAGATTAGTGAAATCGATACAATGTGGATTAGCATTGGCGTTGCTTTCAATGTGGTTTTTGCAGACTGGATGGTCACAGTACTGCTAATTGTTCTCTTTTTGGGTAATGGTTGATTGAATTGCAATTCTTATTGCAAGGCATTCTGCGTTAGTAAAGACTTTAACTTCTTATTGCTGTTTCCAGGCACATCAACTAAGGCCTTTTTCAAGGGTGTTGAAACGTGGAAAAAAGAAAACATTATGAAAAAGGTTATCACGCAGTTCACGCATTTTATGATTTTAGAGGCATTCGGAAGCCTTACAGGAAATAAAATAATTCCATTTTGTTTGTAATAATATGTTGATATATCTCTTCGTTGCACATGTAGGGTAACTTATGGTCTCTAAGATATTATATAACTTCTAATTATTGTTTTTATTTTGTATGTTTATTTGAATTTGTTAAAATGACTGCGACATAACATGGGATTTGCCCTTCAAATGACATGAAAACACAAGTGGTTGCATTTATGTTTGTCCATGCACTCCTATGATATATATTTGTGCAACCAAATCTTAATTCTCCCATTCTGAATATCAGCTTATTCTTTTTTTCGTTTTTAATATCAGGAGGCTACTAAGCATTTGGAGGCAAAAGGTGAGGTTATTCCCTGTTCAGCTATTATCCAGTTTCCAGAGTGCTCAAGTTTGATACATGAAACCATCACAGGTCACTATTATTGAGAATGTTTACTGGAAGGAATTTGGGCTTCTTGTTTTTGTTTGGGTTTCCCTCCTTGTACTGCAGATCACCAAGGTTTTCCGCTCTCTCTCCAACTCTCTTCCTGATATATTACTTTTCTTGAGAAAGTTTTATTTCTCCTTGTTTGAATTTGTGGACTCACTGTTTTTACACTTTCTTGTTGGAAACAGAATTATACAGCTACTTGTTCAACAACATACTGGGTAGTGGATGTTGCACGAATTACGCATACCCATTACGTGCAACACTTTATACTCCTCCTTTGAAGGATCAAATCCGAAAGAATAATTAGAATAAGATCCACATGCAAAGAAATGATTATTAAGTTTAGCATACGTATGGTTATGAGAGCACGTGCAAAGAAATGATTATTAAGTTTAGAATACATATGGTTATGAGATCCATCGACAATCTTCCTGGTGCACCTGATAACATCAATCTTGCTCATGTAATCTAAAGCCTCTGGAATGGCCTTCCCTTCAGCACCTCCTCTCCTTCACCCCCCTCTCGCCATTCCTAAGCCTTCTTCAATTCTCACATCCCCTTTTTCAAAACATTCAAAGAAACCTCTTCATCATTTACCAAGGCCTAAACCAGCCAACAAACCATTTGATATTTGCCCCTCACTTTGCTCACCAAAAAGACGTTCACTCTCACCACCCAAAAGCCATAACCACTCTGTTCCACAGTCCCCTCATCCCCTCCTGCATAATGCCACTACATCCCACCCCCACGACTCTCTTTCACCTTCCACAATTTCAAAAGTCTTACATACCCTTCAAAGTGACAAAAAGTTTAACCCAAACAATGAAGTCCTCTCGGATATCATCCTACTTCCTGAAGGAATCCAACCTTCACTCATGGCTACAGACAAGGCAGAGCTCATCTGTTCTGTTGACTCACTGAGGAAACAACTTGATTTTGCTTATAAAGAAATTGATAGCCTTTTTAACTCACAAAAAGAGAAAAATCACCCTCCCATAACCATTCCCTCTTCTCGCCCTTCATCATCCCATTCCCATCGATTTCCACCTCCTAAACACATTTTCCCCAGGCCTAAACCAACTGGCTTTGACATCTGCAAACCTGCCAGACCCCCTCATAACCACCCCTCAAAACCACCTCATGATAATGCTCCAGCATTTTCACCGCCCTCCTCCAGCCCTGCCATAGCATCCACTGCAATCTCTAACTTTCGATTCCCTCTGGATGGACTTGACCCATCCATTATGGATGTTGCTGAGGTTGATCTCATTGAAGTCATTGGACTTCTCAAGAAGCAACTTCTTGCTGCATCAATAACCCACGATAAACTCTTATATACCATCAATAACCTGCAATCTCATTTCGCTGCTATTTTTCCTGATGCACGTACCCTGCAGAATCATGGAAAGCATCCTCAACAGCAACTTAATGACTTTTATTCCTCTAAGATTCCACCTTCAACAACCCTATCTATCCAGCATCTAATACCATCACTATTGGAGAGTTCTCTGTCCCTCTCTCACCTCTTGCATTCTCCCCCATGTCACCCTCCAAACCCCACCCCCTGTTTCCTCACCATTGCCATAGCTCGGATGCTGACAATCCCAGTTGCACCACCCCAACGTGTGGCAATCATACGATTCAAAATTCAAATTTTCTGACACACAAGCTTCACCTGCCCCCATCAGACAACCCTACCTTTTTTTCCTTTAGCAACCCATCCCATCCTACCTTACCCCGTCCTTTCTTTTTTTTTGCAAGGCAATGTAAGTTTGTTAGTGTTATCAATTAGTTGGGGGAGGGGGAATCGAACGTAGGCGGGCAGCACAAATGTGCAAGCTCCTATCCACTGGGCCACAAAGCCACGCCTTACCCCGTCCTTCACATGACCCTATTTTTCACAATCTGACATCTTTTACTGCTACAAGCAACAACCCCCTTTTATCTCAACAAAAAAAACTGGCTACAGACTATTTTTCCCAACCCTTCTCACCCTAACCCTTTGACTTTTGAATACCATCAACCCTTATCAGCCAACGGTAAACTTACCGTGGACCCACCTAAGGGTGTTTCACTTGAAGGTGATGTTATCTGAAATCCACCTTGGTTGGTCACTTCTTTAAATCCAGAGTACCATTCAAAATAGTAGTCTTGTACTTTTAAGCTGTGGAGAAAGAGAGGTCTTCATTCTGTCATTGCAAACTCCAATGGTTTTTTCCTTTTTAGATTTTCTAATAAAGCTTCTGCTGCCAGCGTTCTGAGTGAAGGACCTTGGACCATTGGCCACAACAGCTGAACCTTGAAAAATGGAGCACTGATATTCACATCAACCAAGAGCCATTAAACAAGCTCCCCATTTGGATCAAAATTTTCAACCTTCCCCTCCAATTTTGGACTTGCAGAGGCCTTAGCTATGTTGCTAGTGCCATCGACAAGCCTTTATATGCTGACCAAATGACCCAATCCATGAAAAGAATAAATTTCGCTAGAATATGCATTGAAATCACTCCATCCAGCCCGTTGATTGATAACTCCCTTCTCAACATAGGTAAATGCCAACCTATTCAGATCGATGTTCAATATCCATGGAAACCCACCTCATGTGTTACATGCAATACATTTGATCATTCTGATTGCTCACAAGTTCACACCATCCCTAACCCACGTACCAACTCACCTTTATTACCTGCAGAATCTCACTCCCAACCTTCCCATGATAACTAATGGACATTAGTTACTAGGAAACAACCCTCTAACCACCATAACCAACCAACCTCTCTATATCAACCTCTCACATGTGCACCTCATTCCCATCCACCACCACTTCTCCCCCACTCACCACAAATGAACACTCTTGATTTAACCTCTACCTCAATAAACACCATTGACCTGCCCCCTGCTCCTATCCTAGCTCCATTATCCTCTCACTTTCACAAGCCCATTAAGATCATGGTTGATCTCACACCTTTCAAACTTTCCAACTCTCCTTCCAATCCCCCTATTATCCACACAATCCCTTCATTAACACCTAATGCAGTCACTAGTCACCATCCACCACCTGTTTTTAGCAAACCTCCACCAGCTCCTGTAAACTTTTCAAACCACTTTGAGTTATTGACCGATGATGTTGAAGAAGATAATCACTTCTCGGATAACTCTCCTGCACATAATGAGGATTAGGTTTCTTCTGAAACTGAGATGGATGCTTCATCTGACACTCTTCATTCATCAAATTTTGAAGCATAATCTGCTTTCTCCTCTATTGCTTCTCATTCAAATAAAAATTATGTTCCTTCAAGTAAGAAGAAGAAGATGATGAAATGCACGAAAAGTAAAGGTAAAGGCAAGGCTAAGAGTGATCAGCCTAAGTACACCCTCAAAGGGTTTAGGGGTTTAATTAGCCATTGTTCCTCCCACTCTAAATGACCATTTGCTTCTGGAACATTAGGGGTCCCAATTCCTCTATTAAGCTGCTTGAGGTTAAAAAGTTCCTCTCTGAATACAAATTGGGTGTTTTGGCTCTTCTTGAAACTAAGGTACAAAAGATTAATCAGGATGTTATCTTCAGATACATTACTGGTTCCCCTCCTAATCACTCGAGACTCTTTCATAACTATAACAGCTCCACAATGGGCAGAATTTGGATTATTTTTAACTCCTCCATGTTTAATCTTCAAGTTTTTGAAGAATGTGAGCATGTTATACATTGCATTGCCTTTGAAAGTGGTTATTCTAGCTCCTTTAATCTCTCTTTCATCTATGGTTATAATTCTCGATTGGGCAGACAGAATCTTTCGACTAATCTACATACTCACTCCATTGTCACTAATCAACAAGCCTGGCTTCTTGGGGGTGATTTCAACACTGTGCTAAATGTTAATGAGAGATATGGTGGATCAATCAGATGGACTCCTGAAATGGCAGACTTCAAGAAATGTGTTAACTCTTTGGCCCTTGAGGATCTCAAATTCTCAGGTATCTTCTTTACATGGTCAAATCAAAGCATTGGCCATGCCAATATCTCCTGGAAGCTTGATAGATCTTTGATTAACCCCTTTTGGAATGCTTTATTCCCTTACTCATTTTGTAATTTTCTTCCTTAAAATGTTTCTGACCATAGCCCTTGTATCATCACACTTGGCCCCAAAAATCAGCCAAGAGCATTGCCCTTCAAATTCTTCAACTTCTAGTGCTCCCACCCATCATTTTTCGACACTGTTAGTACTCCTTGGCAATCACCTATCAATGGCACTCCCATGTACATTGTTACTTAAAAACTCAAACTTCTCAATTTCCACCTCAAGTCCCTTAATAAAAAAGTTTACAGTGACCTCTCATTTAGGGTGCAATCCTCAAAGCAAGAGCTTCTTACATGCCAAACTAACCTTGATTCCAATCCATCTGATGCCAATCTCAGGATCCTTGAACAAGTTTTCTTCAATCCTACACCCACCTCAGGTTATGTGAAGAAAAACTATGGAAGCAGAAAACCAGAGTCAAATGGCTCTCATCAGGTGATAGAAACACTACTTTTTTTCTTCAAGATGGCTAACTGCAGGTATAATCACAACAGAATCATTTCCATGTATCATCTATTGGTGAGCAAATTGTTGACAAAACTTCCATCAATCAATCTTTTGTCAATCATTTTCATTCCTTACTTAACACTAGCCCTTCTTACCCTGGCATTCAAGCCTTAGCTCAACACATCTCACACAACATTCCATCTAACACCCTTTCAAACCTTACTGCTATCCCCACAAACCTTGAAATCAAACAGTGTCTCTTCTCCCTTGGTAACAACAAATCCCCTGGGCCTGATGGATACACATCCCTTTTCTTCAAGCAAGCCTGGCCGATTGTTGGTCCTGATATAACAAATGCCATAAGAGATTTCTTTGTCTCTGGTAAAATTTTAAAGGAAATCAATTGCACATTGATTGCCCTTGTCCCCAAAATTCTAAATGCTTCTTCTGTCAATGATTTCAGACCAATAACATGTTACAACACCTTATACAAATGCATATCCAAACTCCTTGCTAATAAAGTCAAACCCATCCTTCATTCATTCATTAACAAAGCCCAAGTAGCCTTCATAAAATATAGGAGAATTGCTGACAATGTCCTTCTTGGTCAAGAGCTCTTAAAGGGCTATCATAGATTCTCAACTCCTCCTAGATGTGCAATCAAAGTTGACTTACAAAAGGCTTTTGATTCCCTTGGTTGGAACTTTTAGCTCGACTCTCTCCTATTGATGGGATTTCCTTCTTCTTTCATACATTGGGTGAAATTGTGTATTACTACACCATCTTTTTCCATCAGCATCAATGGCGAGATTCATAGTTTTTTTAGAAGCAGTAGAGGTATTAGGCAGGGTGACCCCCTTTCCCCTTTTCTCTTTGTGCTTGCAATGGAGGATCTCTCACAAATTCTTGACAAACTCACTCTCAACAACACTGATTTCACACATCATTGGAGATGCAAAAATCTGAACCTAAGCCACCTTATTTTTGCAGATGATTTATTGTTATTTGGCTATGGTTCTCTTAGATCAATCTCTGTTCTACATCAAGGGCTTGAAACTTTCTTCTCCCTTTCTAGTCTCAAAGCTAACCTTTCCAAAAACAATATCTTCTTTTCAGGCGTCTCTGATCACGTTCAGCAAAGCATCAAGAACTCTCTTCAATTCAACATTAGAGAGTTACCTTTCATATATTTGGGTGTTCCTCTCATCTCTGGTAGGCTTACCTCAACTCATCGTTCATCTCTTGTGAGCAAAATCATGGTTAAGATAAATCACTGGTCAAGCAAGCTCTTAACTTATGCAGGAAGATTGCAGCTCTGCAAAACAGTCCTTTTTAGCATCCAACTTTATTGGATGAACATATTCATCCTTCCAAAATAGTGTATTACTTTCATCAATTCTCTCTTCAGAAAGTTCTTATGGTCTGGATCAAGTACCATTAGAAGGAATTCCAAAGTGGCTTGGTCCCAGGTTTGTTTTCCAAAAATTAATGGTGGTTTGAGTCTCCCAAACTTTGCTGTCTTGTACAAGGGTACAATGCTTAAACATATTTGGTATCTCTTCAACAATCCAGAAAGTCTTTGGTGCAAATGGATTCACTCTTATTTCATAGAACAGAAAAACTTCTGGGCTGTCGATATACCATCTTACTACCCATGGTCTCTGAGAAAAAAATTTCAATTAAAACCTCTTGCCAGACCCTTTATTACTGTTACTATTGGTAATGGCTGCCATACCCATTTCTGGTTTGACTCTTGGTTAAATGGTGCCCCCCTTGTCAATAGATTCCATCATTCTCCAACACTGAGTGCTGCTATTGGTCGATATTCCATGGTAAATTCAATCATTCTCAATGGTGAATGGAACATAGCTAGACCCTTACGGAGAATATTTCCAGAATTAAGAGATTCCCACCAGCTTCCTATCCTAAACATCTCCACCCCTGACTGTTTTCTTTGGCTAAATCAATCATCATTCTCGCTTGCATTTACCATGCAAAAATCTCTTCCTTTCCCCCTCCTTTGGACTGGCCCAACCTTATTTGGTTCAAACATAACATCCCTAAACATAGCTTCATTTTCTGGATGGCTGCTCTTGAAAGCTCTCTACCCTTGATAAATCCTCTATGGCTTACAAACATATCCCAAATTGTTGCTCACTTTGTTTAGTGGCCAAGGAAGATCACAACCACCTCTTTTTTCAATGTTCCTTCTCCTCTACCATTTGGAACCATTTCTAAAACCTTTGCAACTTCCATACTAACCTTAATTCTTGGCAATCCACCCTTATTTGGGCTTCAAATGAATGGACTCACCCCATCTTACATCTTTCATACAAACTTGTCCTTGCAGCCTGCATTTATGCAATTTGGACTGAGAGGAACAACAGAGTCATCAAGAACAAGTCCTCATCCATGCAGCGCATTATAAAATCCATTACAGAAATTATCACATTGAGACTTCATTCTTCCTCCTTTAACGATTGTATTGCAGCCAAAAAACTTGCAGCAACATGGTATCTTCCAAGCTATACAATTAGGCCTTCAAGGAAACCACCCGACCCAACTCTTCTCAGGAACTGAACTTCTTCTGCCATTGTTATTTGATGTAGTCTCATTGTTGTTCCTCTTGTTGCTTTGCAAATATTTTAGTTCTTGCGTGTTTGTTCTTTGTTTATGTATCATCACAATGGTGCTCCCTGTAGCTCGACAATTGATCCCTTCATACCGGAGCTTCTTGTAAATTTTCTTATCAATACACTTACCTTACCAAAAAAAAAACATACTGAGTAAACTTGTTGCAGGTACCTTTCACGACTACTATTAAAAGAAAGGGAGTCACGCATCTCTTTCCAGATTTATTATGTGCATGTAAAATTTAGCACTGACTCCATAATTGAAACTTGATGCTGAAGAGCTGTAATAAGTATTGAGCCTTGCCAGCTTTAGAATGGGATTTCAAGCATTTTTCTGAAAAATATAATTTTGATGTCTTGCAGATCCTTGTTTCTGTTGGTGTATCTTTGTATGAGGCAATCAGTTTATACAAGGGATGGAGAGTAATTGCATCCAAGGGTGATGCAGGCACTAACTTCCGAGTGCACCAGCTGATTATCTACTGCTTCTTTGGTGTATTGGCTGGTGTAGTTGGTGGACTGCTTGGTCTAGGTGGAGGATTTATTATGGGTCCATTATTTTTGGAGCTGGGAGTCCCTCCTCAGGTGTGTTTGTGCTTTTCCTTAGATATAATAGAAAAAATGAAAAGGTGGTAAATTTATGTTCTTTTATTGATGATTATAGGGGCCATTGCTTGGTGTAATGGTAAAATGACTCGTGCTATCTAGCGCGAGTTTGGATACTGAGAGTAGCCACTTTGTGCAACTAATGCCTACCCTTGATTAAAGAAGACCACGCTGGGTAGTGACCCTTTTTATTTACGTTGGTTATCATGCTAGTACTAATAAACAACACAAAGGCCCGTGGGCAAATTCATTGTTATGAATTATGTTACATTGACTCTTCAAAAGTGCTTGAAATACCCGTATCGGGCACACGAAACTCAAATAAGGGTACTTGACGTGCAATGTATTTGATACATTTGGTTGGATGTGCACCTATAAAGCATATCGATAAATTCTACTCCATTATATTATTGTTTTTCAACGAGTGAAATGCTTATATCGAACAATATGATGTCACATAAAAATATTATATTATTCTAGAAATAAAAGAAAATTTTAAATAAAATGAATAGTGAGTAGTGTCCCTTTGTCATTTTGTTTAGGGAATTGACTCATCCGACACTCGGACACATACCTGCACCCAAGACATGTATCCAAGTACGTGTAACATAGGTTGTGCATCATTGTCCATGTCTCCACGGGCATTCTAAGCTCTTCCTATTTGATTTTGTCTTGCAATGGAATTAAGAAAACATGTTTATTCTGTGGAAATGAATCAGATAGAATTTAATGGTCCATTCATGTTGACCATCAAAATTCATCTCAACTATATATAATATTGTCAACAGGACCAGTCCTTGATAATAATCAATTGACAGTAGAAATTTCGACAATTGAATCTTGCCACCTGGCTCAAGCATTTGGTGCCCATCTCATTGGCCAATGGTCTATGTCGGCACCAAGACCACAACAAAGTGTTGAATACAGACTCTGTCTCCATCCTCTGGGAAGAGGAAGCCCCGGCCAGAAAATTCATGTAATGGTGGTGTAAGTAGGGACTACCTCTATGTTCCTGGACATTGAAAGCCTGTCCAGGAGGGAGACAGTGCCCAAGGAAAGGTGTGTGTATGGCTTGTCGGATCCATGACACTGTTATAGGGACAGCTCAAAAATTCGGGAGGTGTTAGAACAGCGCTTAAGAGTTACAGGGGCTGATTGAGGTGATTACACCCTAGAAGTATTGACTGATGAGATTCATCTTGACCAAACTAGGAAATTGGAGAGAGCTGATGACATAGTTATGGTCTGCAGAGATTTAACCTGTTGTTGACTTGCCAAACCCAAGCCTGCAGGCATTGTAGGTGTAGTTCCAATTAATTTGTGATTGGCTTTGGACTCGTAGTCCAGATGTCTTTCACATGCCTATGGAACCTCTGTAAATATCAGGCAACCCAGAGTTACGGGTCAAGTAGATATCTCCAATTAAACCTAAATCTATTGAAGTCTGGGCATCAATACACGTTCTTGGCTAATTTATGAACTATTCTGTAAGCTCTCAAGTCCTTTCAGACTGCTACACTCTCATCTGATCCAACTTTTCGGGCTTCCAATTTCACACGTCTCACTTCCTCTGCTCAGAAACCCCCATTGCATTTTCGCGACTCAATGGGGAGGTGTACACGTGTGAGAATGGTCACTCCGTAATAGTGTCTAGACAGCCAGGGAGGCGTTATAGTTCTTGAACACTTGACCATAGATGTGCAATGGGGGAAATGAGCTTGAGCGTAGCAACTTTTGCGGGCCCGTAAGTTAGTCTAGAGGTTCAATCCGAATGACCTCAATACGCACACAAATGACTCCAAAAGTACATGAAAATATGGCATCTTCAGCTGCATGTTGCACCGAGGAAGCAGTCCCTGCCAGGAGTTGGAACACGACCATGGCAAGAGCAGAAATCATACTCTATTTAACTACAGTCTGGTCATGTATTTGACCTCTATCAGTTGAAAACCCATAGAGGTGCATTGTCCATGAGAGACATTTAAGAGAGAAGAAAAGATGATAGAGGTGTAGAATTCAATGAATCCACTTTGGATACTAAATTGAATAAGAAAAGGGTAGTACTTCAAAGTTCAAACTGTGTACTTCCTTCAGTGAGTCAAAAGGTTATTAGTCAAAACAAATCCTTCCTCATATTTTTATCAAGGTCTTCCCCACCCTTTGTCAGATTGCATGCCTCTCTTGAGCGCCGCCAATGGAGCGCAGGTGTCCTCCACTTGCTTCATCTCATTCAGGACCAACACTGTTACCAAGTCCACTAGAATGCCATCCTCAGAAACTCATTCTCAAGTGATTCCACAGTGAAGTCACCACCGCCAGTATCCCAGACGAAGTCATTTAGCCTATTGAGGCCATGAATCAATAGGGTTCAAATCGGCCATAAGCGGACCATTCTCATGGGAGACCCACAAGGGTAGACTGCAACCTTGGCAAAATAAATCAAAAGTGGTTCCATTATGAGACAGGGTATGGGGGACCCTGAAAATAGGTGCAGTGCTTGTCAGAACTGCGATACGATAAGGGGGACAGTTTAGGAAAATATGGATTTGTTGGAATGGTGACTAGAGTTAGGATCTTGTTGAGGTGGTCTCACCCAGCAGTTCTGAGTGGCGGGATTCATCTCTGAGCCTCTTGACTGGACTAGGATTGGGGAACATATGATGTTATGACCCATGGCTCCAGAATTGCCTCTCACAAACCTAACAACAAATTTCCTGTCACTGACTCGCCCGATCCAAGTGTACATACCCAGTAGTGCGAGTCGAAGTTTTATTCGCATTATGATTGGTTATTGTAATAGTCTGGTTATGCTCCGAATCTTTAGGTTTTCCAGGTAAATGTCAGGTAGCCCACCTTGATCTGTTAAGCAGACATCACCAATTAAACCAAAATCTATTCAAGCCTCTAGGCATTTACACCCTCTTAGGCCTATTTGCAACCAATTTCATGATCTCTCCATTCTTTCTAGACCGCCCTTCTCATTTGTATCCTGATAAAGCAAAAATTCACCCTGAACTGGTCAAACACCAACTTGTAAAAAAAGGACAAGAGAAGAGTAATCGAAAGGGCACCGGTGCGATGTAATACCCCGCTCCAACACATGGTATGATATTGTCTGCTTTGGGCCTGAGCCCGCACAGTTTTGCTCTTGGGTTTTACCCCAAAAGGCCTCATACCATTTGAAGAGAACATTCTACATATAAGCACATCCCCTTTCCCACACCCAGGCGATGTGGGATTGAACGTCATGTACCCTGTCAATGTAGTAGCTCAGCCCAGTGTCTGTCTTCGCACTCGCCCACTCACACCCGATACCAATTGTAATACCCCGCTTCAACACATGGTATGATATTGTCCACTTTGGGCCTAAGCTCGCACGGTTTTGCTCTTGGATTTTACCCCAAAAGGTCTCATACCATTTAAAGAGAACATACTACATATAAGCACATCCCCTTTTCCACACCCAGGCGATGTGGGATTGAGCGTCTTGTACCCTGTCAGTGTGGTAGCTCAGCCCAGTGTCTGTCTTCACACCCGCCCATTCACACCCGTCCACAAGGATTACTACAGCCCGGCCTATCGAGACCTGTGGGCAGCCCGACCTTGGTTGGGCTCGGCGGTGGGCCACCCCGGCCAAGGCCGGGTGCGGCTTTAACCGTGCTCAAGATGGGCCGGTTTCTTCTTGGACTCGACTTTTGGTCAGTATATAAGAACCCGATTTATATATATATTTAAAAAATGATTGTCACTTTGAAGAATCGAACCTTAGCTAATAAGCTCTAATGATCTCACCCTAACCATTATGCCAATGACTCATTTGGTTAATAAATTTCAACTAATAAAATTTATTGCACAGCTCTTGATAAGCCATGCCACAACCGCGGGACTTACCTGCCATTTGCTAAATTTTTTTAAAAGGGTTGTGCCCCCATAAGGTCAGTTGACAATGTTCTCGGGATTAATTATCCTGACTTTTTCATTAAAGTCCATTTGAAGAGGTGTGTCCCCGTAGAGCCGTGTCCCCGTAATTGGACTGGGCTCCCGTAGGGGCTGTGTCCCCGTAGGGCTAGCCGTGCGTAGGGCTGTACCCCCATAAAACTAATTTAACAATGTTCTCAAAATTCATCCATCCCGCCTTTTTCATTAAAGGCCCCCCTTGGAGGTGTATCCCCGTAGGGTTGTGTCCCTGTAGGGATGTGCCCCCGTAGGGCTATTTTAACAATGTTCTTGGAATTTATCCATCCCTCCTTTTTCATTAAAGGCCCTCCTTGGAGGTGTATCCCCATAGGGTTGTGTCCCCGTAGGGCTGTGTCCCCGTAGGGCTATTTTAACAATGTTATCAAAATTCATCAATCCCGCCTTTTTCATTAAAGGCCCTCCTTGGAGGTGTATCCCCGTAGGGCTGTGCCCCCGTAAGGCTATTTTAATAATGTTTTCGGAATTCATTCATCCCACCTTTTTCATTAAAGGCCCTCCTTGGAGGTGTATCCCCGTAAGGCTGTGCTCCTGTAAGGCTATTTTCTTTTTTGTTTTAGTCATAACAATATATTTTGAAACAAAAATGATTGTTATTGATATTCTAGTAACAAGTAGAGAATTATTCGAGAAAAAACCTCAGAGCTATCGTCCTAAGGGTCGATATTAAATTAAGTTTCAGCTAGAATTATTAAAGTAAATGAAACTTTTAAAAGAAAATCTTACTGGTGGCACTTCCTTAGATGCTCAGCATTCCAAGGATGGGCCAACTGTCTCCCTTCTAATGTATCTAGTCAATATGCCCCCTGTCTCCTCCAAGTCCACCGGAGATAATTCTAATTTCTCCCAATAGATGATTTTTTTAAGTGTTGTCATCTTTACCATCCCTATCCCATAGGCAGTTTTGTGTTCTCTTCCCATCTCCGGCCACATATCTTTGTAGTTGGCCCCTACGAATCAGGCTTTCAATCTGCCTTTTCAAGTCTATGAACTCATCTGTATCGTGACTATGGTTGAGGTGGAACCTACAATACTTGTTGCAGGATCTCTTGGATGGGTCGGTTCTTAGTTTTGGGGGCCATATAACAACTGAGTCATCTTGGATGTAGAGGAGGATTTGGCTCATTGACGTGTTTAAGAGGGGTAAAGGTATTGAATCCCTTATCACAACGCGACATTTTATAGGTCTGCTCCCGTGACATTCTGCCATACTTGGAGTCTCTATCTTCCTCACTGGAATGTCCCCCCCCCCCTTTCTTGTCTGTCTTTCTCGCATCAAGGGCCTCCTCTGCGTTCATATATTTTTGGCCCTTCATGAGTAGCTCGGACGTACTTTCTAGAGGGTGCTTGGAAATTGAGTACAAGAACTTTGAAGGCAGTAGGCTCCGCATAAATGCTGTAACTGTCATCTTGTCGTCTAGAGCATCGACCTGCAACATGTCCCTGTTAAACCGGTTAATGTAGTATCGCAATGACTCTCCTTAATCTGTCTTACGTTCAAGAGATAGGTGGCGGGCTTTCTGTGCCTTCGGGCCGCAATAAAATTTTCTACGAACAATTGGCTCAGTTCTTTGAATGAACCTATAGATGTCGGCTTCAGGTTGTTAAACCATGACTGGGCGGAACCTTTCAATGTAGTAGGAAAGGCTCTATATAGGATTTTATCCGGTATTCCTTGGAGGTGCATCAGAGCCTTGTAGGTCTTCAGATAGTCTAGCGGGTCCTTGGTCCCATCAAAGCTTTCAAGAGTGGGTATCTTGAACTTGTTCGGCAAAGGACAGTTCATTATTCTTGCGGAGAAAGGGAGGTTGGTTTGCTAGACCAACTCCTCTACTATAGCAGGGCCCTTCCCCCTTATGGCGTGGGCCATGCTTTCTACCCTGGCTCTGAGGTCCTGCATCTCCATGTCATAATAGGTAGTCTCCCCTGGGTGCTCTGAGTCTCCATGGGGTTGGTTCTTTTCGAGTGAGACTAAGTGACTGGGGTTCGTCCCACCTTTTACTCGACTCTAAGCTGCATCATCCGTTGGGACTTCATTGTCTCGCCCAACACCATCCTCTTCTGGATCAACAGGCCTAAGGTGACTCGGCGATGGTACTGGCTCCACAGGAGGGAGGCGCTACAGAATTGCCGTATTTTGTTGGAGTATCTGGGCTAAACTTTGATTCAAGTTCCGGACCTGGTATTCCAACGCTGCGATCCGTCCTTGGTTGTTTGGGATTTCGAGGCGTGCCCAGCATGCCTCCTTGTCTTGCAGCTGGCACATTGCAGGTGGGAAGATCAGGGGTGGCAAGCGGGCCCTGTCCAACTGGAGGGCTCTGTCTGCTAGGAAGGTCATGGCTGACAGGAGGATCCTGTGTGGCTGGAGGATTGTGACCGGCAGGAAGGTCCTGTGCTGGAGGATTGTAACCGGCAGGAGGGCCCTGCACAAAAGGGTCCTGTACAATCGTAGTCTCTAACCCAGATCGTAGGTGCATCATGCTTCGTATATGATTCGTGTAGAACAATCAAGTTTGTGATTGGTTCCCACAGACAGCGCCAACTGACAAAACAAAAATCCACCCCGAACTAGTCAAACACCAACCTGTAAAAAAAGGACAAGAGAAGAGTAATCGAAAGGGCACCGGCGCGGTGCCAGCCGACTATACTCTGACGATCAAGTCAGAAATCGGAAAGGCTTTAAAAACTGTAAAAGAACTCAGAGAGTATTAATTATGTACCTTGGTATATGAATCATCCAGTATTTATAATGACCAAGTGAGGGCGTATCCTGTATTTATAGTGACCAGGTGAGGGCGTATCCTAGTAAAACTCTATCTCTTCAGTTTTCCTTTCCCACTCGGAGATAACCAGTCTTACACGTTTCATATTAGGAGTCAAACACCCCATCACATCTAGCATTGGGCATGCATACCTATCTCACCTCCTCTGCTCAAGAATCTCGAGCTCGTAGATCCCACTATAGAAATGACTCTTAGGAGATGTAAAAACGGTACTGTCAATATAATCTAGGATTCAGAGATAACATTTTGCCTCTTATTGTTGGCAAATATTTTGTGAAAAAGCCAGGATAGATTAAAGAATGAATACCAGTGGTGGAAAATCATTGCATTTTTTTAGTGAAGGAGAATATTTTGCCTTTTCAGAATTCTTAAAATAATTTGACAAAATTTTGAATAATTCAAGAGTTGCTTTTTTTTTTTTGTTAGTTTTAACTTATGGTTGGCAACTATGTTGAAGAAAATAATTCAGGTTTAAAAAGTACAGTACTTTGCTATAGTGGACATTGACAGTCTCTATCACGCGGATTGGTAAGAACTGAACTAGATGTTGAGACAGCAAAGAGAAGCAAAATAACCATGTTGTTGAGATTGTTTCTTATTTGACATTATGAACATTTGCTATCTAGTCTGGTCTGAAACTACTTGAGAAATTTTTGTGTAGGTTTCAAGTGCAACGGCCACCTTTGCAATGACCTTCTCCTCATCAATGTCTGTTATAGAATATTACCTTCTTAAACGATTTCCAGTTCCCTATGGTAAGTTAGTGTCGTGATAATTTCAGTTGACTGATCCTATTATTTTCTTAAGAAACTGTCTAAACAGCATGAGTAAAAGAGGGAGTGAGATTGCATCTGAACTAAAGGATTAAAGTTCATCTCTTTTTTCTAATGAATTCAATGCAGAAACGAAAAGATTCGAGTTCATCTCTTTTTGCTAATGCATTCAATTACTTCTGTACATTTTGGCAGCTCTTTACTTTGTTGTTTGGGCAACTGTCGCCGCTTTTATTGGGCAACATGTTGTAAGAAAACTGATCGCTATATTGGGAAGGGCGTCTCTGATCATCTTCATTCTGGCCTTTACAATCTTTGTGAGCGCCATCTCACTAGGTGAGCATTTATCCTGCCCATTGTGTGGATGATGTCAAATACTTTTTTCCTGTAGACTCAGCACTGTAGATTTCTCAGGCAGCAATCAGAGAGTTTACATCTCTGTTCTGCTTTTAAGCCCGATGGGTACATTCTTTAGGTCTGCAAAAGATACGTCTGCTTTCTTAAAGTGATTTTGCTTTTGTTTTGTAGGTGGTGTTGGCATATCGAATATGATCGGGAAGATTGAGCAAAATGAATACATGGGTTTCGAGAACCTCTGCAAGTATGATGCTTAGGATGTCATCTCTCCCCCCATTCTGCACAATCTTTTACAAGATTCATTGGTGTTCAAATCATGCTCCTCGGCACACATAAGTTTCCTTGATTTGTATCAATTCTTGACTAGGTAGGACTGATAATAACGATTGCTTCTATTCAGTCCACCGAAAATTGATTGTTTGCGAAGATGCACTTGTAAAATCTGTGTAAATTTTTTTTGCTATGTTTGGTTTCAGAGCAAATGTAGGCAAATTAAAGAAAATACTGTTCCCCAAGCTTCTTTTTAATTCAGAGAATGCTACATTTTATTAGTTCTAATTGATACTCCCTAAAAATACAATAGCTAGCTTGGATTAATGATAATCCAGATTTAATTGATCACTTGGTGATGGTCTTTACCTCTGGCTGATCCAACCTTGAAAGTTCAGTTTCGCACATATCCAAAACAGTTTTCGATGATGCCCCGTCTCAGTGGTGATATCTAATGAAAATATTCAAGATCAATTGTCCACTAAAGACAAACAGTTTGCTCTATTTTCAGGAGGAACAGAAAACTTACCCTATTATGTGTTGCTAGAATTTTTTTAGATACTGGCATGTTTAGAACTTGGATGAGACTTGCTAGCCTGGTACGAAAAATGGGGACTCAAAATTTACTTTGCATATGATAATGCTGCAAACTCATAATATTTGTGGTTCTGCAGACACACTATTAAGCAGTGTTTTCTTTCTTATCCTACAAGACATGCTGTTAGCAGACCTTTTGCTTCCATGGTTGCATTTTCCCAATGAATTGATTGGGAAAATGCATACCGCTTTTACTGCATGATCATTGTTTCCTAAGAGAAAATCACCATGCATATTAGGAAAACATAAAATTTTTGGGATAACAAATTTTTTATTTTCTTTCAGTTAATATATAATCTGTTTACTTCTTGTGTTACATTTCTGGTTTTTATAAATCTCATACGCTTGCATACTGGTTTTAGTTTGTTTGTTTGTCCGTTGTCCGGGTGACGTTAGGACGCCATCAAGCTTTGTTTTAAAATCATTTAAGTCTGCGAGAGGTCTTAAGAACCATTCAAAAATCCAGAATGACAGAAGAAAATGAACTTGATTGTATATGTACCTAGATGGGGAAAGATATTAATGAATATAATCATAGTGTTCATATTAAAAATAGTGAAAAACATGATCTAAACAAGATTAGTTCTAGTGTCAATTCTCTAATTGATATAGTATCTTCTTGGAATAGAAAATTCCAAAAACATCAAACATCTACAGCAATGATGATTGATGGATCATTCGAGAATATAACCAATATTCTTGAAAAAATCGATAATAAAATCGATTATCTTCAGGGTATTCTTGACCTTTCTGATTTTTCAGAAAAAAGTCAAGAACTAGTCAATATCATAGAAACATTAAAACAAGTGAAGAACGAAAAACTTGAAGATTTGTATCCAGAACATACTTCGGGTACAAAAAATCTTTACTATGGAACAAAAGAAATTCTGATGTTCCACAAAAAAGAAAAAAATCTTTTTAATAAGCAAGAATACGAAAACATTGTCGAAATCTTAGACTATTGGAGAGAAATATATAAAGATCCTTCATTACACATTGAAGAAAGAAATAAAATTCTTCAACAAATA
The DNA here is from genome assembly GCA_026545225.1 of Cornus controversa. Classification (NCBI taxonomy): domain Eukaryota; kingdom Viridiplantae; phylum Streptophyta; class Magnoliopsida; order Cornales; family Cornaceae; genus Cornus; species Cornus controversa. The sequence goes on from CM048845.1 coordinate 73,855,396, forward strand.
AGGAAAACATCCTTAGAATATGAAGAGCTTTTAACTCACTTCAACTATCAGATCAACCTCGTATCTGATTCAGAAAGCGAAGAAGAAGTTATAAAAATAACTAATGATTCTTCTGAATCCTCAGAACCAGAAGTAGACGAATCAACATTTACTGATTATGATGAAGAAATAGAAGTCGAAAATCCTTCAACTTCTACTCCTAAAATTATTAGGTCACCAAAAAGAAAGATCGATGAACCCCTCAATCCAGAGTTTTTTGGTGATTACGGAATCTCAGAAGAAACTGAACAAATTTTTCCTACAAAAACTGAAGAAGGAACTTCAGATCCAAAACCTAGTTTAAGTCGAAAAGACGATTTAAATAAGAATACAGTTGCACAAAATGGTACTTATCTTGATCTTACTAATATCCCATTTAAAGATCAAGAACAAGCTATCAATGATTGGGCACAATCACTGTCCATTCTTATCACCAACTATAAGACGGTTTGGAACAAAGAAAATTTTTTAGATTATATTGCAGCAACACTGTAAGGAGATGTTTTAGCTTGGCTAAGACAGTGGGATCAAACTGATGAAGGAAAAACTAAAAAAGCTAGTTTTCTCAATGATTTTAAATCTTTCGAAGAAATTCTTCGAGGATTTACACAAATCATAAAAGAACATATGTGTGGTTTTTCTGGGAAAGAAAATCTTCAGTAAGATGCAAATTATGCATTAACAAAAATTGAATTATGTGACATTTGTCAATTCAACAAATTTGTTACATTATACAAGAAATATTATTTCTTGATTAATCCACCAAAAAATCAATTTTGGCTAGAACAGTTTTTTAGTAAACTTCCCCATCCCTGGGATGAATTAGCCAACAAAGGTTATCCTGAATTCCTAAAAAACTTAGGAAAGCCTGATAATCTTGGTTTTAGAATAAACTATGTCCTAAGATTAATAATGGATAGATGTTTAGAAATACAGGCCGAAAAGAATGTAAAAAACCAAATTGCTTGTTCCAAACAAGGACAACAATATTGCGATAAAATTTTACAAGAAAATTGGAAAGTAGGTTGTACCCCAACTTATTATACAAAGAAAAAGAAACTTTTAAAAAACAAAAGTTTTAAAAAACGAAAAACATTTCGCTAGAAAAAATGGAATTCAGAAAAAACTCCTTCCAAGAAAAAGAAGTATATTAGGAAAAAAAAATCTTCTCCTAAGAAAGAATCTACTTCAAAAAAAAATAGAATGTAGATGTTACATCTGTAATGAAATCGGTCATATTTCTCCCAATTGCCCAAACAAGGGAAAAGGAACTAGAAAAATGATCAAAATGATAGAAGAAAAAAATCTTGAAATCATTTTCGACAATAAAATATTTGATCCTGAAGATATTCTTTATGAAATTTTAAGTGAAGATGAATCTTCAGAAGAAGAATTAGTCTTTATGCTAAATACCACCTCAACAAATAATGACACCATAAGACTTGGTGATGTCATTAATGAAGAAGTTTCTTTCACAGAAGAACAACTTCAACAAATGCAAAAAATGCAAATTATCAAAAAAGAAGAAATTTATAAAATTTCTCCCTTTACTAAATTTAACCCATTCTCTGCTAGAGTATTTGAACAATTTAGTGGAAATACCTCTGCTAAATGTACTGCCGATGGTACTGTCGAACTTAGTATCTTCACAAAGGATAAAATTGCCAGATGGAAGAAGAAATATCCTGAAGTTCGATATGTTCATATTGGAATTATCCAAATAAAGATAACTTCTTTATATAGATTAGGATGTGATATTCCAATATTAGTCTTGGTTTCTGATAATCGATTCAAAAACCCAGTTAAAGCCTTAATTGGAGGAATGCAATCCAATTTAGTGCATAAAGTAGTCTGGTTTAACATAAAACCTGATTGTTTTGTCTCCATAAATGATCCAACAATAGAAAAAGCTATTAAGATCAAAATCCAATGTCAAGACACTGAGCTTGACGATGAGACAACAAATTTGTCTATAGAATGGAAAACAATCCATGAATTAACAAAAACAACAGAGACTTCAACAAAACCAATTGATAAATCTCTTGTAGAAATTTTTGAACCACGACCATATGATTCAGTCATTACTCCAAGGTTCGAAAGATGGGAAGACCTGAAAATTCCAAAAACATGGATATTTCAGCAAAATATTCCAAAATCAATTAAGAAAACTCCAAAATTTGAAATAACAGCTTCTGGAGATAATTTATACATAACTAATAAAACTGATGAAAAAGAAACAGAGCCTGAACCACTCATCAGAAAGAATTCTCGATGGCAAAAAGAATTTCCATCAGATTTACAAAAGCTTAATCGACAAATTTCTAACAAAGGAATTAGTTTTAGAGAACCTCGACCACCACCTCCTATTTTACCTCCACAATTTTCCTTAGACAAAGGCAAACCAATGATTTATTTAAAAAAAGATATAGAAGAATTTGGTGGAGCCTCTGTTCTTCCATGTTTGTTCTTCCATGTTTCTGCTCGTGATTCTATATTTGATATGTTAGAAGAAGAGTTGGTTAGGCAATGGATTGATATATATATACACACACGCTTATGGCATAAGTGCAGTTGCAGATCTTGGCATTGGCATTGCAGGATTGTATATACCATGACTACTATTAGTGATAAGCCCACAAAAACAGTGAGCCGAATCACTGTCCGAATGTGCGCTCCACTATAATGCAAACCATGACTACTACTATTAGTGATGACCATGACTACTATTAGTGAATTTAGTGATAAGCCCACAAAAATGGTGAGCCGAATCACTCTCGGAATGTGCACTCCACTATAATGCAAACCATGACTACTATTAGTGATAGGCTCACAAAAACGATGAGCCGAATCACTGTCCGTATGTGCGCTCCACTATAATGCATGGATGAGAATAATCCTCTCGACCACGTGTACCTAACAAGTCCGGGCAATGTTCAAAGTTTAGACTACAACAATATATGTATAAATAACTCAGAGAGAAACTCGAACTTGAGACCTGAAACTTCCTGAGACTTCAGGACCGAGTTCTCATCCGCTAGGCCAACTTTGCGAGTTCTATAATGTATCTATTGGTCACACTCATTTGGAGACGTGATTCTCTCACTGAATTCGGTGAGAATTTAATACATACATGATAATCTAATCATTTCCCTAAATTTAATACATACATGATAATCTAGGCATTTGTAATTAAAGATGAAAAGGATAGAGAAAAGGATAAAGAAGAATCTAAGCATTGTGAAGGGTACAATATGAAGCCAACTTCAAAGAACCTAGCAATATGATCACTTGAATCACTGTAGTATAGAAAATGATGGATACATACTTTATGCTTCTCATGTAAAGTCAACTTGGACACAGTCTCTTTTAAACTTTGTTTGGAATATTTCTTCTATTTGTTGGTGCTACATATGGTTGATGGGTAGTGACCAGGGAGTGTGCAATATTCATGTGTGTCTGCTGCTAATATCAGCTAATACTGTTCTAGGTATGAATATTTATCTATTTATTATAGATGTTTATGTATATATGAGTAATGGTCTCTTGTTTACCGGTGAAGAAAAAATTCACCTGCACCAGATGTCGTTGATGTAAGAAAAACAATTATATATATAAAAAAAAAAGTCTAGCAATCACATCCACTTATCAATATCATTTTGAACAGTACAATTAATAAGCCAACTTTAGATAACCCAACCCATTAGAATCACTAGAAAAGAGAAACAGATGGATTCATATTATCCAATCAAAGAAGCTGCTTCATAGCATCACAAGCTATATACTTATCCCATAAAGACAACTTAATTGGTTATTATTCTTTATTCTTGTTTCAATTTTTCCCACCTTGTGGTTGGTGGAATGGTAGATGTGTAGGGAATATGCATCCACTTTTGCTGCTAGTAACATCTAATACTGCTATGAACATAATGTTAGGTTACTTAGCTCTGTGTGTGTATATATATATATATCTTTTATAGTTGTATATACAGAGACTAAAATCATAGAACCTATGTGAATTGAATTGTCGAGAAAATAATAATAATAATAATAAATCCAAGCTTTAGATGTTGGTAAAAAACCACTCAGCCGTTGAATGGAATATAAAATTAAAAAATATTTTTGTTTGTTAAAAAAAAATTAAAATATAAGAAATGATATTTTTACCTAATATATATGATAGAATTGAATAACTAGACGATTAATCACAATCAAGCCTTCACTGGAATGAGCGTGCATACTTTAGCTCTTTTTAAGGCTCAAAGTCACTACTATTTAAAGGATGCAATCTTATGTTCCATTCAACGAAAATTTTATTAGCAGAAGAAATAGTTATTAGTATCAAAGCCATTTATTAAAGACTACGCCTTGACATGAAAACTATCAAGAAAGTTAAAACTTCTACGAAAATTTAAATCATAACCAAAATAAAAATTACAGTCTAGACCTTGTTTTTTTTACTGATAATACCTCCTCGAGTGCTCAGCATTCCACATGTGATGGAGTTGATAATCCCTTTAAGTTATTTAGCCAGTGTGCCCCCAGCCTTGGTAGCTTTAGATATAACCTTTTTCTCATCTAATCGCACCAATTGGTTGATGCACTGGAGGGCGATTATCTCGATCCCTCTGAAGAGGGTTTACAACACCTCATTCATTCTTGGCTATGAACCTACGTAAATGCCCCATGGAAATCAAATTATCAACTTGATTTTTGAGGTCGATACACAAAAGGCCCATGGTCTAGGTGAAACCTGCAGTACTTATCTCGAGCCCTCTTTGTTGGGTCGGTCCTCATCCTTGGGAATCATTTCATGTTCGAATCATCTTGTATCTATAATAAGATCCAACCCACTAGTGTGTTAAGAAAGGTGTAGTTGATACGCTTATTCGGACTCTTTGGTCTATCATAAACTTGTTATACTTAGCATCATATTTATCTCTAGGGCTTGGGACTGACCTCTTCTTATCTTCGCCATGCGTTCAGAAAATCCTCAGTATTCATGTGCTTCCGAGCTTTACTATAATAACTTGCAGGTACATAAGCCCCTTCAATGTCTCCAGGTGATCAAGAGGATCCTTGGTTGCATCAAAGCTCTTGAGCACCGACATTTTAAACTTGTTGGGCAAGGGACATCCCATGACAGTCGAACTGAATAACAAATTATCCCTTCGTACCAAGTCATCTGCTGTGGTAGGGCCCTCCCCTTCATGGTCATGGCATGTGCCATATTCTCAACATTTGCCTTCAGATCTTACATCTGATGGTCAAAATAGGCAACGTCCTCAGTCCTATCACCAATGTGAATAAACATGTTGCCATGGACTCAAGTATTGCTTTCGATACGATGGTCTCCTACTTGACTATGTGCTGCATCATCTCTAACTCGAGGGTGGTTACGATCCTGTGTTTCGGTTGGACTGATTCTGGCCAATATGATCCTAGTTGGGAGGAGCTCGGTTGGGTAGTGGTAGATTTAGGGGGTAGGCAGACGTTACAGAATCACCATATTTTGTTGGATCAGTTGGTTCAAACTTTGTTGGAAGGTTTGAACCTGTTGTTCCAACATTGCGATGTGTTCCCGTTTATTTGGGACCTCAGGGTGTTCCCCGGACCTTTCCGATGAACGAGAGCCCGCGACAAGCCTTTGTCTCCAACTTGCAGACTGGATTGTAGACAAGTCATGTTTTTACCAGGAGAAGTATTGTTCCCACAGACGGTGCCAACTGAGGAAGAGGAATTTTGCGCAATCTGGGTCTACCTGCACTCCTGAAAAAAAGAAAAACAAAAAAAAGAAAAGAAAGATCACCTTATGGGCATCAATGTGGTATCGGCCGACCACACTCCATTGATAGTGTTCGCAGAGAAAAGTAATTATTGCTCAATTAAATTCCCTCCTACCTCATTAATTTCACCCCTTCTCATTTATGAGGTATCATTTTCATAGTGTCGTTGGAGTCTTCCCACCTTATCCGGCTCTTGGGCTATCTTATCGCTTCATCTCCAGACTCTTTTAATTTTGAATAGTCGAACTTATCCCATCTGTTTGTTAGGATTTCAAATTCAACCAAATCGTTCTTACCTTTAAGAGATTAGTTATCAAAATCCCTTATCAAATGTGAGTAAGAACTTCTACAGAAACTGATTCATTAGTTGCAAGTTCGAGTACATATCGAGCACATAACCTGATCATCCACCTGAGACCAATCAACACATCTTTCACTGGAAATGAGTAGGAAAGCATGGGTATCGACTGAATTTTTAAAATATTTAAAGAAAAGTATACAAAATTGTTTAGAAGACCAGACATACTTTAAGTTTTACCAGGATATTGAACTGCCTTTCAATACATAATTAGAAATTTCACGTCTATTATAATAATAGCCCTAACGACAAACCAACCATGTAAATAAATTGGTGTGCGTTGTATTAAATAAAATTGGCAAGGGGTAGACTGCTTCCCAAGAACAGTTGAAATGCGAGATCTAATTGTAAGAAATGATACACAATCATAATGTATGTTCAAGTCTAAGTAACCTGTCAAGTGCAAACACAACCATATCGAAATCAACACAATCATGAAACAAGAAAAGAGTAATAC